>CM034152.1:527483366-527836608 GCA_019776745.2 Taxus chinensis
CACCTTAAATTAGTGTATATAGGTTCAAATGTATGGGCTCATCCAATGGACTTTGAATTTCCCAAGATAGCACAGAAACTTGGAATCATACAATAAAACCATCTGCCAAACCTCAAAAATTTTGTTATTGATGTGTCTATCATGTCATGTCTTATGCCTAGAGTTTTCTATTTTCTGACTCCAGTGAGCAATATCCCACCTCTCATCTAACAACATTAACTTATCAATCCTCTCCTTAAGCACTTGTTCATTAGTGAATCCTCCTATGTGCACTATACGTAGTGATGGTAAAATGAATTCAATAGGTAACACCACTTCCATGCCAAACACCAATTGAAAAGGTGTGGCCTTATTCAGTCTTTTATAAGTAGTCTGGTATGACCATAACATAGCGGAAAATTTATCATCCCAATCTCTTCTTCCTACATCACAAATTTTAGTCAACATGTAAGCTAGTATCTTGTTAAATGCCTCCATGGTTCCATTATCTTGGGTGTGATAAGGGGTGGTCTTATGATGGGCTACCATGAATTCTACCAACAAGATTCTAATTTTCTTATTCAAGAAATGAGTACCCCTATAACTTGTTAAACTCAGCGAACATCCATATTTGTTTATCATATTTTCCCACAAGATCCTAGTTTTTGTTTCCATTGTGCAATCCCTTGTAGTTGTCACTTATTCCCACCTCGTAAGTTAATTTGTGCCTGTAATGATATACCACGAACCAATCCTTCACACAACAGGTGAAATTAGTCCTACAAAATCAATGACCCACTTCTCAAATGGTTATGTGCTAGCTAACGGTATCAAAGGCATCTCATCTCTTCTTTTTTCCAAGTAATTGGTAATAGTCATAGGTCTTGTAATAGTCACAGGTCTTGTAAAACTCAATGCAATCCTGGTAGATGCTTTCCCACCAAATTTCTACCAAAAGGATCTTGTGCGCAATTACATTCCCTACATAGTGTCTTCCTGCAATTCCACCATGTGATTCCTCCATGATTGTATTCATTTTTATATGCCCTCAGAACAATACTTTAAGCCCATATGTGTGGGCCTATCACCTAGTGGCCACTGGATGCTCACCTGAGGCACACGCGGGTGTCGCACCCCTCCTTTATATGAGAATTATGAGAATATGATGTCATTGACAAAAGATTAGATGCAAAAAAGTAAATGATCATGCATTTATTCTGAAAGCATTAGATGAATTATTACACCAACATACTCATTCATATAACAAGAGAAACATCATACAGAGAGAAAATCTTATTCATAATATAAAGAAAAGATACTAGGGTTAGAACCCATGAACAACATAATTAGAACAGAGCCATATATTCATATTAATCATAGTTCTAGTAACTACATTACATCAAAAAAGGGCCACAACAAATCAAATATACTAAAAAAGAGATCTAACTCATGTATCACAGCTCTCCTTATTACATAAATATTGTAGACCCATCCCCTTAGCATGATAACATTCCTATGATCCTCTAATGATGCAACCTATTACAGGTCCTAGAACCTCCTAGTAATTCTAAATCGCTTCTCCTTACTGCAACTCATATGTCTTCATGCATAACCCACACCTCTCTATCATCTCTCTATACCCATTCATCTCTATCTTCTTTTCCTTAGAGCATCTCTATAAATAGGCTTAGTACCCACCACCATGCCTTCCTTTAAGAGTAGATCACTTGCCAAGCATCCATTTGGTCCTCTAATAGAGCATGCTTGTTCTAATTTGAGCTCTCCACTTTCTGCAATGATGTATTTTGGGAACCTTCCATGTGTGGAATATTCTTTCCTTGACCACCAAGCCTCCAAGCTAGCACCTTATCCACTCCACATGCCTAGTCAAGTCACATTTTTCCTCAAGTGCTTCTTGGAAAGTTGAATATGGCTAAGTCCTGAGATCCTTTGTTCTGCCTTACATGCGTGCCGTGGTTTCTATTAAACCCTTGTCCTATGTTTTTTTACCTCATGCACCCTTTCTCTTCATTATCTCCATGTGCACACACACCCTTTGGAACTTGGCCAATATATTGATGCCCAACATCACCCCACACTAAGTTTATTGTTCATCCTTGTAAACATCTTCTCTTCGAAGAATAAAGAATGGTGGGACTTGGATAGTTTGGATAAAGAATGAAGGAATGAATAATTGGAGGAATTAAAGAATGGATAATGGAACAATGAAGAATAAACAATTCCACTATTGTTGTAAAAGGAGTGGGAACTCCTTCCTACTTCTTGCCTCGATCTTCTCCCAGGCATTAACTTCACCTTGTGCCTACTGGATTAGGTCACCCACAAGATCACTCACTTCTTTAAAACCCATCTCATCACCCTTAACACTCAGCGTATCAACAATTCCTTCCATCTGCTTGTTAAGGTCATCAAGCGCATCCATTCTGTATGTGACTTGGGGGTACAATTCCTTGAACCAATTTTTGATCAAACCTCATAAGGTTTCGATTGCTTCCATTTTATTTTCAACCTCGGTCAAGATCTTATCCCACTCTACCTTGTTTCCTTTGTTCTTTTCCTATAACTCTTTCAGATCCGCCTCATGCGTAGAAACTATGATACTTGCTACTCTATCCCTATTAGTGCAGTTATCATATACATCCTCAGCCATACATATGGCAGTTTTTACAATGGTAAGGAGTTTGGAATAATGGGTGACTATATCCCCGATCTTCTTTCTCTTTTCTTCCTTCTGGAATGTTGATGCCTCCTCCACTAATTCTAAGGCAAGTGGTTGTCTTTCCATGGTGAGGATATGAGTTAAGTCTTCCAAGCACTACAAGGTTGACTCATACTTTTGTTCTGGTGGGGTCAGGTTTGGATGCTTCAAGACAATAGCATATGTAATCATTTCTATCTTTTTATAGACCTCATACACCTTCACTTTTTCCTCCCTTAGTTCACACCTTAGTTGTGCATTGATCAGCTCTTCCTGATTTAGATCCTTTCTCTTTTCAATGAGCTCCTCATTTTTCTTCTCCAATTCTCCCTCCAGGAATCTTACTTTTTCATTCCTCCCAAAAAGTCTTGCCTCAACCTCAACTGAAACCTTGTTGAGTGCATTGCAAACTTTCTCATCTGATAACTATTGAGCATTCACCAGTGGGTTTATTCCTTTGGTTTCTAGAATTTTCATCAGTGCCCCTTGGTTGACTTCAAACTCAGGCTCATCAACATGGGACTCAAATGCCCAAGATAGCATCTTCCTGGTTTGTGGGTACGTGCCTTCTTCTTCGAATGAAGACATTGCAAGGAGTTTGTCTGTAGGCACGGTGCTCTAGAAGTGTGCATATAGCACCTTATTTGGATCATGGATATAGCCCATCCCCTTCCCTTGCACTACTACCACAATCTTCCCTCCTGTGTGCATGCTGCCTTTGGAAATCTCACTGCTAAGCTAGGATCTCCACCCATGCTTCCATATTCCTTCCATACGCTCTCCTCTTCTATCTCCTTAAGCACTTCATCAACTACACTCTACCTCCTGCTCCACTAAATCCTTGATTATGTCCATTATTTATCTCTCCATGGCCTCCTTTATATGCTCCTTGGTGAGGCTTGGGGTCCTTTGATCTTTAGTATTTACCTCCTCACTCTCCCCTTTTCCTTGAGTGTCTTCTTCCTCCTCATCCTTCTCTTTACTAACTTATTCCTCCAAGTCATGTACATCATACACAGAATAACCCTAAACCTCTTCATGCTAATTGTCATCTCTTTTTCCTTTAAAGGCCTTCAAGCTCTCTATTTCTTCTGAGTCTGTCTTCCCCACTACCTTTTATTTCTTCTTAACTAGGGATTATTCTTTCTCTTCCTCTCTGGAAGGTGATTCCTTCCTTTGCAACTCTTCTTGCTCTTGTACCTCTTCCTCATGTTTCTTTTCCTTCTGCTTAATGGGATACTTATTTCTACAAGCGTATGTGCTTGGCTTGGCACCTGACTCTAGTGCATGCCCATAGATTGTGATGTTTGCACACTTAGTGCTTTCTTCTCTGGTGCCTCTTCCCTTTTTCTTGGCGTAGCCTTCTTTCTACTAGTGGGATCCTCTGGAATGGAGACATCATTTTCCAAGTAGGTTCCCATCTCGTACTTGGGCCTAATGTGTAGGTATACCCTTTTTGCGGTCCTTCCAAGCAATTAGCAGCGTCACAGGTTTTTTCATGTGCACCTCATGGGAGACATTCTTCTCCACATAAGTGCACTTTTTGGGGTATACAAGCTTTCTACATAGCTCACGGTGTTCCTGGTCTACCTTGCTAAGGTCGAACCTTAGTATTTTTTCCTCCTTGAAGTGATTGACCCTTGCTTGAAAGTATTACGTGGTGAAAGAGAAAGGCAATTTAAACCATGGACTCTTAGTCCCATCCATCAATGTGAATCTATGCCAATACAAAAATGTTGGTATATAGAAAACTCATCCTCTTCATGTACTAGTGCTGGAAAACTATTCAGGTATCCTCCATTCATCCCTCATTCTCTTGTACCATTTCTCCAGGCGCGCCTTGTGGGTGGTCGTCATGGTGTCACAAGTGTATTTTTCAAACCTCTTCATGGGGGAAGGGTCTTCATCTGGATATTCCCATACAAAATTCTCTGGCCCATCGGGCACTCCAATCTCTGAGAAGATGATGGTGAGGAGAACATTCCCAAACATAATCTTCTCTCCTTCATGTGCATGGTGTTGATGATTTCTTCTGCAATGAAGGCGGACATGTTATAGATGGTTCCTTATGAAATGATTTGGCACACATTTAACCAAGCCTTGTTTATTTATGTCCACCTCTCTTGCCCATTCAGCTTGGATACCAAGCGCATGGCCATCCTCATCACTAGGTCAGAGATATCTGAGATATCAAAGTAACGAGAGCCCTTCTTATAGTCATAAGCTTTGATTGTCTCCTTAATGGCTTCCTTATCCTCCAAGTCATCATCCACTGGATCCCCTTCGCAGAAAAATTGAGTAAACTTAGAGATAAGTAGAGGGCTTATGCACATTTTATGGTCTACAAAGTAGAAGTGGTCCTCATGCACACGTGACATCAACCATTGGTATAGCCACTTAGGCTTGCCAAAATAGGGAAACTCATACAGTTGCAGCAACCCGACCTTCTCCAATTTTACCTTCACCTCATCACTGTAGATTGGCATCCCTTCTGGTGTCCTCTTATCTGTTGGATGAACCAGTTCTAATGCCATCTCCTTCTCTGTGGTACTTTTATGGTGGTTATAGTCACTCATGGCCATTTTCCTCACGTGGGATACCTATTCCTTCCCAAGTAGCACCCCATCTGGGTACTGCATCTTCACATACCAATCCTCATTGAAACTGATGGTGGCAGCCTATTTTCCTTTGCCCTTTCCCTTCTTTGGTGAGATGACTTCCTTCTTTGGTGCCATTTTCTTGTCAGATTAAAAATAAATTCTTCCTTGCTCCTCTTCCTTTCTATGCTCAATTTTATGGCTCAACTCCATGAAAAATCCTTCTATTCCCGTGCCCTAGCTACAGAACCCTAACCTAGAAAATCCTTCCATAAGACAATGTACTCTACTAAAACCTTCTTCCCTACACCCATGCACTCCTTCCACTCTAGTTCACAAATTACACTAGTCATGCACTTAGATTTTCACAATTCCTCCTTCACAAAATATTTCTTCACGGATGCCCTGGTTTGCAAGATCTCTTCAATATTCTAGAATAAAGGTACACAATGATGTTCCTGACCCTTTACTTATAGATTTTTTCTCATCTCCTACAATAAATGCTATGCCACCTACCAATGTACTTAGCATTAAATGTGGATTTTTCCACTAAATATGACCTTAAGCACTCTTACCCATGCATCCAATCCTGTGTGAAAAATATCTACAACCTTCTGGTGCGCAAAATCCTTACTAATCTGAAGACTCTTATGCACGTGTTTGCAGTGCTGAAGGCACTTCTTCTGTCCTTAACCTAATTTTTTCCCTCGCCTACCTCATGTTGTTCTTGCACTTCTCATCCTTTGTATGTGGTCTTTGTAAAGCTATTGACACCAAAAATTCCTTTTCCACCTTTTATATGCTTGCTCTCCTACCTTACATGATTTCCATCCTTCAATATGGGCCATCAAAATAAAACTATTACCAACTTTCATTTTACTTCACATTACTCCACCCCACACAAAAATAGATGTGCGGTCCTCTGCGCATACACAACCTTTTGAAAGTAATAAGTGGTTATTGGCGCACAAGGTGAAAAAAACAACACAACAAAAAGGAACAAACAATGAGAAAGGGAAACACAAGGAAAATAAATGCATTAAGGGAAATCCTAGGCTAACTGACAACACTACCTTATTTACAAACACAAGGAAGACTTATTTATAGTAGGGCTTCAACCTACTCCCATTGAAATGGCCTGGTAACCTCATCCCATCCAGCATGCTTGTAACTAGAATGCACCCATATCAAGGATGTATGAGATGATATATGGCCCTAACCAATGGAATTACGGTTTCCCTAGATGGCGCAGAAATTTGGAGTAATATAGCAAGACCATCTACCCAACCTTAAATTGTTTGTTCTTAATATGATGATCATGTCATGCTTTTTTCATGTATTTTTAGTCTTCTGACTCCATCTAGCAAGTGATCACCTTTCATCCAACTACATTAACTTCTCCATGTGCTCTTGAATTGCTTGTTCATCAGCTAACCCTCCTTGTGCAATACACAATGATGGTAGCATAAATTCTACTGGTAAAATAGCCTCCATGCCAAACACCAATTGAAATGGTGTGGCCTTGTTCAATCTCTTATAGGTTGTCATGTATGCCCATAGAATGGTTGATACCTTGTCATCCCAATCTTTTCTTCCCACATCACAAATTTTTGTCAAAGTGTGACTCAAAATTTTGTTAAATGCCTCAGCAGTTCCATTAGCTTGTGGGTGATATGGGGTAGTCTTATGATGGGCCACCATGAACTCTACCAACAAAATCCTGACTGTTTCATTCAGAAAATGTGTACCCTTGTCACTAGTCAAGCTTAAAGGACATCCATACCTACTTATTATATTTTCCCATAAGAATCTAGCAGTTTTCATTATTGTACAGTCTCTTGTAGGTGTTGCCTCCACCCATCTTGTTAAGTAATCCGTGTAAGTGATGATATAATGTGATCCCATCCTTTCACGTGGAAGGTGAAATAGGTCCTACAAAATCAATGGCCCATTTTTCAAATGGTTTTGCGTTGGCTATAGGTCTCAGGGGCATCTCATCTCTTTTTCTTGGCTTGCCAAGGCAGCTGGCAATGGTCACAGGCCTTGAAAAATTCAATGCAATCCTGGTAGATACTTTCCCACCAAATCCCTACGAGTAGAATTTTCCATGTTGTGGCATTCCCTGCATAGTGCCCTCCTGCAATCCCACCATGTGCTTCTTCCATGATTGCAACGCACTCATGTTCTAACATGCATCGGTGTAGAACCTCATCACAACCTAACTTGTATAAGTCCCCACTAATTAGCATATAGGGCATGACACGTATAGCTAACTGTTTCCTTTCCAAATTTTTCATTCCTTTTGATGCCACACCCATTTTGAGAAACACAGAAAAATCTTCTAAGTTCAGAGGGTACGCGTCACAACATAAATAATTTGTGCATCTAGCATAGCATCCTCAAATCTCTATGCATCCTCCCCTGAATCAATTCTTGACAAATGGTCAGGCCTTGAGTTACTTTTTCCTAGTTTTACAACAACTGTAAACTCAAATTCCTAAAACAATAGGACCCACTGACATATACACCCTTGTAAAATGGAATTTTTTACCAATTACTTCAAGGCCATGTGATCTATGTAAAATATGAAATGTTTTACTAGTAGATACTACTTGAATTTATGCAGTGCATAGATCATCAAAATTGCTTCATGCTTAGTATTGGTGTAGTTTTTCTCTACTAGTGTCAACTTCCTACTTGCAAAACAAAGGGGGTGATCAACAATCCCCTCACCAGGTTGTGCTAGCACTACTCCAATGGATGTCCCTGAGGCATCAACATGCATGTGGAAAGGTTTATCCCAAGAGGGAAACTGTAATATGGGCGCAGTGACAAGTCTATTCTTCAAAGTGTCAAACATCGTCTGTTGTGCCTCTCTCCAATAGAATGCACACTTATGTTTTAGTAACTTCTCTAATGGTGCAGCGATCTTGGCATATCCCTTGATAAAATTTCAGTAGTACCATGTATGCCCAAGGAATCCATGTGCACTGTGCACTTTGACTATTAGGCTACCCCAACCCCACAATAACAACAATCTTTTTGGGAGCTACCAGTAAACCTTCCTTGAATATGATGTGTCCTAACAGGGTCCCAAATGGTGTTTCAAAAACACACTTCTTGATGTTGAGGGATATCCTCAACTACCAACATCTTTCAATATCAGCCTTAAATTTTCACAACGGTCTTTCACTAGTCCATATATTATCAAGTCATCAAGGAAGACTTGCAGAAACTTGTGGATAAAATCCTAAAATGCCTGGACCACTTTACACGAAAACACAACAGACGTGTTCTTCAGTCCAAAAGGCATGACCATATAGGAAAAACTTTCCCATAAAGTGGTGAAAGTTGTCTTCTCCTAGTCTTCTTTAGCAATCCTAACTTGATGGTATCTTGAGAACCCATCTGTGAAGGAATAGATTTCATGCCCAACCACTCCCTCTAGGATTTCTTCAGTAAAAGGGGTTGGAAAAGGATCAATTACACATACCACATTCAGGTCTCTGTAGTCAACACAAATCCTTATCCTTCCATCCTTTCTAATGTTGATGACCATAGGGCTTATGCATCCTGATTCCTCCACAACTTCAATGATACCTGATGTTATCATCTTGTCTATCTCCTCCTTAACCTTGACATGAAGATTCAAATTCATTCGATAGGGCCTCTTCCAAATCAGGTGCACACCCTCTTTCAACTTGATCTTCATCTCCCCCAAAGAGTGGTGAATGCCTTTAAGCTCATGGTACCCATGTGGAAATAAATCCTGAAACTCGTGTAATAGATCAATGATCTTTGAGACTTCCTTCTCCGACCAATAGTCTCCAATAGTGGCCTCCTTAGGCTTCAGCCTCGAACCAATGTTAACCTTCTTTGTTTTCAGGGGTTCATGGTATACATGCACTTTCTCATCAGCACTATCAATAAATTCACATGTACCTTCAGTATGGTTAACATCCAAACTCTCCATCTCTTTTCCATCTATCATGTAGATCATCTTTCCCTTTTCTTTCTCCATGCATGCACACTCAAGCTACACTTCTTCTGACTCTTCCTCATCAAGGCATGGTTCTAAACTAGGTTCACCCAATAACTCTGATATCCTATCTTCTACCATGGCACTATCTCCCATCGTTAGGCACTTAACAACCTGCAACACTCTATCCACTGATGGTTTAGTGCTTCGATACTTGAAAGCTTGAAGAAGGTCAGTTGTTAGCTCCTGCCAATTTCCTAGTTCTGGCGGCACAACTTCAGAGTGAATATACCATGCACGTGCATAACCTTGTAAGTGAGAAAATAGCTTATGTACCCATAAAGAATGTGGCAAGGCCTTTGCGACTCCCATCCATGCCTTCTCACATGCTTGGATGTGAAACGAGGTGGGTTCCTTCCCATGGTAGTCTTGTATTGTAGTGGGTGCATTACTTTGGAGAACCTTATAGATAACATGATTCTCACCTCATTCCACTCTAGAAGGCTATCACGATGAGTCACCCACCAATGCGTTGCTATCCCAAGAAAGTTATAGTTGAGCATCCCTCTTCTTTTGACCTCATTTTTCCATTAATCCTCCATTTCTCACAAGAAATCATCAGGGTTGGCTCGTCCAGAGTAACTTGGAAACTTCTTCCCTCCCAGGCACCTGACTAAGTATGCCTTCATTACCCTTGTAAAAAAGCCTCTTAGCTATCACCCAATTAACTCATAAGTCCTGTGCACCAATTTTCACATGCCACACTAGTTGTATCACTCATGGATTGAGCATCTTCAAACTAGATAACTCCCTCTGTAGGGTGAATCACTTCAGGGTCCCTGATAAAGCGTACATAGATCCTATCGAGAACTTCTTCTCCCAAGGGCTCATATATGGTGTTGATTTTCCATCAGTTAAGGGGATGATGACCCACTCTTCCTTGTTTTCAAAACTTATGTATCCCTTATTGAACCTTAGGTCAACATTATTTTTGTAACACCAGGGGAGCCCAAGTAACATTGGAAAGTTGTCTGACTTGGCTAGTGCCAAGACTTCAAAATCCCCAGTGAACTTCACCCCTTGAATAGTGATAACAATGTCCTTCAAGACACCAATGGGAATTGCCTTTGTCTTGTTAGCCATATACAACACATTCAAAGATGGTTGTAATGGGGGCCTTCCCATTTGATGCCATGCATCTAGGGTGAGAACATTGACTTCCACACATGTATCAATCAGAATATTTCTCAAAAGCCAACCATCTACAATAGGATTTAGGGTAATCTCCTTGTCATAGTCAAGGCTATGGGGAGGAAGGTTGGCATGCAGAACCTTCCTCTCACACCCTTCTCCAATGCATGGTACCTTCTCCCGTAACCATTCTCCAAGCAAGGGAATGATATTATCTTTCCTCAACATCTTGCATACTTCTCTAACCTCATCCATATCCTTCTGGGGAGCCTCATCAATCTTCATTTTCTCTAACTACCTTTACTGCTCCTTCAGGCATTGGATCTCTCCCTGTAGGCTTCGAATCACATCCATGGTTTCTTGATACAATTATTTTTGATGAGCAGGGTCTCGGATACTTTCCATGAACCACTTCTTCTCTAATAACTAATGGCATTTTCCTTGGTACTTCCCTTGCACACGTAGCCTCATCTCACATCGTAACTAGTACCAGTTCTAGTTCTGACTCACACACCACCCTTGGCATCCATTGTGAATCAGCCTTCCTCATGCTTACCATCTTGATGCCTTTGTCTTTCCAGTGCTACTGGCTCATGTGCTCAAATAACTTTGGGAACTCCTCATACTTGTGCTTCTTTCCACACCACAAACATTGTAGCAGATCAGGGCACACACTTGTAGTGCTCCATGGATCCATAGTTGTAACATGTCCCACATGGGAACTCACTTCTTCCTCCCCACGCGGTTACCATGACCATGAAATACTCCTTGGAATCTCTCTTCCACGTGCTCCTCCATCTACGCATCCTTAATAGTGATGACCATTATCCTTGGAACTATTCGCGAGGATGGTCTGACACATACCTATGTCAATGGAATCATGTTATTGGTCAATCAGTCTATAATCCTTGGTGTAATGGGTAGTATATTTTCAAATATTACAACAGCAAGACACATTCTTATGGATCGCATGCTGCAACAGTGGGCTCCTACTGGCATCATGATCTCATGGAAAATTTCATAGTCCACTATCATGGTGCGTACCAATCTTCTAGGGAAACTATCCTTTATATGCCCCTCTAGAGTCTATGCACCAAAGACCACTACGAGTTTCATGCACCACGTTCATAGATAGCTTCTCCAGATGCTTTTCCATTACAAAAATTTGAGCCTCAAGGAAAGGGATAACACCGGTATCCATGCTTCTGACAACCTCAACAGCACACAAGGAAGCCTCCAAGGCCTCACGCGGGTCTGTGAAAGTCTTGTGTGAAAGTGCTCTCCTAAATGGTGTTATCAATCCTCCAACAAACCATTGAGCATGCTGAGAGGGGTGAATATCATAGGATAGATTTGATAAGAGAGTCTTGAAACACACATCATACTCCCACACACTCTCTACCATTCCTTGTTGGATCTCCTTTAGTGCGCTAATGCTCTTCTGTTCAAACTCAGGGATATGAAATTCAGCCAAGAAGGCATTCCTCAGCGTGGTGTAATCCACTACTATCTGGTGGGGGTCATACTTCCGGTACCAACTATGTGTGTGTCCTTACAACGTTGTTACAAACTAACTTTACCTTTCACTCCTGGGGTAGTGATCCCCTTTCATGCACCATAGCAGCTCACACTTGTGAACATGCTCTGCAACATCCTCAACACCTTTGTAGTCTAGTAGGTGCAAAGACATCTCAAAAAACACTTGCTGAGGTGGTTGAGGTCCTTTCTCCACCTGATCTAGAACCTTGATTCCCTCCAAGTGACCTCCACCACCAGATCCACTAGATCCACAGGTCCTTATCCCTCCTGACCCACCAGATCCTCCAGAGCTCTCCGACTCCACCAGATCCACCTCCTGTAGCCAGTAATGGGCCTGAAGTGGTCGCATGACCTAGCGTTCCCAACATTCCACTGAACTACACGCCAATGGTTTTTGATACTGCACCACTACCAGATGTGTGTCCCGTGCCAACTCCTAGATGAGATACCCAAGCTTTATGTACCCACACTTTGCCCAAATGCCATTCCAGACAATATCCCTCCAAACACAGGGAATGATTGTGCAACCATAGATGTACCAAATGAGAAATTATATCTCCTAGGTATAGATCGGTCACTCCTACCAATACCAACTATGGGTTAGTAATACTTATCTCTTGATTTGGAAGACTAAGTGCTAGGGGTTGGTCACTAGGTGGATTTAGATGTGAATTGATGTATCTCCTTTCTCCAAGTGACAAACTCTCATTAGAAGCTGAAGGGATCTCTCTTTCTGCACTTTCTGAGATGGGGTAGCACAGACTGCTCAGGCTCCACGTCCTCCACGTGAACCTCAATTCCTTCCCACAACATCTACCTCCATAAATCCATCACTCCCACAACCTCATGTTGTCTAGCCAGCTCCCTTTCACATGCTTTGCTATACTTGAGTCATCTCTCCTCTCTTTCTTTTTCAGCCACAATGTCTTCCATCTTCCTCCACCCTAGCTTCCTCACCCAACACTCATCAAGAAGCTTCGTCTGGCCATAGGAACTGCTTCCAAACTCAGGGTAATGATCAAGATCTTCATAGATAAAGGAATAGTGCATAGAAATGATCCTCTAGGATCCCTTAAGAACTCAAACTCAGTAACCTCAGGACAAGAATACATAGAAATAATGTATTCTAGGGTATAACTAGTCAACACTCTCTTCCACCAATGATCAACAACACACGTCCAAGTTAGATCAACATCCTACAGCCTCTGATATTCATCTTGGGTCAAAATGCAAGATCTATGGTACTAGATTGATCTAGATGCATACGCGGAAAGCCATTCATACAAATCTACTAGAAAGCATTAAAAGAAGGTCTCATACAGTTCATGATACAGGTATTCTTCTACCCATCGACATGCATCAAACTCAGGTCCAGTACTAAATCTATGAGTAAACTCATCTTTTGTGATCTTAAATCATGCTTCAACACTATCCAAGGTCAAGTGATCCATCACCATACATCATTCTCACAACAAATTCAAAAAGAGGTCCCAGAAATGGAACCAAGATGTAGTCATTTTTATGTGCCCTTAGAACAATAATTTAATCCCATGCGCTCCGGCCTATCACCCAGCAGGCGCTAGGTGCTCACCTGAGGCATGCCCAGGCACCAAGCCCCTCCTTTATGTGAGCATTGTGAGAAGATGATGCCATTGACAAAAGATTAGATGTAGAAAAGTAAATGATCATGCATTCATTCTAAAAGCATCGGATGAGTTATTACACCAACATACTCATTTAGATAACAAGAGAAACATCATACAGAGAGAAAATCTGATTCATAACATAAAGAAAAGATACTAGGGTTAGCACCCATGAACAACATAATTAGAACAAAACCATATATTCATATTGATCATAGTTCCAGTAACCACATTACATCAAAAAGGGTCACAATAGATCAAATATACTAAAACAAAGATCTAACTCATGTATCACAGCTCTCCTTATTACATAAATTTTGCAGACCCATCCCCTTAGCATGATAACATTCCTATGATCCTCTAATGAGAACCCCAGCTCCTAGAACCTCCTAGCTATCCTAGGGCTATACTACTCCCATGCTGTTATGTCTCATGATCTAACCTGTCTTGGTCTAATCCGCTCTCTATACCCATTCATCTCTATCTTCCTTTCCTTAGAGCATCTCTATAAATAGGCTTAGTACCCATTGCCATGCCTTCCTTTAGGATAAAATCACTTTCCAAGTGTCTGTGTGGTCCTCCAATGGAGCATGCTTATTCTGTTCTAAGATCTCCACTTTCTGCAATGATGTCTTTTGGGAACCTTCCATGCATGGAATCTTTTTTCTTTGACCACCAACCTCTAGGCTGGCACCTTATCCACTCCGCATGCCTAGTTAGGTCACATTTTTCCTCAAGTGCTTCTTGGAAATCCGAATATGGCTAAGTCTTAAGATCCTTTGTTCTACCTTATGCGTGCATCGTGGTTTCTACTAAACCCTTCTTAAACCCTTGTCCTGCACACTTTTACCCTATGTACCATTTCTCTTCATTGGCTCCACATGCGCACACATCTTTTAAACTTGGCCAATATTCTAAGGCCCAACAATCATCGCATCATGTTCATGCTCTAACACGCACTGACATAAAACCTCATCACGGCCTAGCTTGTATAAGTCTCCACCAATTAACATGTAGGGCACAGTGTGTATGGCTAACTGCTTCCTTTCCAAAGTCTTCATTCCTTCTAGTGCCACACCTGTCTTGAGAAATATAGCAATATCTTCTAAGTCAGAGGGCACTCCACAATCTAAATAGTTATGCATCTAGAATTGTATCCTCAATGTTCTATGCATCCTCTCTTGAGTCAATCCTCGATAAATGTTCAGGTCCCAAATAACTCTTTACTGGTTTCACAACAACTGTAAACTCAAATTCTTGAAACAACAGGACCCACCGGCATATGTGCCCTCATAATATGCGCTTGTTTACCAAGTACTTCAATGTCATGTGGTCTATGTAGAAGATAAAGGGTGTTTCTAATAGATACTACCCTAATTTTTGCAGTGCGTAGATTATGGACAATGCTTCGCACTCAGTAGTAGTATAGTTTTGTTCTGCTAGTGTTAACTTCCTAGTAGCAAAACACAAGGGGTGGTCAAAAATTCCTTCTCTAACTTGTGCTAAAATTTCCCCAATTGTCATCCCTGAAGCATCAACATGTAGATGTAATGGCTTATCCCAAGAAGGAAAGCATAATATGGGAAAAGTTATAAGCTTATTCTTCAATGTATCAAACACCATATATTGTGCCTCTCCTCAGTAAAATGTGCTTTTGTGTTTTAGTAACTCTTCCAATGACGTGGCGATCTTGGCATAACCCTTAATAAATTTATGGTAATACCCCATATGCCCAAGGAATCCATGCACCGCGCTCTAGTTGGTGCGTTCCCTCAATCCAACAATAACAACAACTTTGGCAGGATCCACCAACAAACCTTCCTTACATATGATATGCCCCAACAGGGTTCCAAATGGAGTAGCAAAAAAACATTTCTTAATGTTGAGGGATATGCATAACTGTTAGCATCTTTCAAACATCAACCGTAAATCGTCACAATGGTCCCTTACTAATCCATATACCATCCAATCATCAAGGTATACTTGAAGAAACTTATGGATGAATTCTTGAAATGCCTTCACCACAATGCATGAGAACACAGCAGGCACATTCTTCAATCCAAAAGGCATGACTTTGTAGGAAAAGCTTCCCCATTCAGTGGTGAACGTTTTCTTTTATTGGTCTTCCTTTTCAATTCTAACCTGATGATATCCTGAGAATCCATCTGTGAAATCTTATATCTCACGCCCGGCTACACCTTCTAGGATCTTCTCAGTGAAGGGGGTTGGAAAAGGGTCAATAACACATACCACATTCAAATTCATTTAGTTAACATAGATCATTATCCTCACATCCTTCTTAATGCTAATGACCATCGGACTTATCCATTATGATTCCTCGATGGCCTCAATGATGCCTGATGTGATCATCTTGTCAATCTCCTCCTTGAATTTGACATGAAGATTTAGATTCATTCGATAAGGTCTCTTCCAAATTAGGCACACACCATCTTTTAACTTGATTTTAATTTCACCCAAGCAGTGGTGAATTCCTTTAAGCTCATGGTACCCATGTGAAAATAAGTCCTGAAACTCGCACAACATATAAATGATCTTTGAAACCTCCTTTTCTGACCAATAGTCCCCAATAGTACCCTCCTTAAGTTCCATTTCTGAACCAATTTTAACCTTCTGGGTTTTTAGGGGTTCATGGTAGGCACGCTCTTTCTCATCAGCACTATCCGTTACCTCACACATACCTATAGTATGGTTAACATCCAAATTTTCCACTTCACCATCAATCACGTAGACCAATTTTCCTTTTTCTTTCTCCATGCATGTGCGCTCAAGTTGTATCTCCTCTAATTCTTCCTCATCAAAATGCACTTCTAAACTAGGTTCACCCAATAATTATAGTATTATATCCTCCACCATGGCACTATCTCCCATCATTAGTCACTTAACAACCATTAACGCCTCATCCACCGATGGCTTAGTGCTCCAATATTCAAAATCTTGAAGGAGGTCAATCATTAACTTCTGTAAGTTTCCTTTTTGATGGTGCATCTCTAAGTGAATGTACCTGTACGTACCCAAAATTGTAAGGGTATTGCACTACCAGAACGATGTTACACATGCCCCAATGATGATACAAGTCTCCTCGCAAGGTGTTCAAGATCTGGAAAAGCTCTCCAAGTGTGCGTTAACATCCTGCATGCCCTGCTTAGCCTCTGTGTGCTTTGTTTTTCTCTTTTTTCCCTCTTTTCCTTTGCATTTTGTCTTCAGTGACGAAACCGCCGCCCAGGAATGGCAACGGTCCTGTAACCACCGCCCAGGTAGGGCGGCAGTCCTGTAACCGCTACCCTGCTCAGGGTGGTGGTCCTTCACGTGTTTTCCAGCATGCTTCTTTTAACACAACTCGCGTAAATTTTCAACTTTTACCAGCTTTCTCATCCGTTTTTGCTTGTATTTATGATTTTGGTTCCCTGGAATAGTGTTTCTCCATTGTTTATAGTAAAAGAGTCCTAGTTGGAGTTACCTTTGGGTGAATGGGAATTCTATAAATAGTTGGTTTGATTATAAGCAAATGGCCCCTCAAAAATTGCCTCTCATCCTCTCATTTCAATAGTTTAGTCTTTCAGTTCTTGCTTAGGAATTCAATAGTTTTCATTTGTTGCATGCATAATTAGTCTTATTTTGTTGTTTAGAAGCCACATGATCTTCTTGTTCTAGTGTTATTACTATTTCATATAATCAATTGAGATAGGATAGTTTCATTTTCAGTCTGAAGCCATTAGAGTTGCAGGTTTTGTTCATCAAGAAGGATAGTTTCAGGTTCTTGGATGTTTTGTGTTGTATGACTCGCAATAAATCCCGCTAGGAATTACATAAGCCAAGCTCTGTTCTCTTGTGCTATCCCTCTCCTACTCGCATTGTATTCAGTCTACATCCAAAGCTTCCATTGTTCCAATACCTACTTCTGTTGATGCTAGCATTACATGATTTTCTGGATTCACGTGAGCACGAAGGAATGAGGAGACCACACTGAGGGGACAAAGCCACACACAATCAGATTCGCCACTGTTCTGCAAAATCCAGGTTCAAGATATCAAAGTTCTAGTTAAAACATATCAAATAGAGTAGTGAATCATTTCATTTCAGTTAATCTCACTTTCGATATTACCGGGGAAGCTATGGGGATTGATAGTTTCTGAGAAACTATGATTCATTCCTCACTTCTGAGGTAAGATTGGGGTCTTTCAAATAGATTAGATCAGTTATTTAGTTATTCAGAATAGATTCACAACTGCATAGGTAGGTAGCTATACTCGGCTACTTTTCTTGTTTTAAATTCAGTTATTAGCTTAGTTGTCATTTTCTAGATATTAAATAGTTGTTCTTTCAATTCTATTAAATAGTTGTCATCCTAATTTTGTTAAATACTCTCCCAAAAATAAAAAAATAGAGAATTTATATATGTTGTGGATATACTTTACATAATTAGTTTACTTTGCTTTAGTTAGATTTATATTGTTTCTTTTGTATGACAATCACGGGACCTAGGGAGCCTAGAGAATACGTATTCAAGCCAATCATGCCTCAACCCAATCTTGTTGCAGCAATAACTGACATAGACCAAAATCTCAGAATTCAGGTCTTCTAAACAACAACAGACCTACAAGAAATTACTTCATAGTTAAGAGGATTAAATATAGAAGATAACAAAGCACATACGTTTTGGTCAAACCAACCAAACTACAGATTTCCCTAATAAATATCTGCATGACTGTAGAAGGGCTTGAAAAAGAGAAAACATTTGGTTGTGATCCTTTGGTCCCACAGCCAGACGCAGGAGACATTCTCATTGACATAGACACTAGCTTAAGAATTCAAGTTGCCAGAACGCCTGTAAGGTACTCTAAGAAGATTGTGTAACTTTTAGCTCTAAACATAGAGGCCGAAAAGGCATACGACTACTAGATATTAGGGATTAGGGATTGATTCTGCACATGACCATAGGAGGCCCGCAATGACCACGAACCTGTGGTTGTGATCCACAGGTCCCACAACCCAACGGGCCCATAGGTCAATCAGGATGTTGATGCTGGTTTACGCACATTAGTATTTAGGTCCTCTCCACTTCCACCAATCATTATTGCACAACTATCCTCACTAGACATAGTAGCTAATCAAGCTAAGGATTTTTGGACTAGACCAGAGAATCACCCATAGAATCCACCATACATCCATCATCCATTTTCATGAACCTGTTGGGGAATATCTATGAAGCACCCACAGGTTATCTTCCACATATCCCACAACCTATAGATCGGATCATGCCAGAGCTCGATATTAATTGGAGCCTTTGAGCAATCATCCTCGCCAAACGATCTATCACACCAGTTCAAGTTAGGAGGGCCTTCTTTGCCTTAGATTCGCAGATTCCATTAGTGCGCATTGAAGACATAAGATTGCCTAACTAGTTTGCCTGCACCCCACGCATATTCCATCCCCACTGGCTATCTCGGCATGACCTCGGGAGGTCGGGTGCAAGGAAGAGTTACTTGTAGATTCCCATGCTTGCTTGTCACTTTTCCATCATACAAAATTGGTGAACCCGATGTGAACTTCCTACTTTCTAGTTCAGAGTCACATTTCTACTTGTTCTTCCAATTGGTACTTTTCATCTTTTCCACCTCATTAGCCTTTCACATCAGCTTTACCAACAAAATTGGTGAGCTTGACGTGAAAGGAACAGTTGCTTCATTTTCACCTTTCCCCTTTTAGTGTTTCATTTTCTTTCATCCATCTTCACTTCTTCCCATTATTTTTTGGGTATTCATATACCCCCCGAATATGTCAGGATTCGATGCATATGGCAGACCTCTCCTAGTTCTTGAAGCATACTACGATCAACTGAATAGACAGCCATCACCCTTGCTCTCAGCATGGTGTGACAACTATTCAATCAACCAGTTTTCAACACAAACTCTGCCTCAAAGGACTAGATATAGTTCTTCTTTCCAAATAGAGGAGTTGGATCAGCTCACTCAAACGCAACAACCAGAGCCTTCAAGCTCGAATAACATGACGCTCACTGGAGAATCTGGTTCATCTCCTCAGGTGTTGCTTAGACCATAAATTAGTAGATAATCAGATCCATATCTATTTTTAGATGATGAACATTTAGCGCGTTATGCTAGGAGTGAACAATGCTCTCAAAGTATGTACCCACCTATAGGAGGTTTGCAAACACAACCCGAGGTCTCTTTTCAAGAAAACACCTCCATTCCTCCACCTATAGGAAATGCCCTCAGTGAAACTTGGCAAGGCACCGATCAATTTATAGTTGGGTACCATATGCCTATACAACCTCAACAAACACCACTAAGGCAAAATACCGTATCTTCACCAAACAAGGTCATCTCAGCCTTAGTTGAGAAAGTTAGAGGGTTGGAACTTGCTCAAGCAAGTCAAAATTTGTAATTCATACAGGCAGGAAATTCCAATCCTCCACATCATCCTAGCCAAGTAGACCTCCTCACAGGAACAGGCATAGTGGGCATGCCTCCTCAGTATTCACAACAAATGCCAACTAGAACTGCGTTCTCTAACGCCGCTCTAGTGGAAAATATGATACCTCCCGGCTTAGTACAAAACAATCCATTTCTGAAAAATGTTCCTCCATATTTAAACATGTATTCCAAGTCACCACAGGGAGATATGTTCTCTTCTCCTTGCATGTTCGCTCAACCTCAGGGATTTCCTTATGTCCCTGCAAATGCATACGCTACACCATATCAACAACCCATTCCACCTCCACCCCCTCAGCAGACACCATCAATGGTCGAAACCTATGCGATAGGAACTTATTCAAAATATTTGAAAGAGCCCTTAGACTTCACTATACGAAGCGTCATGCTTCCAAGACCTCTTCCCGATTTGCCCAAGTACAAAGGGGAGGGATACCCGAATGCACATATTAAGGCCTATGCCACAGCCATTCGAGAACTGCTCCCTTGGGATGGAGTTGTTGCTAAAATATTCCCCAAAACCTTAGAGGGCATTGCCCTCGATTGGTATTACAGAATACCTGAAGCCTCCATCCATTCATTTAAACAACTCGTTTCAGAGTTCATCAAGGTGTTCGACATGAAAAAATTGTTGAGAACAGGAATCAGGGAATTCTTGCATATTAAACAAGAACACAATGAATATGTTGCTCATTTCATCCAAAGATGGCGTACAGTCCTCTATTCTTCAGCAAGTGCTCCAAACATGGATCAGATGGAACTATGTGATTTATTCCTTCATTCTCTCAGCAGAGAGGTAAAGGAAGAAGTCCAGAAGTTCCCACTAAGAACTTACGATGAAGTGCTTGAGAGCGCCCTCTGAATAGATCAAGCTGCAATAGATAGCGGTCGCAAGGCATATGGAACAAATGGGAGGTTAATCATCCCCAACCAAAATACTACGACTTATCCTACTACCATAAACGCCAATCAAGGACCTAAAATCCTTAACAAGAACCGTGGGGTCACAACAGATGGAGTAACTAACCAAACAAAAAAGGCAAATGTTGTAAATGCTCCACCACCGGTTAACAATCAATGAAACAACAATTTTACCCCAACAATCAACTTGTGGATTTTAATCATCCAACAACAAAAACATGGAAGATCCAGACACAGGGTCCAAGTCAAAACTCAACTGGATATCAAAACCAAAGGCAACAAACGCAAAACTTTAATCTTAATAGTCAATGGTTTAATCAAAGTTTTGGACCACAACACATGCCAAACCAACAACCTAGGAATTACAATCCCAACTCGTATTGTGGTTTCCACAAAATTCGAGGCCATGACACTAGGACTTGTCATGACTACAATAAATTCATGCAACGTTTTCCAGAGGAACAAAGACAAATTTTCATAGATATGTTCTTAGCTGATCCTGTGTCACCTGCGCCAAGTACTTTCACAGGGGCAGTCTCCCCTCAAAACGCACCCCTTAAGATCTTCAATGATCCACTTCCAAATCACAATAACAATAATAAATTAAATCCAAATGGGACGAACAAGGGTGTAATGATAGGAAACAATGATCATGAAGCCTTGACTTCACTAAATCCACCTATCGCACCACAATTAGGAAGTCAGCCACGAACCAAGATAGTCAGTTTAGTGGAATTAGACACTGAGCTACACATGGAAGCCATAACAAGGACACGAGAGTATTCCTCTCAGCCAAATCCAAGTTACCCACTAGATCCAGATAACATTCAACAAACATTAGTAAAACCCGTAGGTGCCTATGATTTAATTAATGACCTAACAAAGACCTTCTCTCACATCTCCTTTTTGGACTTGCTGAAGAACTCTCCTGCCCATAGGGCTGCTCTTTTAGAAGCATTAGGTTTAGGTCATTTAATTAACATCACTCCTCAACCTGAAACACAGGTAAACCATATAGACTTTGATATCCACCCTCTGGGGCAGCCGGATAGGGATACCGAGTTTATATTTGACATAAGAAAAATGCCAACAGACATTGAGATTGCACGTAGAGGTGATCCAACCTTACATTTACAAGTGTGGGTTTATAACAATTACGTTAAACACGCAATGGTTGACGATGGGGCAGCAGTTAACATAGTCCCCTTCTCTTTCCTTCAAAAGCTAGGGTATGGAGAGATAAATTGTTCCATGACTCAGAATACACTAAGAGGCTATGATAGCCTTAAAGCCACTTCGATTGGAACTATAATACTACCAGTCACCTTAGGACCCAAAACAATCCTCACTGAGTTTTATATTATAGATCGGGAAACCAACTATAATATGATCCTCGGCTGACCATGGATACACCGTATGAAGGCAATCCCTTCTACGTTATTTCAGGAAATAAGATTCATGCACTTAGGAAAGATATTCATAGAAAAAGGTGATCCAAAACCATTCGATATACACCTAGCAGACCTGAAGAAAAGGTCAAGCATTCACTCTGAGTTTGAACTCCCAAAAAACCAACTTAACAAACCAACCAACTCAAAACCAGAAGAAAAATTAATACCTACAACAGAACTAGAGATTACGAACCTAGTGAAAAGCATCCCAACCCTCGAGGATGAAGCCAACGTTGTAGAAACAATGTCATTAGGAACTACTGCAAAAATTGTTGAGTTGCTAGAACAAGATCTACCAATTTTCCTACCTTTCAATTCCACAGGTATGGGATGTACCCTAGGAGTTGGTTCTCTTCTAGCAGAGGAACTCTGCATGGTAGAAGTAACCGAAGCAGAAGAAATAGACGTAACGAATGTCCCAACATTCATCTTCCCAAATAAACATTGGACTCTCCACTTTGATGGAGCTAGATGTTGTTATGGGGCTGGGGCAGGTGTGATCTTTACTTCTCCCGAGGGAAAGATCCTACCATTCACCTTTAAATTAAATTTTGAATGTACAAACAATGGCGCTGAGTACGAAGCCCTCCTCCTTAGTCTCATCATAGCTAAAAGGCTCAGTGTTAATGACATCAGAGTGTTAGGAGACTCTCAGTTAGTAGCAAACCAAGTCTCTGAGGTGTATGAGACTAGAGCTGAACATTTACAGCTCTACAAAACAACAGTATTAGATTTGAGCAAAGGATTTAACTTCATATCAATTGAAGCAATCCTGCGAGAACAAAACCTTCTTGCAGATTTGATAGCAACCTCAGCTTCACGTTTCACTCCAAACAGTGAGTTAGAGGACACCTGTTTCATGGTATCCCTTCATACTGAACCGTTAGTAAATAAAACATCAACAAACCCTCTTCTAACGCACATAGCTGAGAATACATCTACTATCTTAAGTCACTTTGACAGTGATACAACCACTCTTGATTACCTAAATGTCTATGCAGAGTTACATCTCACCCATCACATGGTAGATTTGTCCTTAATCCCACATTCATCTTCTTACTTTGGAAATCCCATGGTAGAGCTTCCCCCACAAAAGGAACTTGACATATATGTGGTGGAGAATGGAGAAGATCTGGAACTACCTCCAGCCCCGCCTGAGTTTGAAGAAGGTAACGGTTCTTTAATCGAAGAAATGATTGATATTAACATCGGAACGGAGGAAGAACCAAAGATCTTGAAACTAGGATCTTCGTTAACTCCAGAAGAAATAGAAATACACACTCGAATCCTCAAAGAACATCAAAAGGATTTTTCATTTAATTATAAAGAAATGACAGGAATTACACCGCACATCACGGTACATAACCTCGTCACCAAATCAGATGCAAAGCCAATTAAACAAAAATCAAGACCAATGAAACCCAAGGTAGCTCTCATGGTGAAGGAAGAAGTAATGAAGCTCCTCCAGGTAGGGTTCATCAAACCGGTTGATTACTCTCAGTAGGTATCTAATATTGTCCCCGTTCTAAAAAAGAATGGGAAGATATGCATCTGCATAGATTTTTGAGACATTAACAAGGCATGCCCCAAGGATGAATTCCCATTACCATCCATTGACATCATCATTGACACAACAGCTGGATTTGAGCTTTTGTCTCTCATGGATGGGTTCTCATGATACAATCAAATCAGAATATCTGAACAAGACCAAGCCAAAACCATGTTTATAACTCCTTGGGGAACTTATTGCTACGTTGTTATGCCATTCGGTCTCAAGAACGCTGGTGTTACATACCAGTGGGAAATGACATACATATTTCATGATCTTATTCATAAAATCATGGAATCCTATGTAGATGACTTGTTGGCCAAGGCCAGGAAGTGCTGTGATCACCCAAAAGTGCTCCGCATCATTCTTTCATGTTTGATTGAATACGGAGTCACACTAAACCCAGAAAAATGTGTATTTGGTGTGATAGGAGGGAAACTCCTAGGTTACATTATATCATCATGAGGGATCGATGTAGACCCAGCCAAAATCAGGGCTATTCTTGAGATGATCCCACCATCAGATGACTCTGGCATTAGATCGTTTCTTAGAAAGCTCGATGCAATCCAGAGATTCATTCCGGACTTAAGTTTTGTTGTACATCTGATCAACAATTTGTTGAAAAAGGATTGCTGCATTATTTGGACAAAGGAATGCCATGAGGCCTTCGAAGCAGTTAAACGCTTCTTACTGTCTCCTCCCACGTTAATGCCACCTAGACCAGATCATCCTTTGATCTTATATTCACGGGCTACGGATGTCTCGCTAGCCTGCATGTTGGCTCAAGAGGATGATGATAAACGAGAACATGCGGTCTATTTTATTATCTAAACGTTGCTCGATTATGAAACACGTTATACGTAGGTAGAACGAGAATGCCTTGCCATAGTCTTTGCAACCAAATGCTTAAGACATTACATGCTAAATCAAGAAACAAGGGTCATTGTAAAAACAGACCATTTACGAACTTTCCTCACGCAAGGGTCTTTGTCTAAAAAGGATGGATGCTTTATAACCTTAATGGGTGAATTCGAATTAACTTTTGTAAACCAAAATTTTGTTAAAGGACAAATCATTGCAGATTGGTTAGTCCGACAACCCATTAGATGGAGGCGATCCAGTAGATCTGGATTTTCCTGATGAATGCATATATTACATCAAAACCAGACCGCCCATCTCTGAATGTCCTTGGTATACTGATATTATCAATTTTATCATTGACCATACGTATCCAGAGGGTGCTACACCAAAACAAAGAAGGCGGTTATGCATTATCATAGCTAAATATGTTATTATAGAACAAGTGCTCTATCGTAAGGCTTTCGATGGAATGATTCTAAGGTGTGTTGACACAGAAGAATCCAAGAAGATTCTCTACGAATCTCACAGTGGAATGTGTGGAGGCCACTTCAATGGTCACGCCGCCGCTCACAAAATACATCGAATGGGTTATTTTTTGCCCATTCTCGAACACGACGCAGTAGAGTTTGTACGCAGATGCCATAAATGCTAAGAATTTTCCCACAAGATTCACATGCCGACACAAGCTCTACAACCAATCATGACACCATGGCCCTTTTCTACATGGGGCCTAGATTTGATAGGGAAATTCTCTCCCTCATCAATGGATGGCCATAACTTCATAATCATGGCCACAAAATATTTTACCAAATGGGTAGAGGCTATGCCTCTTACCACTGTACCAAGAGCCGTGATCACCAAGTTCATTTTGAACCAGATCATTTGTAGGTATGGTGTCCCACAAATCATTATCTCAGATAATGGCACATCCTTTAAGAATGATGAGGTCCGTGAGCTATGCAGTAAATTTAAAATAAACCATCATACGGCCTCCCTGTATTACCCTCAAGCCAACGAGCAAGCTGAAGCAACAAACAAGACATTGAAAGCTATTCTACTCAAAATGGTAAAAGAAAACAAACGAGATTGGCATTTAAAGTTATATCCAGCCTTGTGGGCCCACCGAACCTCAATAAGAACACCAACAGGAGCAACTCCTTTCTCATTGGTATTCGGAGCAGAAGCAGTTCTCCCACTTGAGGTTGAAATACCCAGTCTCTGCATCTCACTACAAGGGATTCTGGATGAGGAAGCTTATAGAGAGGCACACCTCTCCCAACTAGAAAGCCTAGATGAGGCCAGGTTAAATGCTGAACAGTGGCATAGAGTCTATGCTGACCGGATGTGCCGACAGTATAACAAAAAGGTCTATGAATGAGAAATATATGAAGGAGATCTAGTTTTAAGACTAGACAGCCAGATCGATAAGAAGACCGGTGAAGGAAGGAAATTCCGGCCCAAATGGTTGGGCCCATACCGAGTCATGAAGGACTATGGAAATGGTGCGTATCTCTTATGTACACTAGAAGGCGAGGAATTCAATGAAACTGTCAATTCCTTGCACCTTAAATGGTTTTACGCATGAAGCGTCGGCACTATTTGTATAATTATATCTACATTGCATCTTCATTTAGATAGGTTCATTTTGTTCACTTGTTTCGTAAAACTTTGGTGATCAAGGGACTTATTCTTAAGCAATTCATTACAAACTTCTTATGGTATTGGCAGAAGCATTCAAATCATACTTCTTCATTTTCATAACATCATCAACTGTTTCAAAATCATGTCATCAACTAAAGCTAGATATGATAAAGTTTTAATGGTAGCCATACCAAGGCCTGCATACTTGTTCTCACTTTTGTTTCTTCCTAGGATAGGTGTCTTGCCTATGGTATGTTCTAGAAGCTTCATGGTGTCACATCTATCCCGTATATAGATCTATTTGGAAATAAGAACATACTGACATTTTTCTCAAATAAATAAGTCGATTAATAGATGAAACATAAAATTTTACTTTTACACATTTCCTTGCCCTACCAACCTTCGGTGATGAACTTGTGTCTCTTACTAGTGACGTAGGGTTGGGAAAGGATGGGAATGCCCTTACTTGCCTGTACCTTGTCCATGGTGATAAGCCCATGCTTCTTACTAGTAGCATGGGGCAAGGTGTAGGGGGTCCTCTTAACAGTAACGTTGAAGGTCATAAGCAAATAGTTCAAATAAACCTTTGAAATCTTGAGTCAAAAACAAATGAATCAGATGTCCAAAATTCCAAGAGAGTCCAAAACCTTGAAAACCAGATTTTTTCAACCAAGTGGCCATCTACGGATCTAAGTCTAGATAAACTGCAAAGCAAGTCACATTCTAAACTATGGAGTCACTTGAGTAGGGTAGGTTTGTAGCATCCTAATTTGGTTCCACCAACTCTTTGTCTATCTTCCCATCATTATCATTTCAACACTCCTCACAGCTTGTGCCCTTTCTAGCTCTTGGTGGTGAGCCCTCGCATCTTACTAGTTGCGTGGAGTTAGGAGTGGGGCAAGTTCATCTGCTCATCATATCAATTTATCATCACATTTTGTCAAAACAAATATGAAGTACCAGAAAATTGCTTATAGAAACTAAAGTTCAAAGATCACATTGTGTCTACATTATCATACATCAGCATCACAAAATACAAAAAGAAAGAAAGCATTTGTGTCATTTGTTCTCCATTGCATACATTCTGAAAAGCATATAAAAACAAGAATTCTAATAAGCATCTAATATACATGTGGAAATGAATCACAAAATCCTAGACACCAAGAGTCTGGTCCAAAAAAGTAGTATATATATATATAATCAAGTTTTATGTACAATGCCATCATGCACTAGGCATGGTCAAAATGCTCAATGAGCCCAGAAAATACAAAATGATCGTATAAACAATCTAACAAAAGTCACTACAAAAAGAGCCAAGTGGCCTCTCAACCCCTATGAGATCCCTTCGAAGGTGCACGACCACGTCTAGGACTCCAGCTACGCCGGCGCTCTAAGTGCACTGAAGGCTCACGGTCCCGAACAGTAGTTGTAGCCTCGCTATGAGAGTGGCTCCTCATCAGGCACTCTGCAGTCCTATACCCAGCTAACTCAGTACGGAGGGAAGTCACCATCTTGGCCACATGCCAGACAGGGGAAAAGACATCACTATGCCTATCAGCTGTTGAGGGCTCCCCTGCATCCACCGACAACTCGATGCGAGTCTTCTCCATGGGGAGCATTAGGGTATCAGTACATACCCAGTGAATCAAGTCTCGCCACTCATCAACAGTCTCTGTAAAAAAAGAAGAAGACAACTTAGAAATAATCAAAAGGTAAAAACAAAAATGAACAAAAGGAGAGATAGCAACTAAGGAAATCCTAGCTAAAAACAAATATTAAAAGAAGAGTGACAACTCACTCGGATCTCCAGGCCTCCAAGAGGGATCCCTAGGATCAGCGCCTGCCACAGATGTCACCGCTGACTGATGTCCTCCTCCTGTGTCTGGGGAAACATAGCATCCTACTACAGACTCATCCTCCCCACCTAGGTCCTGAGAGGGCAACTCCTCTGAGACTAGAGTCACCCTCTCCACACTCTACTCTACCCTCTCGGCCTGTAAGATCTCCTAAGTGTCATGCCACTCGGGATCGCTATCCTCCTCTCCACCCAACTCACTGACCTCCATGTCCTCGGTCTCCTCCTCCGTCTCTCCCCCTATGAACTCCTCAGACTCAGAGTCTATATCAATAGGGTCATCATCGCTATGGGCAGGACCGGCGACAATCTGAAGTAAAGGTGCCTGAGGAGCACCAACTCTCTCTTAGGGCACGTACCACCCGCCTAGCTGCAATAGGGATGCCAGGAGTAACAACAGTCCAACCCTGGCCTCTAGGACCTCCCCTAGCCTCCCAAACTGATCTAAACACTGGCACCACTGGGGGAAGCATACCAACGTAGGCAAGGCCAAACTGTTGAGGCACTCGATCAAAAGGGTGTGTCTCTACCTTCCCTGTCATGTCCACAAGCTGCCCTATAGTAGAGTAGGAAATCAAAGTGAGGGTCTCCTCGCCCCATAACCCTGCCATGGCCTGATAAGGTGTGGCCTCCATATCATCAGTAGTCAGGGAGGTAACTGGCTAGTGAGGTGCTCAAAGCACCGACATCTCTATCCATCCAGCTGCCCTCACGGCTTTGGGATCCACCACCTCTACGCCTCTCCCATAGGGGATGATACGCTCATAGACCCAGCTCATAACCAGGGTCAGATGGCTCAAAGACTATCCCTGTAAGCGGACCACCCTGTATAGGTCGTGGTAGGTGGTCCCAAGTATATCGGCTCCCCAGGCATAAATCTGACCATGTGCCTCAATCTGTGCAATAATAGGGGACCAGCAGTAGAGTAAAGTGTCCCCTCTCTTGTCCTCGATCAATCTCGAGGCAAGGATACCCATAATGGCCTGATGAATCAAAGGGATAGGAAAGCTAGGAATGGAACGGACCCTCACCCCCTTCTTCGAACCAATGGAGACAACTGTGTCTCCCATATATGTAGCCCACTGAGCTATCTGAGCCCGCGACCCCGCTGTCTCAAGTGTAAGCCATCTCCCAATGATCGGGACTCCCAAGATGCAGTAGACATCCTCCAGGGTGATATTCCACTCACCCCTAACTCCTGGAAATTGGAAAGTGTTCCGATCAGCATCCCAATACGAAAACAAGTCACACAGTATGTGACTAGAAGGTGCGACATGAGGAACCCGTGATATACGTAATATGTCAGCCCTCTGAAGAGTATCCTGCTCAGCCTGAGAAAGTGCATCCAACACTGCTAGAAGCCAATCACACTCTCTCTCATGGCTCCATCTGATGTACTCTTCCTTCTACAAAACACACAAAAACATGCAAAAAAAGAGTTAGTACCAAAATCACATTGGGAAAAATCATTAAAACATATGAGAATACTAAAACTTCAAAAATGAGTTTAAAACAATGTTATTTTGGTGTTCTGTAAAGGATTGCCACCCTGAGCAGGGCGGCAGTTCCATAACTGCCACTTTGGAGGGTGGCGGTCTTGTAACCGCCGCCCTGTTCTGGGCGGCGATCATGTGCCGCGTTTTCAAATGGGTCACGTGCCCTAAAAAATGCTCAAAAATGTAAAAAATGACCATTTTGACTAAAATGAGAGCCTACCCATTAGGCGTCCCCCCCTAAGGACACATTTAAAACTAAAAATTTCAAAAATTACCCCCCCATGGTGAAGATTTCATCATTTTTACATTTTAGGTATAAAAACGGTAAATCGAGAAGAACTAACCTGAGATCTCGCGGGTCGATGTTCCACTCGCGGAGGCATGATCACTATCTCATCACGAACATTTCGACTATACTCTCATCAAAAACCGTCACCGTGGGTCCCAGAGCTCAAAATCAATCAAATCAACATGTGCAAATGAATAGGAAAATGGGCCCATTTTTACATATATAGCATTTTGACTCGTCTTGGATGCCCCTTTTCGTAGGTTTGGAGCACCGACAGAGGTAAGTTCTTATCCCCGCACAAATGGTAAGTCCTCACTTCATATTATTTTAGTATTTATTTTTCGGCTTATTTTATCTATCTGCACTTGAGTCTTCTTTTCATTTTGCAGGTAGCGCAGAATTTTGGATGGCGTCATTTCTGACACACAGACATGTCAGGTATAATTTCTAATTTCCCATTTCGGGACCGCCATACTCGGACCCACCGTTTTACACCTCTTCATGGCTAAAACACTTCTCCAAGGGGGTAATATGTACATACCCAAAATTGTAAGGGTATTGCGCTGCCAGAATGATGTTACACATGCCCCAATGATGATATAGGTCTCCTCGCAAGGTGTTCAGGATCCAGAAAAGCTCTCCAAGTGTGCGTTAACATCTCGCATGCCCCGTTTAGCCTCTACATGCTTTGTTTTGCTCTTTTTTCCCTCTTTTCCTTTGCATTTTGTCTTCAATGACGAAACCGCCGCCCATGCAGGGCGGCGGTCCTTCACGCATTTTCCAGCATGCTTCTTTTAACGCAACTCGCGTAAATTTTCAACTTTTACCAGCTTTCTCATCTTCTTTGCTTGTATTTATGATTTTGGTTCCCTGGAATAGTGTTTCTCCATTGTTTATAGTAAAAGAGTCCTAGTTGGAGTTACCTTTGGGTGAATGGGAATTCTATAAATAGCTGGTTTGATTACAAGCAAATGGCCCCTCAAAAATTGCCTCTCATCCTCTCATTTCAATAGTTTATTCTTTCAGTTCTTGCTTAGGAATTCGATAGTTTTCATTTGTTGCATGCATAGTTAGTCTTATTTTGTTGTTTAGAAGCCACATGATCTTCTTGTTCTAGTGTTATTACTGTTTCATACAATCAATTGAGATATGATAGTTTCATTTTCAGTCTGAAGCCATTAGAGTTGCAGGTTTTGTTCATCAAGAAGGATAGTTTAAAGTTCTGGATTTTTTGTGGTGTATGACTCGCAACAAATCCCGCTAGGAATTGCATAAGCCAAGCTTTGTTCTCTTGCGCTATCCCTCTCCTACTTGCATTGTATTCAGTCTACATCCAAAGCTGCCATTGTTCCAATACCTACTTCTATTGATGTTAGCATTACACACTTTTCTGGATTCACATGAGCATGAAGGAACGAGGAGACCACACTGAGGGGACAAAGCCACACACAATCAGATTTTCCACTATTCTGCAAAATCCGGGTTCAAGCTATCAAATTTCTAGTTCAAACATATCAAATAGAGTAGTGAATCATTTCATTTTAGCTAATCTCGCTTTCGATATTGCCGAGGAAGCTGTGGGGATTGATAGTTTCTGAGAAACTATGATTCACTCCTCACTTCTGAGGTAAGATCGAGGGTCTTTCAAATAGATTAGATCAGTTATTTAGTTATTCAGAATAGATTCACAACTGCACAGGAAGGTAGCTACACTCGGCTACTTTGCTTGTTTTAAATTCAGTTATTAGCTTAGTTGTCATTTTCTAGATATTAAATAATTGCTCTTTCAATTCTATTAGATAGTTGTCATCCTAATTCTGTTAAATACTCTGTCAAAAATACAAAAATAGAGAATTTATATATGTTGTGGATATACTAATTAGTTTACTTTGCTTTAGTTAGATTTGTATTGTTTCTTTTGTATGACAATCACGGGACCTAGGGAGCCCAGAGAATACGTATTCGAGCCAAATGTGCCTCAACCCAATCTTGTTGCAGCAATAACTGACATAGACCAAAATATCAGAATTCAGGTCTTCTGAACAACAACAGACCTACAAGAAATTAGCTCATAGCTAAGAGGATTAAATATAGAAGATGACAAAGCACATACGTTTTGGTCAAACCAACCAAACTACAGATTGCCCTAATAAATATCCACATGACTGTAGAAGGGCTTGAAAAAGAGCAAACGTTCGGTTGTGATCCTTTGGTCCCACATTCAGATGCAGGAGACATTCTCATTGACATAGACACTAGCTTAAGAATTCAAGTTGCCAGAACGCCTGTAAGGTACTCTGAGAAGATTGCACAACTTTTAGCTCTAAACATAGAGGCCGAAAATGCATACAACTACTGGATATTAGGGATTAGGTATTGATTCTGCACATGACCATAGGAGGCCCACAATGACCGCGAACCTACGGTTGTGATCCACAAGTCCCACAACCCAACAGGCCCATAGGTCAATCAAACATTGATGCTGGTTTACGCACATTAGTATTTAGGTCCTCTCCACTTCCACTAATCATTATCACACAACTATCCTCACTAGACATAGCAGCTAATCAAGCTAAGGATTTCTAGACTAGACCAGAGAATCACCCATAGAATCCACCATACATCCATCATCCATTTTCATGACCCTATCGGGGAATATCTACGAAGCACCCACAGGTTATCTTCCACGTATCCCATAGCCTATAGATCAGATCATGCCAGAGTTCAATATTAATTTGATCCTTCGAGCAATCATCCTCACCGAATGATCTATCACGCCAGTTCAAGTTAGGAGGGCCTTCTTTTCCTGAGATTCGTAGATTCCATTAGTGCGTGTCGAAGACATAAGATTGCCTAACTAGTTTGTCTACACCCCATGCATATTCCATCCCCACCGGTTGTCTCGGCATGACCTCGGGAGGTTGGGTGCGAGGAAGAGTTACTTGTATATTCCCATGCTCGCTTGTCACTTTTCCATCATATAGTACCATTCATGTGAGCAACCTTGTAAAGTGGAGTATAACTTCTGCACCCATAAAGAAGGTGGTAAGGCTTCTGTGCCTTCCATCCAGGCCTTCTCACATGCTTGGATGTGAAACAAGGTGGGTTCCTTCCCATGATAATCTCATATGATAGAAGTTGCATTTCTCCAAGCAAACCTAATAGAGAACACAATTCTCATTTTGTGCCACACTAAAAGGCTATCACGATGGGTCTCCCACCAACTTGTTGCCATCCCAAGCAATGTATAACTTAGCATCTTTCTCCTTTCAATATCACTTCTCCACTGGGTCTCCATTTCTCATAGGAAAATATCAAGGTTGGCTCCTCAAGAATAACTTGGCAACTTCTTTCCTCCTAGGAACTTGACTAAGCACGCCTCTGTTACTCTCATCACAGAGCCTCTTAACTACCTTCCAACCAACTCATATGTCATGTACGCCTAATTGTCACATGCCACATTGGTTTTATCACTTATATATTGAGCTCCTTCCCACTGAATAATGCCCTCCTTTGTTGGTTGCACAACTTCAGGGTCCCGGATAGTGCACACATAAATTTTGTCTAGGTCTTCTTCTCCTAAAGGCTCAATATAGGGTGTTGACTTCCCATCTATCAAAGGAATGGTAACTCATTCCTCCATGTTCTCAAAACTTATATACCCCTTATTGAAACATAAGTCAACATTATTCTTATAGCACTAAGAGCACCCAAGGAATGTTGGAAAGTTGTCCACCTTAGCAAATACTAAGACTTCGAATTCTCTAGTGAATTTTTCTCTTTGGATAGTGATAGCAGCATCCTTTAAAACACCAATGGGCATTGCCTTTGTCTTATTGGCAATATACAACACATTTGAAGATAGTTGTAATGGGGGCCTTCCCATTTGATTCCAGGCGTCCAGGGTGATAACATTGAATTTTGTGCATGTGTCAATCAGAATATTGCTTAGAAGTCATCCTTCAATAACTGCATTTAAGGTAATCTCCTTATAGTAGATGTTGTGGGGGGAAAGGTTAGCATGAAAAACCTACCTCTCGCACTCTACTCCAGCGCTTGGTATCTTATTCCTCAACCATTTTCCTAATAGAGGAATGATATTATCTTAGCACAACATCTTACACACCTCCCTGACATCATCTATATCGAACTGATGAACCTCAGCACTTGTCTTTTGCCCCAACTTCCTGGATTTCTCCTTCAGACATTGGATTTCTCCTTCAACTGATTATGTCCATAGTCTCTTGATAGACTTCCTTCTAATGGGTAGGGTCTAGATACTTCCCATACACCACTTATTCTCTTGTAATCAACGGTTTCTTCTTGGTATTTCCCTGGTGCACACATCTGCAGATCACGTCATCTCTAGTATAGGTTCTAATTCTAAATCATGCGCCACACTTGGCATCCACTATAAGTCTACTTTCTTAACGCTTACGTATTTTTCCTTCTCGTGTTGTTGGCTTATATGTTCAAATAGATTTTGGCACTCCTCATACTTTTGCTTCTTTCCACATCAAGAGAATTATAACAGATCAGGACATTCGTGTTTATAGTGCTCCGTAGACCCATAATTGTAACAAGTTCCACTCAGGAACTCGCTTCTTTCACCTCCTTGGTTACCATGGCCTTTAAATCCTCCATGAGATCCTCTTCCATGAGCTCCTCCATCCACATGTCCTTCATAGTGATGACCATCATCCTTGGAATTGTTTACAATGTTGGTCTGGCACTCACCAATATCAATGGCATCATATATCTAGTCAATCAATCTACAATCCTTGGTGTCATGAGTAGTGGAGGTGAAAATCTTGTAATAACAAGACACATTCTTACGGATCATGTGTTGCAGTAGTAGACACCTACTTGCATCATGATCTCCATGGTAAATCTCACAGTCTACAGTCATGGTGCGTATTGATCTCTGAGGACAACTATCCTTTGTATTCCCATCTACCTCACAATCTAGGCACCATAGGCCACTGCGAGTTTCATGCGCCAAGTTCACAAATAGCTTCTCCAGTTGCTTTTCCATTGCAGAAATTTGAGCTTTACGAAGAGGGATAACATCGATATCCATGCTTCTTATAGAATCAGCACGTAGGTAAACCTCCAAGGCCCCGCGCGGGTCTGTGAAAGTCTTATGTAATAACGCTTTCCTGAAAGGCATTATTAGTCCTCCAATAAACCACAGAGGATGCTGAGAAGTATGAATATCATAAGATAGTTTTTATAAGAGAGTCTTAAAACATGTGTCATACTTCCGCACACTCTCTGCCATACCTTATTGAATTTCCTTCAGCGTGGTAATGCTCTTTTATTCAAACTCAGGAATATGAAATTCAGCTAAAAAGGCATTACATAGTGTGGTGTAATCTACTACTGTCTAGTGGGGGTTATACTTCTAGTATCAACTATGTGCGTGTCCCTACAACATTATTGTAAACTGACTTGTCTTTTGTTTCGGGGTAGTGAACCTCTTTGCGTGCCATAGCAACTCACATTTATGTACGTGATTTGTAGGATCCTCAATACCTTTGTAATCTGGTAGATGCAAAGACATTTCAAAAAATACTTGCTGAGGTTTTTGAGGCCCTTGTCCACCTAATCCAAAACCTTGATTCTCTCTAGTGTTGCCTCTACCACTAGATCCACTAGATCCACCAGTGCTTATTCCTCCTGATCAACTAGATCCTCTAGATCTGCCAGGTCCATCGGGTCTGCTAGTTCATATTCCACTAGATCCACCTCTCATAGTTCGTAAAGGTCTTGAAGTGGTTGTACCTTATGTCCCCACTATCATACTGAATTATGTGCCAACACTCTATGATATTATACCACTACCAGATGTGTGTCTCATGCCACTTCCAGACGTGATACCCAAGCTTTGTGTACCCAAAATTTTCCCAAATGTTGCTCCAGACAATATACCTCCAAACACAACAAATGATTGTGTAGCCATAGAGGTGCCAAATGAAAATTTATACCTCTTAGGTGTTGATCGGTTACTTCCACCAATACCAACTGGGTTAGTAATATTTATCTCTAGATTTGGAAAACTAAGTGTCATGGCTTGGTCACCAGGCGGATTAGATGCATGCCAACGGCTCTCCTTTCTCCAAGTTACATGCTCTCATCATAAGTTAAAGGGATCTCTCTCCCGCGCTTTCCAAGATGGGGTAGCACAGACTACTCGGGCTCCACGTCCTCTACATGAACCTCAATTCCTTCCCACAATGTCTGCCTCCATAAATCCATCGCTCATGCAACTTCATGTTGCATATCTAACTCACTCTCACAAGCTTCATTATACTTGAGTCATCTCTCTTCCCTCTCCTTTTCAGATGCAAGGTCCGCCATCTTACTCCACCCTAGCTTCCTCACCCAATGCTTAGAAGAAGCTTATCCAGCCATAGGAAATTCTTCCAAACTCGGTGTAATGATCAAGATCTTTATAGCTAAAGGGGTAGCATGCAAGAATGATCCTCTTGGATCCCTCAAGAACTCAAACTCAATAATCTCCAGGACAATAATACATAGAAATAATGTATTCCAGGGTATAAATAGGTCATCACTCTACTCCACCAATAATCAACAGCACGGTGTCCATGTCAGATCGACATCATGCAGCCTAACTAATACTACCTCCTAGGTCCAAACACGAGGTCTATAGTGCCAACTCGATCTTTAGATGCATATGTTGACAATCCATTCATACAACTTTACTGGGAAACATGAGAAGAATAAGGTCTCATAGAGTGTATCATATAGGTGTATCCTCCACCCATTTTTGTGCATCAAACTCAGATCCTGGTACTGAACCTTTGAGAAAACTCATCCTCCATGCTTTTGAGCCATACTTCAATACTAACCAAGGTTAATCACTTCTGTCATTGCACCATTTCTCTCGCAATAGCTTCAAAAGAGGGTCTTGGCAATGGAACCAAGATGTAGTCATTATATTTACCCTTAACACTTCTTTATAACCCAAAACGCAGTCATCTTATCATCCATTATACATTGGGCACTCACCAGAGGTGCAGCATGGGCACTGAGCCCCTTGTTTATGTGAGCTTTGCAAGAGATGGTTATCACCATTAATGGAGGATTGATTTGCAGAAACAGAAGTACATTCATTTATTTTAAAAGACAAAAGATGTAACTAGACAAATCTACACATTAATGCATCACAGAAGCTAAATAACCTTGTAAGAGGTACACATAAACCATATCAGAGTCATGATAATCTGATATAACATAAGGGTTTACACCCATAAACAATTTGTATAGAATAGAGCCCATGTATTATTTATTTAACATATTTTTGAGTAGCCATATTACATTCAAAAGGGTAATCTCAGACCATATACATCAAATGATAGAGACTTAACTCTTGAAAACCTATCTGATCATGAGACCCTATTGACTATAATTTTCCCTATTATATCCCTTGTTACAGATCCCAGTACCCATACATAGGCTTAAGGGTATCCCGTCACAACCCTCTATCACTTAGTACTCTAAACCCTAGAATTACTCCTAACATTTATGTAGCTCTTTGTTGCTCTCCTTCTCTCTCCTTGCTCCCCTTTGCACTCTGCACCTGTATATCTCCCCCTTTGTGTCTCTACACTCTCTCTCTATTCTTGCCCCAAGAACCTCTTTAACTAGGATCATTGCACCCACCTCCATGACCTTCTCTCCTGAAGTAGATCACATGTCAAGTGTCGATGTGGTCCTCCATTGGTGAATGTGTATCCTCTTTCACAGACCTCCCACTAACTATAATAATGTCCTCTAGGAATATTTTCTGTGTGTAATATCATTTTCTTGACCTCCAAGGTTCCACCCTGGCACCTTATCCACTTATCGTGCCTAGTCAGGTCCTCACATTTTTCCTCAAGTGACTCCATGATGCCAAATACAGCTAAGTCCTTTAAACCCTTGTTTTTTCTCCCGTGTGTGCCCTAGTTTCACTTAAACCCTTCTTAAACCCCTTTTTCTTGTGCACTTTTCCCTTATCACCCTTCTATCTCCTTGATCTTGTGTGCATGCACCTCTTGGTACTTAGCCAATATTTTAGGGTCCAACAGGTGCACAATGGAATCCCTTTTTCCATCATATATAGGAAATTCAAGAGTAAAAGAACTAAAAAGAAATCTATAAGAAAACACTTTTGGTATAGGGCTATAATGAAGTAACTATGTAGAATCCATAACATTAAAATAACTGTATGCACCTTGCTGCAATTGTAATATTTTTCCTTATAAATTATGAACGGAGGGATTTAAGGTATTATTGATAGAAGAGATACATGTGAGCCATGAGGACTATATATGGGACGTTTATTCATAATAGTGGTAGCAAGAATAGACATAGAGATAGTTGGCATCGATATATGAGGTGAACCCAAAGGGGTAGGCACTATGGATGTGGGAACAATAGATATCAGTAAAAAAAAAGTTTGGGGTTTCCTCACAAGGTGCTCTTCACTAGACTTTTGATCATGAACCAACTCAACATAAAGAAGAATATTAATGATAGGATTAATATGGTGAGGATTATGATGAATTTGTTTGTAAAAATTAGACATAAGTTGTACTTGATCAATATTCACAATGTTATTACCATCATGGAAAAATTCATCAGAATGTTCACTATGACTTTCAAGATCATGCAATGGGACCTCATTAGCTTGGTCCAAAATGGATGGATTGCTAGAAATATGCATTGGAAATGAGGCCATGGAATTATGATTTTTCTGAACATGAGGAGAAAGATCAAAATGTTCAATGGCATGATTTGAAATCCGAGCACTATGCTAGAAGGGAATATGAGTAAAGCTTATAAAATTGAAATCAATATTGGCCAATAAAGAAGGAAAAACATTGATGATAACCACACTAGCAGGTGACAAAATCTATAACAAACTCATCTTTGAATTGAAAATCAATAGGTCTAATAAAAAAGGAACTAAAAATATCCTACATTAGGTTAAGGGTTCAATCAAAAGTGGGTTCACCAAAATTTTAACCCTTAATTAAATTTTAGGTCAAGTTTAATTAAGTGCATAATAAATTAGAGTTGATTAGTGATATTAAACAGATATTAAAATATAAACACTAATTAAAATTTACAACTCAGATCAAATAGAAGGAAATAACATACAAAAAATCAACCCAACATGCAATTAAAAGAACAAAACAAATGTATGAGGGAACTTATTTGATTGCTGGAGAGAACTAAGACTATGTTAACAATGGAACTATGAGATCTAAATTTATATAAATTTTGCAATAAAGTCAAGAACTATAATTGCACTAGGGTCAAGACTATACCATTAGGTCAGACCTATAGTCAAAAAATCACACACTTTATAGCATCAGCCTCTAAAATCTCATGTACTTATATATGATTCTTAAGCAAGAAGAATATAATTTAAAAACACTTATTTTAATATTTCATTTCTTTCATCTTTCCAGCTATCTTTTGCCTCTTTTCTTTGTGAATGACTACTTTACTCTTTGAATACTCAAAGACACTATGAGCCTAGCTCTGTATTTGACTTGCTTACATTTTATGAGCGTCCCAGACACTACCTCCCATTAAGAACACGATGTCAGCCCCAAGCGCAATTGTCATCCTTCTGGGTGCACCTTTTTCCTCTTTCCTATCCTTACTCGCTCTTGATTTTGAATTGCCATCTATCATTTGGTGTATTTTTTAGATTATTTTCTATCACTTTGGGTCAAATTTTTCAGTTGTTAATGATTAAATTCAAAAAAGGGAATCATATAAATACAAATATATATGACCAAAATAAAGGACCAATCTCTAAGCATCTATTATCATCACCTAAGGTTACTATTATCTAAATTATGTTGCCCGCTAAGATTAGATAACAAGCAGATTCCTATTGAATTGACCAAGTAAGCTTTAAGGTTCCCATAGATTCAAATTACCCCAGGGGTCGAGCCTTTGGAAACATGGAAGGAAGACTTAGCTGAATCAATTATTAAAACTAAGTCAGGAAAATCCTACTAAAAGGGAAGGTTTCAAAAGGAGAGATCGGGGGTTAGCGATTTTTTTTGTCTCAATTCCTCTTCTATGAAAGGCAAGGGGCTAGAGCTTTGGCCTTCTTTATAAGTTTTTTAATATCACTTTGTCTCTTATCTATTGTAATATTGTGCACATTTTTGGAGTAATATAATATGCCATGTGGTGCAATTCATCCATCCTTTGTGTAATCTATATTTTCTCTTATAGCCTTTGTTTCGACATGGATAATTGTGCATGTTTTTATGTTATTACTATCTTCAGAAGTTGTGATTGAGTAGTTTGGAGTAGTTTTCTATGTGAATTGCCTTTGGTCTGTGGTGCATCTTGTCCACCCTTTTCATTGCTCACCTTTTCTCTATTTCAGGTAGTTGCGCTATGAGTTAACTCCTTCACTTTTTGGTGTATCACTCCCATTAAGTTTTACGTTTTATTTCATTTTATCTAACCCTCATCTCACATTACAGAGAAGATTAAACTTCTTTAAAATATAGAGGTCACCTTAGGGCACACGTCCCACTAACCTAAGGTTTCCTATGACTCTAACGGTTCATCCGAAAGGATTATCGTCAACATTTTTCTTGGCATGCCTGGTGGGACTCGAAGGATCTTATTATTGCATTTCATCCATTTAGTGTGCTCTTGGTGAAATTCAGCCTTTTCAGGCATGTATAAGAAAATTTAGCGAATTCATTTGGCCCAAATGGCCCCTTCCCTGAAACTGCAGACCCTTCTTTTATCCACCTCCATTCATCTTTCTTTCCACATCCCTCAGTTTCCTCCATTCCAAGAAGTTGTGCAGTCATGACTTCATTCCCACAATGGAATTCACATTTTTAGCAATATCATCAATATATAATGAGTTCCATTCCTTCTCTAAACCAGCAGGATAACCAGTTTCAAAGTCACTGTGGTGACCCAGATGAGCAAATCCAAGACCGGTTTGGCTTTGAGAGCAATCAAAAGCATGGGCACACATTTGATGACTACGATCGATTAGAAGATGTTGGTTTGCTTGAGAAGATAGCACAAATAGAGGTAGGCTTGGTTCAACCTCAAGCTATAGCACAAATGGAGGCATTCAGAATAGGATGCAGGGCACCTTATTCATGGGTTGGCCCTATTCCTAGACACTATAGCTCACAGGAGAAGCTTATTTTTTTAGAATAATCACTGCCTCCACTTCTACATTAGATCGAGGGTATTGAAATTTATAGGTGAAGCACGAGACAACCTTGTTGATGGGATAGTCAATCACGGACTCTTTATTCATCTCCCATCCCACCTCAAATTTCACCATATCATACCACTCCAAACACTGAGTTCCCTTCTCCATCTCCAATCCATCCATTCCGCCCTCCCCCTCCTTTCGAATAGTTATGCCCCCCATACAAACAAGTAACGACTCCAAATCCAAAATAAGAGGAGCATATGGTGAGAAGTGATATGAACTCAATGGGTTTGTATCACGTGCTGAGTGTACAAGGAGCTACAGACATTGCCTCCATTTTCCCTCCCCACAAAGCAGAGCTCCTGGAAGAGTTTGGGCCAACGGGATTCATATTGCAAGATGAAGCTACACATGATGGAAAATTTACAAACTCAAAAACCATCATACAAGAGGGGGATACCTTGACAGAGTAGGAAGATGATAAGTTGGATTGCTTATTGTTTCATCAAAACCACAAAAAAATAGCATGTTGTTCGCAACAGTTCCTCTGGATAAAATTCAAGGGCTCTAGAAAGAAGTATCTTTGAAATCTTTTTACTTTCAATCAAAGAGCCAAGATTTTATGATGAAGCTGCTAAAAAGGGGAAGGAAGAAGATAGGGATGACACCATTTAGGGAAATCTGCAAAAGAGTCTCATTGTAAAAGATGCAATCCACAATGACAGGCATGAACAAAAGGTCAGACCGACCCCCGCCATAGGATGGTCCTCACCAAAGCCAACGGAAAAGCCAGGGCTAGTCATGCTCACTTCAGAGCATGAGGATGATCTTCAAAGCCTCATGGGTCAGCTACAATGCCTCTAACTAAAAGATGAACATCTTGAGGAGGTATTCTTTTTGTTTTTTAATACCATGGGTGAAAGGGTGAAAGGTAATTTTTCACTCTTATTATAGACCATATCCATTGCTAAATTAATTATATGGCCACACTTTATAAGGAAGGGAAGTTATTTCTCCCTACCTATTTTAGGCTTTGTTTAGATTTTACCAAGTATGGTTAGCATAGGAGTAGGAGTATATTGCTTTCTGCAGAATAAATGCTTGTGCACACTCTACATGACTCATTTGAGGCATGTATGATTTGTCTCTTTTGTATATAGTTTGTGTCTGTATTACTCCATAAAATGCACCAGACTCTCTAATGTCCATAGCAAGGGAATTTTCAGTTGTCTCTAATGGTTGTAAACTTCACTTCAAGCAAATATAGAGCAACTAAAATCATTCAAGGGAGTGACCTTGTGGATTATTCAATTTTATACTCTCACAAAACAAGTTACAGAGTTTTCTTTATGAGAGGAGGAAAGCACAAGGATCAACTAGCGGCTGCAAAGGCTCAGAAACCCTTAAAATATTGTGGACTAGGTTTGGATTAGCTCATAACACAGTCCCGAACCCAATGGATAGTGGGAGATTATGGGTTATTTCCATTTATAAGGCTAATGGTCCCCGTGAGTCACCAAACTATTATCTAAATTTTGTTTCCTGCTAAGATTAGATAACAAATAGATTCCTGTTGAATTGACCAAGTAAGCTTTAAGGTTCCCACAGATTTGAAATCCACTAGGGTTTGAGCCTTCAGTAACATGGAAGGAAGACTTATCTGAATCAATGATTAAAACTAAGTCGGGACAAGCCAACTAAAAGGGAAGGTTTCAAAAGGAGAGATCATGAGTTAACAATTCTTTTTGTCTCAATTCCTCTTCTATGAAAGGCAGGGGGTTGGAGCTCTGGCCTTCTTTCTAAGTTTTGTAATATCACTTTGCCTCTAATCTATTGTAATACTGTGCACATTTTTGGACTAATATAATATGCCCTGTGGTGCAATTTTTCCATCCTTTATGTAATCTGTATTTTCTTTGATAGGCTTTTTTTCGACGTGGATAAATGTGCATGTTTTTATGTTATTACTATCTTCAGAAGTTGTGCTTGAGTAGTTTGGAGTAGTGTTCTCTATGAATTTCCTCTTGTCTGTGGTGCGTCTTGTCCACCCTTTTCATTGCTCACCTTTTCTCTACTTCAGGAAGTTGCGTTATGAGTTAACTCCTTCACTTTTCATCATATCGCTCTCGTTAAATTTTACGTATTGTTTCATTTTCTTTCACCCTCATCTCACATTTCAGAGAAGATTCAGCTTCTTTAAAATATGGAGGTCACCTTAGGGTACACGTCCAACTAACCTAAGGTTTCCTACGACTCTAATGGTTCATCTGGGAGGATTATCATCAACAGATACATCCAAAGGCATTCTAAGAGCATATAAGGCATCCATCTACCACTCACTCACGGGACAAGGGACTAAATTTTTTACATACACACATAGGAAGGTTACAGGTGAATTTTTTAATCATCCAACGACATACAAGAGACCAATAATGACTATCAGCGATAACCTTGTGATGCCAGAAAAATTTAGGTTCCTAATGTAGAAAAATTTAGGTTCCTAATGTAGAGAAATAAAACAATCATGCATATATTCACCTTTCAAGATATTTCCAAACATCAACTACACCTATTTATGCATTTTGAGGATCTTTCCACTAGTTAATCACTCCTTTTTTCTTTAGTATTTACCCACTCCTCCTTCATACTCATCATAGTCTATAACTTCAAGTTAAGCTTGTATTCATCATAATCTCTATTAATATCTCTCTATATGTCTGCTCATTCTATCAAATGGAATTAAGGCAAGAGTTTCAGGAAGTTACCTCAGTCTTGGCTAAAATTATCCTCATTCCCTGTAACAAGTGAGATTTGTGTCTTTTTTCTTGTTTAAATTATCAACACTAATTATTACCTTATAATAGGTCCTTCCTCAAAGTCCTTCCCACTTTCATTAAACTCATTTACATCCCAAAGATTGCATTCACTTTGTTTTCATTCAATCCTATGTTTGCTCCTTTGATTAGGTCTCTAATAGGTCCTTACTATTTGTAATGTCCTTTGTCACAAGTTGGACATTAAGGGGGCACTCCCTAACTCTGCAACATTGAAAATCACTTATTCCACCCTCTTTACATAGTTCTCAATGAGTATCAAAGGTTTCCTATTGTCTAAATTGTTATTCTTGTTCTCCAAAGTGCTCACTATGTTAGGATAGTCTCAACTTGTACCTCACTATTGTATCCAATAAAGGAGTCTCCTAATCCACAATCCCGTTCTTGTATTTTGTTCAGGCTTACCTTAATCTTGTATTCACAAGATCTTACTTCTGACAAGTTTTCTCTAAAATTATCTCTCAAAGTGCAATTCGAACCTTCTTAGACTGTATCATTCCTACACTGCTCACTACCATGCATTGTTCAAAAACTCGGATTGATTACACCTTCTACTCACCAAAACCTAAGAATGTATAGAGGAAGGATTATTATTTTTGAATCTTAGCTCCTAACACCTCCATTAGCACCTCAAAGTATTGATTTCCTACCAAACCCTGAGACTTAACCGGAATGTGCAAACTTTACTCAAAAACTGTCACGAATGACTTGAGAAATAAGGTCCCTTTTGCTCGGATTCCTTCTCCATCACCTAGGCTACCACTTCAAATATTTTTCTCCAAGTTTTCATAGGATTTCATTGGTTAGTTTTCAAGAAAACATGGCCTTTATCCAATAAACCCTAGTTCAGGGGTTTCTTCCACTGTGTAATCCTGAGAGGGCAAAACTAATTTTTTCTTCACTTTCGGTCACCTCTAACACTTGTGCAAGCTTCATACTAACTGTGTCAACATTGATAACCTACTAAAAGAAAATTTACCTCATGAACAACCTTGATACTCCTTTGTAACTCCATATTTACCAATGGACTAACAGTATACACCTCTATTTTGAGCTTATGAAAGACTATAGACTTCTCAACAACTTCAATAAGTTATACCAAGGTAGTAATCATTCATCCACTCTCCTTCCCTATCCTAGATGGTCTTGGGTTCTATTAGGCTTCAAAACAAGTAATAGTGTACCATGCTCTTCCCCACAAGACAGGGTGATCCACTTTCTGTAGAAGCTCTTAAGAAAATCTTAAATTAAATGCTCCTTCCATAGTTTTCAATGATGGTATAGGATCTTTGCCTCTAAACCACATGCACACTCTGTAAAACAAGCTCCTTACTCCAAGATGAAAAATCTCAACTTATTGAGTTCTCAAGGACCTGCTACAATTTTGTATAGTTTTCTCATATATATGTATTCAGCCATACTACCAATGTAAGATTCTCAATCACCCTTACTACTCATAATATTTGGCTCCTCACTCTTCTACGCTGATTAGGGTTATTCTCATTGTTCCCTTCTTTCTTTACTAAGAGAAATACATCACAGTCACAAATTTATATTATTCATCAAACATACATTTACATACCAACAATGAATCTTACAAAACTCACCTTAAAATCTCATCACAAATCTTCTTACCAATCATGATCTTTACCTTGTGATTACATGCATATATTTAAAGTGGTCACTCACCATGCACATGACACTCCAAAATAGTTACAAATAATATTTACACACAAATTATCACACAAACTCTTCCTTGCAGCTTCACAAATATTCTCATTTGAATGGGAATGACTTGAAATCAGTTACAAGAGGATATATATCCACCTACTTCCTTTAAATCATGATTTTATTATCAGGTCAGTTATAACCATAGGTTATAAGCACAATTTTACCATTTGGAGGTATTTTACACAATATGTTTGAAGTACAACATTAGATTCCCGTATTATGCCTCATTTCACCCATTACAAAGCTTATGAGCTCCAAGAATACATCAAAAACTCTCAAACCAAACCAAAATTGACCTTACAATTTGAATTAGCATTTTCAAGGGAAAATACCTCATTTGAAGTTTGAAAGGCCCAAAATAAGACTAGCTATATACAATGACTCCTAAGACTCATGAACACACCTAATAAGCCAAAATTAATGTCTTTGTGGTTTGTTTATATATATGGAGTGATGTTCCTACATCATTTTCATCCATTTTAGCAAACAAAGGCACCTGGAAGCAAACTCCAATGCCTAGGCATCCCTGACCTATTCTAGGCACCCTATTCCGTGCTCATTTGATAGTTCTAGAATTTATCGTGCACAGTTGCAATAAACTACCCTTCTTGTTTGTCAGTTTCTGTAATCTGCACAGTCCCAGAATTAGGTAGAAATCAGCTAAGTCCTTTACTCTCTCTTATACCTAGGGTTTCACATTTATGATCTTATTTGCTTGTGTCAAATATGTACTTTAGCATTTATTTATCATACGTGACTCTACAATATAGGGTTTAACACTTATTTTTTAAAAATTAAATCATTTAGTGAACCCACTTCAGTTCAACATTAGGGCTTCTCTTTGGGCCACATTCTCCTAGCGACGTCACATACACCCTAAATGAGGGGGCATATATTGGGTGAATTAGTCACCCCATACAAAAACTTAGAGATTTAGTACAGGCTTGCACAATATAGGGACAAAATAGTATATAGTTATAGAAATGGCCCAGAATCTGACTTGGATCCTTAGTTTAGCATAGACACTAGCGCCTAGATACAGACACTGACGATGCCTTGGCACTCCTGACCTTTCCTGGGTACCTATGACCAAAGTCTGTTATAGTTACTTTCTCAAATCAACACAATTTCCAGCAGGTTTACAAATCATTTTTCACAATACAAGCACATTCCTCCAGCAATCAGAATTTATTCTTTCTCCATCTTTTATATGAAACAATAAAGAACTAAACATGGGACGTACCATTTGTAGTGGTTCTTATTCTAGAAGCAGTTGTGGAAGGATAATAACACTAGACCTATCTCCCCAACACTCTTCTATCATGGCATGAGATCGACCAAAAAACTTGCACTTGGTGTGAGATCACACGAAAAAATCATTCTTGGCATGAGATCACCCAAAAAAATCACTCTGGGCATGAAATCGCCCAAAAAACTCACTCTTCTAAAACATTTTCATAGCATTGTTTTATCCTTTTACAATCATGTTCATCACGTGCACACTTTCCTTTTACTAATTTTACACACATTTACATACTTTTGCAGATTTTTCATAATACATGACTTTGATTACTCTTTCGCTCTTATTTTACAAGTCCGTCCTCAATACGCAACAATAAGCATTCTTGGACAAAATGTTATATTTCTCTTTGCATTACAAGCATTGGCATGTGATTTTATTGAATGAGGTGTGTCCCTTTGATTGTTGAAAATCATGCTTGTTACGGATAAATGATTTATGCTCTTGGATTCTTTGTAATGAAATGATATGGCTTACAAGAATCCATTTTCACTTCTTGTTGATAAGCTGCAATCTGATTTTGAAAATTGTAAACTTATCTTCTTTACTGACTCATCCTTGGATCAATTTTAGTGATCCAAGGAATGTTTTAAATCTTCTTAATCAGACTGAATGATAAATTGACATTCATTAGTTTGAGAGACATAACAGACTGAACTTTTGTATTTTGCAAATTCTATGGTCTTGTGTGAAAGTGCCTTCATTTGGTTGTATGTTTGTGCTTGGGTCTTTGGGATTGATCTCTGTAGGACATTATTGGCATAAACAAAAATAGTCTGCTTCATGACTATGAAGGGGATCTGAATCCTAAAACTAAAGGATTAACCTAATGGCATCCTAAACTAGGTAAGAGCACCTACTCCCTAGCTATGTCTACTTAATTGGGTTATAATCTAACCTAAGCTTCTTATTCTATTGTGTTGGGGGGTGACCTAACCTAAGCTCTTGTGCTAAATGAATATGGGAAGGGGAGATTACTATAGTAATACTAGACTATATTAACCTAATGCCTAATACTATATGGAAGTGAATTTAATCTAACCTAAAGTGGAAATTACCTATGGCAATGTTTTAAGACCTAAGGAAATTATAGTTAGACTAACCTAAGTTTTGGGAAATCTAGCCTAAACTATTTAAAAGGAACCTAGGGTCGCATGGCACTATGGTGATGGTTCCAATGGATTTTAATTGATTTGATTGGGTATTAATGCAAGGAGGTACTACCAGTTTTGGAAAGGGCTAGTTAACTTTAGTGGGGCTTATGTGGAGGCTTCACTAAGTATGGAATTGCATGTTGATTTGGAATTGGTATTCGCCAGTTTTGAGAGGCGGTGGCAAGGAGAGATAAGCGGGAGAATTGGGAGTAATGGCATTAATGGATCTCGATTTTTGTGTGCAAACCATCTTGGAAACAAGGGAGGTGGATTTTTGGGAGGTTGTTTGGTTTTGCATGCCTCACAAATTTTGGTCTGCATGGAGCTATCTGGTTCTTTGAACCAACAGTTTGACTTCTTCTTCTTCTTGGCTATTTTTGGTTTCTCTGGTCTATTTTCGATCAAGGGAATGTATAAGAGGCATTGGAAGAAAAAAAATTGGTTTTTGATCTGTCATGGAGAAGAAAAAGAGTGGGAAGCTCAGCTGGAAGTCTCCTTCAAATTTGTAGAAGCACTATCAGGCATGATAGGCCCTACCCATTAAGATTTCTTGCTTTCTTCTAAGTGATTCATTAGAACAACTCTTCTCTCATGAGATAAATATTTGCATGATTTTTCTGGTTAGCTACTTGCATGTTTTTATGAATCTATGTGGTTTTTGGAATGCAAATCCATTGCTGGCAATGATAGTTTTTGGGAAACTTTCTCTGTGTTAGTTTAATGGTGGCATGCATGTGAAACTTGTATTGGGAGCTCTGTATTTCATTCTGAAACTTGTTTACAAGGCTGGTGTTGACTGAATGGGCACTCGTTGCCTTATTTTTCATTCTGAACTATTATGTGTAGTCTTGTGTTTCGTTTGAGCTGGTACTGGAGCTTGTATTGTTCTAAACTTTTGTTGAAGCTCTGTGATCGACACTGTACTCATTTTCAGTACTTGCGTGATTCGAACTTGTAGTCGAATCGATGAGTTTTGTTCTGTACATGTACTCTGAGCTGGAAGTTTTATTCTTATTTAAGGATTTGAAAATTCTTGAACTCATATTAGAGCATTGGTGTTTTGTTCTGAGCTTTTATTTAGGGCTTCATGTTTTGTTATAGGCTCGTATTTGAACTTGGTGTTTTTCTGAGCCAGTATTAGAGCCTTATGAAGTTCTAAAATTTTGTTTGAAGCTTGTGTTTGACACTGTACTGGTATTCCATTCTTGCATGTTTTGAACTTGTGTTGGAATCGACATGTTTGATTCTATACTTGTATTCTGAGCTGGAGTTTTGTTGGTATTAAGGATTTGAAAATCTTTAAGCTCATTTAAGGACTGTCTGTTCAAAAGGGTCTTGAGAGATTTGTTTTGTTTAGAAGTAGACCTGGTAATCTCTTTGAGATCTTCTCCTTGTAGCTTCTTGTTGGAATGATTGTGACACTTCTATTTTGGAGACTATACCACCTTCTTTGAACTGGATAGGGTGAGTGAATGTGAAGTATATCTTTCCTTCTCTACCCTGACTGAACCCACATCTTGTTGAAGCTTGATTGTTTTGTTCATAGGATTAATGGACTGGAACTATGTCTTGTTGTGGGTTTGGTTGATTTTTAGTTTGTTTGGAACAGTCGTAATAGTTTTAGAGGGTTTATGGAAATGCAGTATTCATTCTCCTTCTTGTAATAGATGTCTGAAACAAATGCCTACCTTGTCGTAATCTTTTTAAATGGAACTCGGGAGTCCTTGTTGTGATTTTGTTTCAGTCTTGATGGAGGTAAGAATGGGACATCTCTTGACTTAAATGTTATTGGACTCTCTTACTCTCTTCAGTTCTTTTTAATTGATTTCTCAGTTTTATTAAAAATATGGATTAAGTACCTTAGTGCACTGAATTTTGTATGAAAGGATATATTTTATCTCTGTTTAGATAGTTTTGTATTATTGTTCTTATTTGGATCACGAACTACTTACTTCTTTGTATTGAGCTGTTGAAGCCTTGTAATGGGATTTCAGTTCTTGAGTTCATGATTACTTCTGAACTTGTATATCTTTTACTGTTTGAGGATTTCTACTCCTTGATGGATTCATTGAACGAATCTCCAAGTTTTATAGAGAAAGGAACATGTTCTCTTGGGGATAGTATACTGCTTTGGGACTGTACTGTGTACTTCGTTCTGAGATTTGAATTCGAACTTGTGCTTGATGAATGGAAATAGGTAAACCAGTTTGTAAGATTTGTAAAGGAAAATTAGAAGTGTGATTTCTTTAACTATGCGTTTGGTTTTGTGTTCTCTTTTGGGAACTAGATAAAGAATTTCTAAGTTTGAAATAGAAATGGGAATTCATTTCATAGTATAAATGAAATGAATTATAGATTGGGTCCTTTTCTATTTGAGATCCTTTTTATGTTGTTTGGATAAGTTCATTTGATTGAACTTTTTTGTTTTCGATCTTCTTCTGAGATGGAAAATTTATTGTGGAATGTTTGGTTTCAGATCTTTGAATTATATCCTCTAACATATGGGAGTTAGTTTTGACTTGAGGGGGGGACTGTTTTGACTCTCTACCCTACTTGGATTGATTTGGGATTCTTGTTAGATGCTTTTCCTTAATGTTGAATCCTTATATTGTTATCTTTGAATTGAGGCAGATTCGTGTGTTCTAAACCTGTATTTGTCTTTCAGATGATTAGTGTTTGGGGAATAGTATGTATTGATTCTTCTTCCTTTGCTATATGGAAAGATGAAGCATTCTAATATGAGCTATGTGGTAATTAGCTTCTTTTGTTACTTCGTAAAGATAAATGTGTATTTCTATTCTTATAGAACTATGAAACAATTGGATGACAAGACCTGTTGATTGTTTTAAAGTAATTGATAGGATTAATTAAACCTAGTGATATAATTCTGATGTTGCGGATTATATTAAGTTCTTTTCTTAAAAGTAAATTCAGACTCTTTTATTGTACTTCTTTTCTAAGATGTTATTACTTATGATTATTTGTATGATATATTAATTGTTTCATTAAAGCAGAGTTGTTTTAATGGAACAATTAGTGGAATGCACTTTACTTTAATGCTTAGTGCTTATCATGCTCAGTTCATTGAACTGACCCGTGCTAGCAATTTTTGCAGATGGACATCGTAAGTGATAAAAGAAGACATAAACTTTTATGATGCATTGGTTTATTTAATTCTGGATCTTATGTAAAGAATTTTGAATCATTCTTGAGATGTATTGGAATGGGAAAGTGATGTTCTTTTAAGATCTTAATTATGATTGACATGCAGAATGTATGAAATGCATAGTCTTGTAAATGTATATATTTATCATCATGAATTGAAAGGTTTTGTGTTGGACTCCAATTTGTGATGTGAATACTTTTGTACTTGTATGATGGAAATAATAGTGATATCCTTGCGGTATTCCTTATATCTGTTGTATACTATTGTTGTTATAAGATAATAAGTTGGATTAAGGAGATAAGTATAATCTCCCCTATTATAATGAACTTGTTAAATTGCAAAGGTGTCATTCTCTAACTTCACAATGATAGTTTAATAATGAAATATGCTTGGGACATACAATTAAACTATATAAGTAGCGAATGATAAAAAGGTTATGTTAAACCTAACATCTAACCATGTAGAGGAAGACTCTTCCTCTCTCATGGAATGAAAGATAAAAGGAATAGTGGTTATGATCTTTAATCTTTATACTAAGTTTATAAGGTAAACACTAGCTGAATCTAGGTGGATGACACACTTGATTTGGATAGCTAGGTTGCATTAAGAATTAAACGTTTGATGTTTGTTGTCTTGTTTTTGGGATAACTACTTGTTATGCCATGTTAACGAATAACAATGCAAACATGAATTAATGAAGTTCTCCATATCTAATCAGGCTAGTGTTGGATAAAGAACTTAAGGAATGTTGGAATTAGGGTTAGGCATGGTTGATGTAATCTGAATCTTAATCTAATTTAATTATGATTAATGACCACTAAGGGGGTATGTACATCTTGATGAATCAGTTCTAACGGATGTTGGCACATGCCAACTACAGGACTATACCCTTGAGAAGTCCTGGGACTTCTCGAGGATACAGTGTTGTAGTTGACATGTGGTAACACCTTTCTGTATTTATTCATCTAGATCTACGCACATCTGGACTTGAACTTAGTTTCTCTCTAGGTCCAGTTAGTAGCATGTTTAGGATAGGTAGTAGCTTTCAATGACTTGAGTACCTTGGCACATTCAGATGACTTAGGTCGGCCGAGTATGCCCATATACCCTAAGCCGTCGTGGGCATCTTCCTACAACAAACTATTATGCTAACCGGAGCTAGGGTCAAACCTTGGGCAAGTGGACTGACGATAGTCAGTAAAGACCATTTTAGATAATAGAGGAGTGAGGTGAAGGATGTATTCTAGAATGATGAGTATGTCATCTAGGAATAGTAACATGAACAGTATGTTGAAAATCCTTGGCCAAAGTATTGCAAGATGCTTGTTGCATCGTCATATGTCACCTAGTTTAAAGTAACGTGATATCAGATGAATATTGGTAACAAATATTCAAATAGGTTCTTTAAACAAATCACTCAGTACCCGGAATAGGGTAGGAGAACCAAGTATAAGTAGCATACATAAAGTATTCTATACTTTAAGTTAACATGAGAGATCGGTTGGTAACTGAATCATGGAATGAGAGATTGGTAGTATACCGAGTCATTACAGCTACATATGGTTATCTGTTATGAGATTGATTGGCATGGAATGTGTGTTCTAAATGATGTTTTATTTAGAACAAAGAACATTATGTTTCAAAAAAATTCCCTTGTTTCTAAAGTCTTAAAATGGGAATGTTCCGCACTTGGTGTGAGATCACACAAAAAAATCATTCTTGGCATGAGATCACCCAAAAAAATCACTCTTGGCATGAAATCACCCAAAAAACTCACTCTTCTAAAACATTTTCATAACATTGTTTTATCCTGTTACAATCATGTTCATCAGGTGCACACTTTCCTTTTACTACTTTTACACACATTTACATAATTTTGCAGATTTTTCATAATACATGACTTTGATTACTCTTTTTCTCTTCTTTTACAAGTCCATCCTTAATACGTAACAGTAAGCATCCTTAAATCAAGCACAATAATAAGTACAACACAATACACTTCACCCTAGGGTCACTTCCACTTTCTTAGCTTCCACACTTCATTTTTTATCACTTCATGTTTGCACTTGTCTCCTTGGCACACTATTACCATCACAATCTATATGGTTATCAGGTACACATCTCTTATCTACTTTATGTTAATGAGTATTCACTCAACAACATAAAGTGGGGGGAAATGTAGACACAAAACCATGCACTTGGGTACATTTTTAGGTCCTAAAAGCTTACTTGCATTTATATGATTCCTAAGTGAGAAAACTAGTAATTGACAGTTATCTTTGGCCTCTTTTCTTTGTTTCCATTATTATCTTTAGTCTTACACACCCTACAGCCCAATCAGTATTTCACTTGCTTAGTAGGAATAAGAGGGTTGTTGTGAAGGGATAAGAGGGTTGTATTAGGATTAGCAACCAAGCTTGTTGGAGGTGTTTGGGAAGCACTAGAGGCTGAGGGACTTGATGTGGAAGCAGATGTGTTGGTATTTTTTATGAATATGATGAGTTTTATGAATGATCTAATGATGAGGATGGTTATTGGTTGGGCGTGTCTTGTGATGAGACAACATTAAGGTCAAAACTAATGACAGGGACTAACAAAGCTGGGACTGATGCTCCTGATCCACCAGTAGTAGAGTGGGGATAAAAAATTTAGATGATTGTCTTCTGATTAGGTTCGATGATTCGGGAAGTGTCGAATGTGATAGTAGTGATGGGAGATCATTGTTTAAGTGTTGGTTGTTGGATAAAGACACCTTGGGAAGTAAGGTAGGTGTCAATGGCCACTAGGTTAGAATCCAAAATCTCTGTAAAAACTAGATCACCACTATTGAAGAAGTAGGGGCTAGGTGGGTCTAGGATTTCTGATGTCTCTAATTAGGAACTAGAACAATGTAAGGGTTATTGATTTGTTGTTGAAGGTGATCAAAATTGGTTAAATATTCTGGGAATGTTTTGAATGGGGGTCTCAGTAGAGTCTAAGGCTTATTGAAGAGGGTTTGACACATTATCGATGCTTTGTAAATGGGACTATTATCTGTTTAAAACCATGAACTAAATAAACAACCAATGAATGATGTATGTATATATTAGTTAGTTAAGCTAAGAGAATTGAAACTAACACCTAATAGTTCGAAGATAAAACTAACTAAACAAAGATCATCATGTTAAGAGCTTAAAGAGACTAAACATCAACAACATGCATAGAACTTTGAAGGAAATAAAACTAACATATTAAGCATTATTCTCTACTCTTTGAAAGCTAACTAGAAATTGACCTATGTAGATCCTTAGCAATCAAAATGTGATTGTGTGTTTGATCCTAAGGGTTTGAGAATGGAGTCTCATCAAAACATGGCTAAAAGGCCATTTTGATTCTCTCCATATTACCCAAAGCTTAGATGGATGAAATGCAAGATGAAGATACCTACTGCAGCACTAATGGAGGATGCTCAAAGATGAAAATGCATATAGTTTATGTTATATGCATGCAAAGGTGTAACAAGAAAGGTAGGAGGAGGGTTCCTTATATAACCCATTGGTTTGAAGAAATTGTGCATCCTATTGTATGTGGGATAATAGAAAAGCTAGGTTAGTCAGTGATAATCACGCTTTAATTTTTCTTTAGGGGAGATTAATATATCATTAGTGATTCATGGGAGTTGAGGGGGGGTATTAATTAATCAAGATTGATTAACTAATAGGTAGGTGTAGCTTATAGAAGCTTTTTAGAGGAAAGTTAGCATGATCTGGGTTATGAGGGGACTTTAATTCAATAAATGAAAACTATTGAATAGACAATGTATAACACTTAGCATAAAACATACATAATATTCATGTAGAAGAGCAGAGCGCATTCAAAGGTGCGGGAGGATTGGAAAGGAATCGTGCGTGGAGGATAGAGACAGATTTGGGACTTAGCCATTTTCATGATTATGATCTATTTTTGGAAGATGGCGTGCGGAGCACACAAATGAGATGAAGACTTGCATGACACACATATGTTATTTTTGGAGGAGCGTCTACTAAGCATTTTGCATGGGATCAAGCTAATAATAAGATTACTACTTCTAGTTAACTGTGAGAGGTCTATTATTAACATTCTTGCATGTGAGCCTATTATTGTAAAGGTGTGTTGTTATTCTTAACATGCGACCTATTTTGCGATTATATAAGCAGTGAAGGGCAAATCCCCACCCATATAAATATGTATTAAGTAAGTTGTGATTGAGATATATAGAGATACAAATATAGCAAGGTATGTGTGTGTGAGATAGATAATAGGTATGCATAATTATGTTGTCAGATCTGTTACACGCATGAGCATATAATGCTATTATTATAAGAAGATTTTGTGTATTCTTGTGTTTTAGTATAATGGAAAGTATTAACTAAATCAAGTTGTTAAACATGGTTATAGTTTGTTATTGCATGGATGATATCATTGTCTTTATTGTTGAATCATGGTTTCTAAAGATCTATATCTAGAATAAGCTCTGTGGAATATATGAGTTGTGTATCTGCATGCATTAAATCTTCATCATGATCCCATCCTACATGAGTAACTCTAAAGAGGGGCCTGGTACCTTTGTGCGCTTTAGGTGAGCACTCAGTCTAGGCTGAGTGATGTGTCAGCGTGCCTGGGTTATTCTTGGTGAATTCTAGGTTGCATCATTTGTTCCATTGTCGGGACCTCTTTTTAAGTTATTTTTAGGATGGTTCACGATGAAGACATACTGGTTGACCCTAGCAAGTGTTGAGGAGTGGATACACATCCTAGAAGAAGAATACGCATAGAGGTTCAACAGTGGATCTGAGTTTGACGCACACATGTGGGTGGAGCAGAATCTGTATGACTGTTTGTATGAGAGCTTCTTCGTTATCTTTCTGGTAGAACTATACGAGTGGCTAGTTTCTTATGTGTCTAAATGGAATTGGAGGTATCACACACTTGTCTGGAAATAGGAAGAATTTCAGACCCTTTATGATGTTGATCTGATTTGGACTCACATTGTGGATACGTGGTTCTGTGGTGTTTTGAACAGCTATATCTTGGAGTACTCAATTTCCACTTATTCGTGCCCAGAGGTAGTTGAATTCCAATTTTTATGATATCCCAAGGGAACTTACCTGCAAGGCATTCCACTGGCAATCAAAATTTTGATGGTAACCCTGAACTTGGAGAAAAAATTGATGGCTAACTAAACCCCACCACGCGTGGGGGGTAGGAGTAGCTTTGGTGAAATATGGCAGACCTAGTGGAAGAGAGGAAGAGAGAAGAAAGGTGGCTTAAGTACAATGAGGCACGAGAGAGGGAGATAGAGAAGTAGAAAGATGTTGCAGAGTGAATGGCATTGAGGAGAGAGATGGCTTGCGAAGGATTTGGAGCTCACGCAGAAGGCGTGGAGCTGAAGCATCAAGAACTCCCCCATTTGGGCAAGCATGATAGGGAAACATCCTTGGCCTCACATGGAAGCACACCAGCAGAGATGACCTGGGCCATGGGCATGCATCTGAGTCTACCTGGAAACCTTGCCCTTGCACTTGGTCTTCTAGTATCTAGTATGAAAAATAGTCAGCAAGCTAATTTAGGTAGTAGGGGAGCAGGAGTAAGTCATATAACAAACACATCAATGGCAACACAAACATCTTCATTATTGTTCAGAGGTACCTTTTCAGGTGTATCTTCCACACAAAATTCAGGTACAAAATTTTGGACTCTCTTCTGGGAGTAGTAACACTTTGCAGACCATAGGGGTGCAGTTCAGTACTACTATTGGGACACAGGGGAGTACATCTTCTGGTCCGACTCCGGCTATAGGTTCAGGATCAGGAGGTATAGGTGGTTCTAGTGGATCTGGTGGTTCTGGAGGTAGAGGAAACACATGAGGTTCTGGATCAGGTGGGCAGGGTCTGCACCAACCCCAGAATATTTACATGGAGATGTCTCTTCATCTTCCAGAGTATAGGGGCATAGAAGATGTTTTTGAACATGTGCACATGTGTGAAATATTATGGCACACAAAAGGAATCACGACTTCTGAGTGTAGGGCAAGTCAATTTTCCACTACTCTATAAGAGCACGCACACAATTGGTACAGAAATTTTGACCCTGATCAGACTTGCGTAGAATATGTAGCTTTAAAAGATGCTTTCCTTACAAAATTTCATATCCCTAAGTTTGAGCAAAAGAGTATAAGTGCGCTCAAGGATATTAAGCAAGGCACTACTGAGAGTGTCAGAGAGTATGATGCTCATTTCAAAATGTTGTTATCTAAACTTTCTTATGATATTCATGCAAGCCAGCATGCGCAATGGTTCGTTGGGGGCCTGATTACACCTTTTAGAAGGGCACTATCACATAAGACATACACTAATCCACGTGAAGCACTTGAAGTAGCTTTACACGTTGAGGTAGTTGGAAGTATAGACACTGGGGTGAGCCCATTTTTAGAAGCACAAATCACATATATGTTGAAATATTTGGAGAGGCTATCAGAAAATTCAGTACATGAGACATGCATAGGGATTTGGTGCACAGATTGTGAAGTGGAAGGTCACACAAAGGATAGTTTTCCCCACATATCAGTATGCTCATTGTTGTTGGACTGTGAGATATGTCATTTAAACCATGATGTTAGCCACTGCCCATTATTACAATGCACAATAAGGAAGAACGTCTCTTGTTACTGTAAAATTTGTAGGTCCACAACTCATGACACAGAAGACTGTCAACTGATTGGTCAGATCCATGATGTTATAGATATTGGTGTATGACAGACATGAGTTTCAGATAACTCTAAAGGCAAGAATGAGCATCAGGATTAGGATCACAATCAAGCGCGTTATGATCAGAGTGAAGGGTGTTTTGAAGGAGGTCATGGCAGAGGTCAAGGATACCATGGTGGATTCGGAGGATGAGCCATGGTGGTGGAAGAGGTGAGTTCCCATGTGGAACATGTTATACATGTGGATCTCCTGACCACTACAAGCGTGAATGTCCTCAGAATATTACATGTTCTTTCTGTGGAAAGAATCATAGTTATGAGGAATTCCCAGACTTGTATGAGCATCTTAGCAAGTAGCATAAACAAGAAAATAAAGGTGTAGGGATGGTTAGGATACAGTGCGCTATGGAAAATCAGTGGATGCCCAAGTTGGAACCAGAATTCAAGGCATTGCAAGTAAGGATCACTACCCACGCTGAAGCGGCACATGCCAAAGAAGCATTGCAGCAGAAGCCTACCATCACTAAGGAGGAGGTTTTACATGCACGGTACCTAGATCCTACCCATCAGAAGGAGGTTTATCAGGAAACCATGGAGGTACTCAGAAATCTTCAGGGTGAAATACAGTATTTAAAGGAGCAATCGTGGAAGATGGAGCAAAAGAAAGCATCAGAGACGGTCCAATCTGATATGGATGACTTGAAAGAAGTGTGCAAGATGTTTGCCAGGAGAATATCATTCCACTATTAGGGAATTGGTTAAAGGGAAACACTCCATGCACAAGTATTGAGACTGGATGGAAGATCCTTGCATGTAAATCTTCCCCCTCATAGCCTAGATTATGACAAGGAAATCACTCTAAATGTTGTTGTGGATGGGTGGCTTTTGAGTAATATATTGATTGATACAGGCGTAGAAGTCAATGTTCTTACCTTAGATGCATGGGTACAAATGGGGAGACCTCCATTGTAGCCATCTTTGAATGTATTGTTCATGGCTAACTGGGACTAAGGCCACTCCCATCAGAGTTTTAAAAGATGCATCCATTACCATACAAGGAGCCAAGTTCACTAGAGATTTTGAGGTTTTAGTGCTGGCAGAGGCAGATAGCTTCCCAACTCTACTAGGGCATCCTTGGTGCTATGCAAATAATGTTGATCTTCAGTTCAACAAGGGTTATATCAGCTTTGAAAACAAGGAGGAAAGAGTTATTATCCCTTTAACAGATGGAAAATCTGTGCCCTATGTTGAGCCCTTGAGTGAGGAAGACCTGAATAGGATTTATGTACGCATCGTCTGGGATCCAGAGGTGCTTGAGCCATGTAAAGAAGGAATCATTCAGTGGGAGGATGCACAGTCTATTAGCGATACTACAAGTGTTGCTTGTGATAATTGGGCTCATAGCACTTATGAGTTGGTAGGGCATGAAGTAAAGAGTATATTTTCTAGGGACAATCAGTCCACATTGTATCAAGAGAATAGGTAACAACTCGATACCTCATGTTACACTAGACAAGGAGACCCTATGGTGTTCCTTCACACCATGGAGGAACAATGGATAGACCAGTTGGAGAGATGGAATATGCTAGCATATACCCTACGTGGGACAACAGCACATGCTGGTGGGTGGTTCACAAGGATAATCTTGTAGGATGGAATGAAATTAGGATTGCTCTTGCTACTAGGTTCTTCAGGAGCAATGCACCTACTCAAATATGTACTTATCATGGTAATCAACCTGTTCAGCACCACGTTCAGCAGTGTGAGAGACTCTGGACAGAGGGGCAGGAAGCTTTACCACCTTCACTCTGGGTGCACAAGTTTTATTCCACTTTACAAGGTTGTGTGCGTGCTTGGTATGTATATGCAGAACTCCATAGAGAGACTAGGAATTGACAGGATTTAATTATAGGAATGGCCCAGACATTTGAATTCTTCTCTACTAAACCTCTGGTGGAAGAAGCATTAAAGGTTATAAAGCACTTAACTATGGGGGATAGTGCCAAGGAAAGAGGAACTCATTCAAGATTTATTTGATGAAGGAGACTCAGGAGTGCATTTTTTTGAAGAAACAAAGACAGATGCCACACTACTTAAATGTGCTTTCCTTGAGCAAGAAAAAGGAAAAATGGTCTACTTAGTGGATGATGAAGAAGTAGAAAATCTGGATGTAGACCATTCAACAGGTAGGCGTGAGGTGTTGGATAGTGCAGATAAGACCACATGCGCCTATCATGAACCTATGAAGACAAAGAAAGTGAATATTGGATCAGATGTTGAGCCTAAGGAGGCCATAATTGGAGACTATTGGTCAGACTCTGAAGTGGAAAAAATCATTGAGTTACTACGGGATTATCAGGACTTATTCCCTTGGGGATACCATGAACTTAAAGGCATGCATAAATCATTAGGAGAGATGAAGATAAAGCTTAAAGAGGGGGTGTGCCCAGTCAGAAAGAGACCCTATAGGATGAACCCCAATTTACACGAAAAGGTCAAAGATGAGATTGACAAAATGTTGAAGTCTGGAATCATCAAGCCCCTAGACGAGTCAGAATGGGTTAGTCCAATGGTGATCAGTATCAAGAAGGATGGTCAGATTAGGATCTGTGTGGACTACAGGGAGTTGAATGTTGCATGTGTGACTGATCCCTTTCCTATGCCATTCACTGAGGAAATACTAGAAGGTGTTGCAGGGAGTGAAATCTATTTGTTTACAGATGGATTCTCTGGTTATCATCAGGTTAGGATTGCCCAGGAGGATCAGGAAAAGACTACTTTTACTACTGAATGGGGCAGCTTTTCCTATACTGTGATGCCTTTTGGTCTGAAAAAGTGCCTACTGTTGTATTTTTGCATAGTTGTTTAGCGTTTAAAGATTTTATTCACAACTTCTTACAGGTTTATTTAGATGATTGGATGGTGTATGGACTTGTTAAGGATCATTGTGACAATCTGCGCTTAATGTTTGAAAGATGTAGACAGTTGAGTATCTCTTTGAACATCAAGAAGTGCATATTTGCTACACCATTTGGAATACTGTTAGGACACATAATCTGCAAGGAAGGTTTGTTGGTTGATCCAGCTAAGGTTGCAGTCATTATTGGCCTAAAAGATCCTACCAGTCAAAGTGAGGTGTGTGGATTCTTGGGTCACACGGGGTATTATAGGAAATTCATAAAGGGGTATGCCAAGGTTTCCACACCTTTGGAGGAGTTACTGAAAGGAAAAGGTACGTTCTACTAGGGAGAACCGCAACAGCATGCATTCGAGACATTGAAGGAGAAACTTACTACCGTGCCTATTCTGCACTTTCCTTCATGGGACCAACCATTTCATGTACATGTGGATGCCTCTGGCACACCATTGGCATGGTGTTGGCTCAGCCGAGAGAAGGTATTATAGATCATCCTATCTATTTTGCTAGTAGAAAGCTGACTCCTGTAGAGCAGAATTACACAACTACAGAGTGCGAAGCTTTGTCAATGATCTATGCGCTACATAAATTCAGACAAGTACCTACTAGCTACACTATTTGTATTTTATACAAATCACATGGTATTGAAGTATTTGGTAAACAATCCATTTTACAGGGGCACATATGCAGATGGGTACTCTTATTTCAAGAATTTGATTTTACAGTTGTGGTCAAACTAGGGAAAAGTAATTTTGGACTAGACCATTTATCCAGAATACAGTCAGGAGAAGAAGCACAGGCCATTGAAGATACCATGCCTGATGCACAGTTATATAGGTTACAACATGCACCATCAGAATTAGAGGACATTGTTGTCTTTCTATGAACAGGTATGGCACCAAAAGGAATGAAATCCTTAGAGAAGAAACAACTTGCTATACGCGTGACACCCTATATGTTGATTAGCGGTGACCTGTACAAGTTAGGTTCGGGATGAAGTATTACACCATTGTGTACTGGAACATGAGTGCACAGATATCATGGAGGAAGCTCATGGTGGTATTGCAGGTGGCCACTATGCAGGTGACACCACTGCTCACAAGATTCTACTCACTTGGATTATGGTGGGAGACCCTGTATAAAGATTGTAAGGCATATTGTAAGGCTTGTGATCATTGTCAGCACCTTGGAAACCTAGGTCAATGAGATGAAATGCCTCTAAGACCTATTACTAGTGCAGAACCATTTGAGAAATGGGCTATAGATTTTTTGGGTCCTATTTCACCAGCCGCGTGTAGGACTGGATCATGCTATATCATTACTTGCATAGATTATCTCACAAGGTGGGCAGAAGCAACACCTACAAAGGATTGTACAGCAAATACAACAACTAGGTCTTTATGGGAAAATATTATTACAAGGTATGGATGTCCTTTGAGTTTGACAGTGATAGGGGCACACAGTTTTTGAATGAAATAATTAGGATATTATCAGACAAGTTTATGATTGCGCACCATAAGACTACACCCTATCATCCTCAAGCTAATGCAACTACTAAGGCCTTCAAAAAAATTTGAGACAGACATTGACAAAAAATTCGTGATGTTGGAAGGAAATATTGGGATGACAAAGTTTTTGTTGTGCTTTGGGCATATCGAACAACATATAAAAGGTTGAACAAAGCCACACCATTTCAGTTAGTGTTTGGCACGGAAGTAGTTCTTCCTATGGAATTCATGCTACCTTCTTTGTGTATTGCGCATGCTGGAGGTCTAGCTGATGAACAAGCATTAGAAGAATGGATTGAAAAGTTAATCAAGCTGGATGAGCGATGAGCAATAGCACGTTGGAGTCAAAAACAAGAAAAGGCAAGGTAGAAAGCATGGCATGACAGGCACATTAGGGATAAAAAAGTTTGAGATTGGACAGATGGTGCTCCTTTATGATTCTAAGTTTTTGCGCCATCTAGGAAAACTCAAGGTACATTGGTTGGGACCGTATGTTATCACTCACATACTTGAAACAGATGCTTGTCAATTAGAGGCGCTTGATGGAACACGGTTACCCGGGTACTTCAACGGGAGTAGGCTGAAGCCCTACTATAAATAAGTCTTCTTGGTGTTTGTAATAAGGCAGTGTTTCCATTTAGATTAGGTTTTCAATTCTATATTTCCTTAATGTATTTCCTTCTTCGTCGCTATGCTTTGTCAATTTAGTTGGTGTTTTTGTGTAATAAGTGTTTGCGCGCCAGAAGCTAATTATTATTTGAAGAATTTTTATGTGCAGAGGACTGCACATACCATTAGTGTGGGGTGGTTATTGATATCTAGGTACATGACTATTGAAAATAAGTACACATGAAAGGAAAAAACTGCTACGGGTGCTATTCAAGTTGGAGAATTGTTGGAAAAGAGATTGCTTCTGGAAATGAGGACCATAGGTGGAGATGAATGAAGAAACAAGTATAACATGAGGTAAGTAGGGCCATGGGAACTACCAAGGGAAGGTACAGTGGTGAGGTACTCGGGTGCATGGAGGCGTGCTGAAGAGAAGTCTGCAGCTAGAAGGTAGGAAGGCACGCTAGAAGGTTATAGCTTGGGCGTGAAGATGTACCACGCAGAAAGAACAAAAACAGTCAATTAATGAGAGGATTGTTGGTAGGTGAAGGAGCAATAAATGCACTAAATTTTTGAAAATATATATAAGGATGGGATGCGAGTTCATTCTTACCATTGAAATTGTGAGAATTTGAAAAGAGCTAAGTGCAAACAAGCCGAGTGAATCGTGTTGAGGTGTGAAGAGTGTGAAACCAGACGTGGAGAGAAGATTTGTGTGTAGGAGAAGCTTGTGTCCCCATAGGTGAAGGGTTTGAGCGAAGCAGATGCGTTACGAAAGAGCTAGGGCATGTGATTTCCACTAGGGCATGGAGATTCGAACTAGGGTTTTAACTTGCTTGTTACAGAGGATAGAAAGGAGATATTTTCAAATGGCGCTGAAGAAAGCACCTGCAACAGGAGTAAAAGGGAAGAAGAAGGTCGAAGTGGAAGAAGAAATTACTCCATGAGAGTAATTTCTCATAAATGCAGTATCTGAAGGGCATGATTGTGGGACAAGAATGGGATTCCCACATCCGTAAATGTAAGATCAGTGATTACAACCATCACACATCAGATAATAAGAAGGAACTAGATGTGTTGTTGAGCATGAAAACAAACAAGCACACAACAGAAGACATGCCAGTGTACGATGACGCTGGAGAGAAGTTGCTAAAGCAGATTGGAGTCTACCAGTTATACGAGCTGCCATACTTTGGAAAGTATGAACCATTGTATCGATGGTTGATGAGCAGAGTCCATGAGGACTTCTTCTACTTCACCGGATGGAGGGTTAGAATCACAGCCACCTTAATTTCAATAGTGACAAGATTAAGGGCCTCAGGAGAAGATCTGGAGAGTGACTTAATAGATAAAGTAGCAATCTTGGAGACAAGGAAGGAGCTAGGATATACCAAGGGTCCGTGTGGCATGGACATTGATAAATTGAAGAAGTACCCAGTGGTACAGGTAGTTGCACATCTGATAACAAAGTTGAATGACCAAGAAAGGTGGTCGCAGGTGAATACAATGTGGCTGCACATTGCAAGGAAAATGTCTCAAGGAGTGATCTACAATATCACGGGTTACATAGCAAAGACAATCGTTAAAGAAGCGCGTACAGGTGACAGAATTAGTTTTGGCACTATTTTATTGTCTTTGGTGTTTATGGAGATTGGAGTGCCTAATGGGCCAAAGGAAAAGATTTGGGAGTACCCCAAGGAAAATAAATCTCTGGCAGAAAGATTTGATAAATACTTATGCGAAGGGACCATGGGTGGGCCATTTAAACAGAGGGTAGAGATGTGGTATGACAAGCTCCATGCAGCATTTGAAGAGGAGTGGTGCATACCCAAGGAGTTACCTTCGGTGGTGGGTAAGGCAGTACAGTTCATGGTCTACCAACATTTTTACATCGTGTGATTTGTGATGAAGGATGAAGCTTGGAGCCCTTGGTGTAAACTTCCATATGCCTTCACAACATGCTACTTACAGGCATCAATTCACCGGTTCACAGATGCGCGCCACCTAGACTTCATTTTAGATAAGGTAGATTGTGATTATCACACTCTAAGAAAAACATATGTATATCTAGGATGGACTACCTACATTGAGAGGCTTATCTCAGATGTAATAAGCATGAAGTTGGTAATCTTGTAGTCAAAGAGACGTTGGAGCAATGCTTGTGTATCTTCAACTCAAGCCCAAGATGGAGAACAAAAAATATGTGGAAAATGAGTTTACACTTCCAGGGCCGCCTAAGGGTAAGCATACAGTAGAGAATGTGCCAACTCCATAGCCTACAGAGACTATAGTGGTGGATGAAGAGGAGGATGAATGAGAAGATAGTGGTGGCCTGGAGCATAGAGGACGAAGGCAGCCTATAGACAAGGTAGGAACTGAGCACGTGACTACACCACCTCAGGTGCAAGAAGGAGGTGATGAGGACCTAGATGTAGTTCAAGGAGAGTGTCACTTCAAAAGGGTATTCAAGAAGAACCAGAACCCAAGGTGCTACACCACAATCAGTTTGGAGATCACTGCGACTCTCTCCTCAGAAAGAGACAGTAGAGAAGAGAAGGAGAAAACTGAAACTGAATGAAGAAGTGGAAGAGTCTATAGAGAGCACGCCTGACACCCCTATACAGCCAAAGGACGTAGAAGAGCCAAAGGATGAAGAAATGAAGGATGGAGGAGTAAAGGAGGTAGATGGGACAGCGCAAGAGACTGCTCAGGGCATACCATAACAAGCTCCAAATCTTGGTGCTCAAGTTCCTAAGGGGCCAAGATTGAAGAGGACAAGTGGGGAGTATACTGCACCGATCATGGGCTACATTGAGGACATAAGGAAAAAAATTGTGCACCATTTCCAAAGCACGGTGGGCCTTAAGGAATTGTATGGATGGGAGCTGATGGATGAGGACATGGCCACCGTGTGCATAAGGAAACAGTTGTCTTGGTCAATGTAGACACATATGGATGAACCAGACTTTGATGTATGTGAAGAGTCATGTGTATCAAGAAGATTGAAGAAGACACCTCAGGCCAGACACATAAATGTAAAGCCTACTGTTATGTCAGATGAACAAGTAAGTAATGCCTTGGTGAAGGTATCTACAGAGGTGGTAAGGAGGAATGTGGATAAAGCTGCAACTATTAGGTGCTGAAAGAAGAGATCAAGGCCAAAGATGTAGAGATAGTGTGCCTATGACAAGAGAAGGACTTAGAGTAGAAGAAGAACAATGCTTTCATCAGCATGGAAGAGGAAATTGGAGACCATGTCCTGAAAGCAAGACCACATTTGGAGTCCAAGGTACCTGAAAAATTTCCTTCGACAATGCATTATGTACGTACCTTGGTGGATTTGGTGCTTGAGGATGGACCTATGCACATGCCAACACCAAAATATCCTAAGCAGGAAGAAGAGTGAGAAAAGGCTTTGGTGATGAGGAATATTGCATCTTATGAGGCATTACTCCAAACCTTGCAGGAGGAGTTGAGGAAAGCAGACCAGGCATTGAATATTTACACAACTCTGGAGGTGGTCATTAGGATAAGGACCATGGTAGAGGACAATGAAGTCCTAAAAGTGATGAAGGATGAGACACTGGGTCATGTAGAGAGGTTGACATTGGTAAAACAAAAGTGTGAGGCCCTTGCAGCAGCACAAGAACCCCATAAGGAAAGGTTAGATGAGCTGGGGAAGATTATAGCACAGAAGATGGATCTGCTAGAAGGAAGAATGTCTGTAATGTCCAACATTGTTCTGGTTTTGCAGAATGAAAAGGGAGAAATTGCCCAAGATGAGCTGGAGTCTATTGCGGTAGATATTTCAAAAAAATTAGAGGCCACACTAAGTGAATGGCTGACATTAAAGGCCAAAATAAAGGAAGAATATCCATAACTCATTCTTCTAGTTCAAGCAGAGGTTGATGCACAGTAAATAACTATTCTTTGTATAGAAAAATCTTTAACATTTTTTCCATTAATTTATTCTTTATTGTTGAAAGAGTAGCCATTGTTGGGGTGGAAATGTAATTAGTGTGGGGTAATGTTGAGCAGACAATGTATAACACTTAGTAGAAGGCATACAGAAGATTCACATGGAAGAGAAGAGCACATTCAAAGGTGCAAGAGGATTGGGAAGGAATCACGCATGGAGGAAAGAGACAGATTCAGGACTTAGCCATTTTCACAATTATGATCTATTTTTGGAAGATGGCATGTGGAGCACAAAAATTGGATGAATACTTGCGCGACATACATAGAATATTTTTGGAGGAGTGTCTACTAAGCGTTTTGCATGGGATCAAGCTAATAATAAGATTACTACTTCTAGTTAACTGTGAGAGGTCTATTGTTAGCATTCTTGCATGTGAGCCTATTATTGTAAAGGTGCATGGCTATTCTTAGCATGTGACCTATTTTGGGATTAGATAAGCAGTGAAGGGAAATTCCCCACCCTTATAAATATGTATGTAGTAAGTTGTGTAGAAGAGGTGATTGAGATATACAGAGATAAAAATATAGAGAGGTATGTGTGTGTGAGATGGATATACAGGTATGCAGAATTATGTTGTCAGATTGTTACGCATGAGCATATAATGTTATTATTGTAAGAAGCTTATGTGTATTCCTATGTTTTAATATAATGGAAGGTATTGACTGAATCAAGGTGTTAAACATGGTTATAGTTTGTTATTGCATGGATGATATCATTGTGTTTATTGTTGAATCATGGTTCTTAAAGATCTAGATCTAGAATAAGCTCTGTGGAATATTTTTGTCATTGTGTATCTGCATGCATTAAATCTTCATCATGATCCCATCCTGCACGAGAAACTCTAAAGAGGGGCCTGGTACCTTTGCGCACTTTGGGTGAGCACTCAATCTAGGCTGAGTGATGTGCCAGTGTGCCTGGGTTATTCATGGTGAATTCTAGGTTATATCAACGACTTATGAATTAAACAGAAGGGGAAGTTAATTAATTAAGAATAATTAATTAATCTAGATATAAAGGAACAATAATTAATAGAAGGTCACAACGGTGGTCATGAATTTTGGATTGAAAATTCAGTGTGTGGAAACGATGAGTTTGAGGGAGAATGGAGAAAAAACCCATGCAGGTAGCGAACACAACAAATGGAAAGACATGTCATGACCTGGCCGCGGGGGGTTTCCAGGCTGGCGGAGGTGAGATCGGTAATGGTGGATGGGATAAGAAGGTGGAGGAGCAGTGCCCTAATCCTAGGGTTCCAGAATCCGTCAAGATTTCGACGGGGATGGGTGGGCAAAACAAAGAAAATAGTAGGAGCATTGGAGGCGGTGCTATTGGCCATTGTGGCCCAGAACATCCCCAAAAGACTTCTTCTTTCAAAGACATACTAGAAAATAGCAGCGGCTGCTCCTTGGATTAAAAAACAGCAAGTACTTCGGCCTATCTGGTCGATCTGGCCAAGGATATTCCATATGTTATCATCAAGAACCTTGAAGTGGAGGAATACTTCAAAAATTTATCTCAGGATGTAGTGATTAGTAGGTTTAACGGGTTCTGTCCATCCTCCTCTGCACTATACCAGTGGGTATTCGAAACTTGGACCAATAAGTGTTAAATATCCCTCTGTTCTAAGGGACTTTTCATTGTACATTTTAGAGAAGCTGAAGACTATCAATGATGTCTGACAGATGGTCTGTGGTTTTGGGGACATGCGGGTTTATTTATAACTCCATGGTTTCCAGATTTCAATCCAAGCACATATTTGGTTGCCAAAACACCCATTTGGGTTAGGCTCCCTAACCTCCCCTTGCATCTATGGTACACCCTGGAGGACATTGGTAATAGTTTGGGCAAGTTTATCAGAGAAGACTTGGATAGAACGCATTTGGGTCTATGTTTGTTTGCTTGTATATGCATTGAAATCGATTTGAGCAAGGGATTATCGGATCGGATCAATCTTAAATTTGGCAATTTTCAGCATATCCAGATATTAGACTTTGAGAATACTACATTTTGATGTAGATTATGCAGAAAAACAGGTCATCTACAAGTTTCTTGTCTCATCAATAAAAACCAGAAATCTACAAAAAATAATGGATCAACTTCTTCAAACGGATGGGGCTCTATTAACCCGGATTTGGCATCCGCTTTGAATTTTAAGGATGTTCCCAATAATTTGACCCCCGTGAATAAAGTAGCCATAGAGAAGGAAGATACTGAGATGAGAACTCTGGAAAATCACATGATAGTAGGTGGAACGAAAAGGTGACATACTTTGGAAAGTTCAGAATCATATTGGGATTTCGTGTCAGATAAAAGGATTACTTTGGCAATTTCTAGTGACCTTGTGCTGGTTATCTTAACTGACCAAGGCAAGTGGTTCAAAGTAAAAATGTGAAGAAACAAAAAGGGTTGAATGTGCAGCATTGAGGATTATTTTCCATCGCAGGGTGGGAAGTAATTTTTATTTAGGTTGTTTTGGTTATTCTAATACTTTTGGAAGTTGGTGTTCAGTTGTAGTTGTTGTTTACTTTGGCTTTTAAAGCCTGTTGCCTTCCAGAGGATCTGGCCTCTTCTTTATTAATAGGGAACGGGTCCCTTCAACCCGCTTTATCAATAAAAAAAATTAACGGAAGGTCGTTAATTGGTATCTTGAGTGATAGAAGAGTTAATTAATTAGCGTAATGTAACTAATTAACAGTGATAGAGGAGAACTAGTGTGTTATTGACGATATGTTGTCAATTTGTAGGAAAGGGGATAATTAACTTAATTTAAGTATTTAAATTTCTCGATCCAAATTACAGGTGTCTACATTTTCCCCTCTTTGGGGTGGCATAAGTGACGTCACTTCAAAGATAGTTGACAAGAATAGACATGTGAATTTTGAAGAGATACAAGAAAAATTAGTGGGGTGAGGAATGCCCCCTCGAATGTCGATGGGGTGATGAAAGAGGTCGATCAACGATTGAAAAAGATGAAGGATTTGAAATAAGAATGGGGAGGGGTAGGATCCCCCAAGTGAATCAGAAGAATAACGTTGATAGGAAAATGATATAGAAGAAAAAGGAAGATGAAGAGAAAATAACTAGCTTTCATCTAGTGTATTTAAACATCTTTTATGTCATCATATTGCTAGTGATCTACGTCATTGGTCCTTATTAAAAATATAAGCATACGAAAAAAGTATAGAATGAAATGAAAATCCATAATATGAACAATTGTCCATTACTGAAAATACCAACTCATTGTAACATAGAGAATGTAATGCAATACGAGAAGTAAACAAGCTCTTTTAACAGGGAAACAAGTATAAACACACATAGTGAAGCCAACAACAGTCAAGATCGTTGCACAAATGTTTTGTTATCAAGTTGAATATCCCCAAATGTTCATGATTAACAAGGGTTAAAAATGAACCCCCAAGAAATGATACATTCGATGGAAATTGATGAATGATGTAGGGTCTAATGACAAAGCTTTGTGTGCTACAAAACAGTACCAAGCAACTCAATGTGACCCAGAGTACAGACGAAGCAAGTAATTTAGCTTTGTAAATGGTTGTAGATCTAGGTGATCCACGAGTTGTTTGGTTCTAGAATGCATGAAAACACCAGTAAGATATGGGATGAATACCATTTGTGTGACATAAATTTCAGCCGCATACAAGCTTCTTACAATTTTTGTACATTTTTTTAATTTTTACAATTTTTAGGAGTTTTTGATTGATTTTTGAATTTATTTTCTAAAAAAATTATTTTTTTGTAATTTTTTTAGTGATTTTTATTTTTTAGAAGAAATTAGATGACAAAGGATTGTCTAAAAGCAAGAAAAATTCCCTAGGAAGAAAAAACGGGCACCAAGTAGCAAAAATATGCCCTGGCACGACTAAAATGAGTGAAAAACAAGTATTTATTTAAAAAATAAACATCGCGATGGGTAGAAGAAAAACTTAGAATGACCACGGCAGTCAAAACATGCCTCGGTGGTAGCATGGTGGGTTAAAACAACTAAATATACCCCTCTAAGGGGGGTAAATCATCGCTAATAGTTCACTTGTTACCACAACCCTACCAATTTTTATCGTGAGACACCATGAGCTATGAGTGAGATGGTGAGAATGTAGAACCATAAGAGGTGTGCTGACACCGTTTGAGAGTACATATGGGATGAGGACGATGGACCCTTCGTAAGTACCCCATCCCTCTTTGTCAATTTTAGCATTTAATTGTATTTATTAGGTTAATTATGAGGTTAAAAATGTGTGTGTGTACCCTAAGGGCACGCAGGCATCAAAAATGTATGTGCATGCACACAAACATATTGAAAAATGTGTGCATGCACGTGTAGGTACAAAATGGGTGTGCATGCATCCGAGGTAGGAAAATGTGTATGCATAAGCGCACACGTTAGAATGTACGCACAAGTGTCCTAAAGGACACGCATGTGCAAATTGGGTGGGGATAGTTAGGTTATGCGCACACATAAAAACATGAGCACATAAGAACCATGGATGGCATGCACATGTGTTAAACGCACATATACCAGAAAGGGCATGCATGTGCTAAAGAAGGGAAATTTGAAACGTAAAAGAAAAATAGGAAATTTTCAAAGGAATGTTAATTTATGATTAGGATAGTGTAGATGAAATACCAGTTAGTACTTAGAAGCATAGAAAAAGATAGAAGAAAAGAAAGTGTTAACATGTGTTGTGTTATTTTGCAAAGACAACTATCAGCACTACAGACTAGGAAGAAACATGGTTGACTTGCTACCTTAGAGGTGAGCTTTCATTATCGAGACCGACAGATCATGGACATTCTGCTAAAGGTCACAGGGTTAGCTCATGTGGCACAGATGTTGCAGATTACCCTAGACCATGGCCTACCCATAGCCTTAGCTAAGAGATGCCATAGTGAGAGCCAGTGCTTTTGGCTCCCCATTGGAGAGATGACTTTGACTTTGGAGGACGTCTGGCATATATTGCAAGTTTCGATTGTTGGGAAAATTGATTAAGTATACCAGTGATGATGTTGAGATTATAGACTACCTTATTGAGGTTTTTGGACATGTGATGATATACCTCACCGAGGTATGATGGTGTATTTGCACCGATGTATTGCAGATCCTAGGCTACATCGCATGCTTGTGTATTTGATGGCTCTTATCAGTGGTACCTTCTACTTATTGATAAGATAAGTACTTCTTTTCCACTCAACCTCATTGGTGTTATATAAGGATTATTTCGAGGTGAGAGATACTATTGTGGGGCCAGTGCATGATGGAACATCTATATTGGGATTTACACCTTATCACATACCATGATCAAAATACCGTGGGTCCTACCACGATGTTATATATATGGGCATGGGATCATATAGTGATTGGTCACCCCATAGGCATTCTATGAGTTCAGGATCCGAAGAAGCCCTCAGTGATGGTATGGGTCCCAATTGGAGATGATATCTATAGGCACATGGGGGATACTCACCACTACCGCAAAGTGTTCGATGATATTCATCAACACATGATAGTGTGGAGGCCTTACCGTTATTATCAGTGGGTCGAGAACGTAGATGAGATGAGTATAGATATGGTTTAGCACTTCTTGATTAGCAGTCAGGGATACATTACATAGTTTTATAGAGTAGATCAGTGTCAGCAATAGCTCAGCATAGTGCAGGATGTACCTCATCCTGATATGCGGTATTCCCGCCGAGCTGTAGAGAGATTTAACATGGGGCCATCAATCTAGAAAATTAGGGTTCGAGCTAGTTTTGATTAGATGGTGCTACTGGATTGGGTTTCATTGAGACAGATTAGGGATCCTAAAGTTACTGCAGAGTATACACCCTAGTACATGATAGTTATACCTCGTTGTCTCACCATTCCACAAGCCACATGGAATGCAGGGGTTAGGCTGCCTCTCGAGGAGTTCAGTGACAGTGACAATGATGATGATGGGTTTGATGGTCAGGGTCATGATGGTGATGGTGGTCAGGGTCCTCCACCATTACAGTGACAGGGACAGAGGTAGATTCCAGAACAGAGATAGATCCCAGTTGCCTGATAGATACAGATTCCCTAAGTGGGCATTCCAGTTAGGATACATGCACCATTACAACAGGTGCCTATTCAAATAGTAGCACCTTAGGGTCCACCGCAAAGAGGAGTACCACAGCATGGGCTAGTTGGTAGCCCGCCACATAGTCCACCGAGAAGTGGAGGGGTGGTGGTGATGGTGGTAGTGGAGATGGTGGTGACGAAGTCAGGTGGTTCCAGAAGATTTAGTAGATGGCCACCCAGATGTTATAAGTCACGGGCCTATTGTAGTAGTCACAGGCCAAGGTACGACAGTTGACCGCCAAGAGAGACTAGGTCAGGGCACAGTTATAGGTAGTGACTGCAAAGAGGGATTAACTAACTATCGCAGGGGCGCAAGTAATTAGCTCCAAGCTGAGAAGATAGTGGGCCAGGTTGAGGTCATCAGAACTTCTGTTAAGATAGCCTCATTCCGACACATTGATGGATCCGCGGTGACACCACACACACATAGGGATTATGAGAGATATCCGAGTTGAGAGCATCCTATTATAAGGATGCATTACCACCAGGAAGTTTTTCTAGATGGACAGAGGGTTATTCCATTTGATCAGCCATGGATGTTACCAGGTCTATATCTGTGAGGTCTCGAAGCGACCATCGCAATCAGGTAGATCGATTGAGCAGCCTACGAGTACAGCTAGAGCATAGCAACCTCTACACAAGCCATCAAGCATCAGCAAGTTATGGGTCCTCCTCCTTAGGATCCCTAGGCCAGGCTAGTCTAGGATGAGGGTGAGAGTCAAGGTCAGACATCACTTGATGTATGATATACTTACACAAATGTATGTACTTTTGAATGTATGCCACTTATGAAGGCTCATTTTTTATCGATTGTACATGATGTATCATTTTTTATTAGCACCTCACGATGAAGGCTCATTTTAATTCATGCCTATGATAGACATACTTTGTATCCAAATGATGTATACTCTGAGACTCATATGTATATCGACACTTGATTTTTGACATGTATTATAATGATGATTATGATGATTGGACTCTATATTATTGATGTTATTATATATGTATCACATGTTTTTAATTTATGATACATCCTTAGATGATATCATTTGTATTTGTACATGAGATGTTTTTTATTAGTCCACTTGATTATATTTATGATATTGGTGTGGGGGGATAGATTTTGATATTTGTGACCCCTCTTGCTCCATTGATGATACGATATGTGATTATTAGTCTTAGCATACATGTATGATGTAGACTTAGCATGTTATTGATATATGATGTATATGATGTTAGATGTGATGAGATGGATGATGATGTGATAACAAACAATGTACAAGTAACAAAAAAACAAACACAAACAAAATTTAACAAATCTACCAAATATTCATACTAAACAACCTAACAACACAATTATGCACAATTAGAAATAAGTATGCAAAAAAACACACTCCATATGTACAAATAAGAATGAATCTAATCTAAGTAAGAAAATATCAATCTAAAAAGGTATGTTTAAGCAACATGTTATACAAAATGTACAAGAAAGAAAAACTATAAAAACAATGTACACATAAACAAACAAAGCAAGAATAAAACAAAAAAACAAAGCCAGTAAACTACTACCATGTTTTTGGAAGACAATTTTCAAAGTGTTTTGTGTTGTTTTTGGGAGTTTTGTAAAACAATTTTCTATTTTTTTTGTATTTTCTAGTTTTCTAATGTTTTGGGGTTTTCAATCCTATTTGAATGTTTTTACGATTTTCAACATATTTGAATGTTTTTGTGTTTTCTAACAGTTTTCCGAAGCTATGTACAGGAAACCAAGAAATGTGGATGCCCCCAACGTTAGATGGGAATATAAAAAGGTAGATGCCACATGTTATAAATAAGAAGGTGAAGATGTGAAGATGGCCCCAACATTAGATGGGAATATACAAAGGCAATCTCTTCATAGAAAAACAAGGGGAGAACCAGCCGGATCAAGGCTTTGACAGGATAGGCTCACAAGGAATCTCAGATGTAGGTGTGGAACTAGCTCAAAGCTAAGTAAAGGTACCCCCTAGACACAAGATGCTTGTGAACAAATAAATCCTCCCAAGGTGCCAGAAACTAGTTTTCACCAAGGGACCTATCCAAAGTGCCACAATTGTGTGGTTTTCACATTTGGATGACCTGTTTTCTCTTTTTCTTTTTCTCTTTTTTTTAATTTTTTATTATGTTTTTTAGTTTTTTTGGTTATTTTCTGATTTTTGTGCCATGTTCAAGCATAGAACCACTTGAGGTGCATGGCATTCATGAGTTCATGTAGCTCATCTCCATCAAGATAGGCAATCTTGTATGCTCCTGACCCAAATTTGGCCATAATGACATAGGGTCCTAACCAATGAGGTTCAAATTTTCCTTTCTTTTCTCTTTCCTTCACTTTGTTGAATTGGTTTTCCTTCAGCACCAAATCTCTGACATCAAACTAACAAGGTATGATTATTTTTATGTAGCTCCATGACACTCTGTTCTGATACACTTTGAGATGGTTGAGTGCGTAGATGCACCTTTCATCTAGTAGCTCCAGTTCTGCCAGTCTAGCCACTTTGTAATCCTCATCTTTATCTAGATAGTCCCTAAGAGATATTCTTAGGGAGGGAAGCTCTATTTCCATGGGGATGATGGATTCAGTTCCAAATACTAGGGAATAAGGTGTCACACTAGTAGGGGTGTGAATGGAGGTCCTATAAGCCCAGAGGGCAAGGTGAATTTGCAAATGCCAATTGTGACCTATTTTACTCACCATCTTCTCCATGATATGAACAAGTGTTTTATTAGTGGCCTTTTCTTTCCCATTACCTTGAGGGTAATATGGCATGGACCACTTTAATCCTATCTGAAAGTGCTGACGTAGAGCTTTCACTGTCTTGTTCTTGAAATATTTTTCATTTTCAGCGACAATGGCGGCAGGAATGTCATAACGGCAGATGAGGTGGTTCATGATGAACTTTGATATTTGAGCACCTGTAACATATGTAAATGGGATAGCCTCCACCCACTTGGTGAAGTATTTTGTGGACTGTTATAATGTGTGTATGGCCATCGGATGAAGTAGGGGTAAGCTTCCCTATTATGTCCAATCCCCATTTAGAGAATGGCCACGGTGTTGTGATTGGTTGTAAAGGTTGTGACGATGCATGGATGAGGTTCCCATACTTACGAGCATAACACACACTTCTTCACGTAATTGTAGAAATTTATTCTCCATTGTAGGCTAGTAATAGCCTACCCTTAATAAACTTTCTTTGTTAAAATCATCCCATTTGTATGGGCTCTGCACACTCTCCTTCATGTACATCCTTGATTGCTTGTACTAACTCTATTATATGTAAACAATGCAACATGTTCCCATCATAGCCATGATGGTAGAGGGTGCCTCCTAGGAGGGGTGTAACAAGCTATTTTACATGGATAAGGATTTTTTTCTCAGAATGGGTGATGTTTGAGAGAAAAGGTACCACTTTATAGGTAGTTACAGATGGGTTCATACCATGGGGAGAAGGGACCAACAACCTCACCTGCCAGGCATGATTCTGTCATATCATATGTAGGTTGATGTTGATTTTCAACAAAAAAATGGTATATCATTGTTTCTTGCCAGAATCCATAGCATAGAACCCACTATTTTCATTGCATCTATGGATTTGTTTTCTACCCTTTTAATTTGTTCAAAAGGTGATGTGTACAAAATATTATTTTATCATTTTCTACCAACCTTTTATATGGGATGAGTTTTTCATCCTCTGACTTTGTATTTTTCATTTGACTTGTTTGATAATCAGTTGTGAATTACCAATGACCTTAAGGTGGTGGATATTCCATTTTATGGCCAGCTTCATCCCAATGATGAGTGCTTCATATTTTGCAATGTTATTTGTGCATGGAAACCCATGAGAGGGAAGGGTTGGGGTATGGGGTCAAATTTAGGATTAATTAGTACTACACCTACTCCTGAACCATGGAAAGTAAATGATCCATGAAAATGTACTTGCCATATGACAAATTATCTTCAATGTACATTAATGATGCGTCTTGCAGGTCCAAATGCACATAGGCTCTGTTCTTGGTAAAGGTGCCTCCACCAACTAGTTTGTGAGCACCTGTCCTTTTGACTGACTTTTGGTGCACATACTTATTATCAAATTCACTGAGTAGAATGATTTAATTAGCCTTCCCTATCAGTAAGGGTGGGTTTTTATAATAGATATTTGAGCGGGTCCACTTTGGAAATAATTTTGGTTTTGGTATTCAACAGATAATGGCAAAGTCTTTGGAAGGTAAAAACAATGGCCAAACTAATATTTTTTGATTTGGGGATATTTGAGCTCATATGCAATTAGGGTATGACTGAGATAGTACACTTACTTTTTATCTTTAGCTTTGGTCATACTGAGCATATTAATGCGCTAATAAAAAATTGGGTTGCAGATATATATAATAAAAGTAGCTCACTTGGGGTTGGCGGCATGAGAACTTGTAGATTTTCCAAATATTTCTTAAGCAAGGAAAATGCTTGTTTTTTCTCTAGTCCCCAAATGAAGTCAATATCCTTTTTAAGAAATTGGGTGAAGGAGTGACATTTGTTCGGCACGATGCGAGATAAAGAAACGGATGGCTTGTATTTTTCCATTGTAAGCTGAGAAACCACTTGATTTTCTTTGGAGGGAGGAATTTAAGTAATGGTAGTCACTTTAGCAGGGTCTACCTCAATCCTCTCTTCTTGATATAATGAATCCTAAAATCTTCCCTAATAACACCTTCAAAGACACACTTCCTCAGATTTAACCTAACGTTATATTCTCAGATACATTCAAAAATGTGCCTCAAGACTTCATGATGGTGTTTCTTTTGTCTTTGATTTTCCTAGGATATCATCCACATAGTACTTCATGATGTTGTTAAGCATGTCATGGAATATTACGGTCATCTCCCTTTGATAAGTTGCACGCTTGCATTTTTAAGGCCAGATGGGAATTACCTGATAATAGAATATCCCCTAAGGGATTGTAAAGGTTGTTTTATGTTGATCTTCCTCTTCTATTTTGATTTGGTTGTAACTAGAAAAATCCATCCATAAGAGATAGCATTTCATAGCCTACAGTTGAATCAACAATCATGTCGATGTTAGGTAGGGTAAAATCATCTTTAGGACATGCCTTGTTGATGTATCGAAAGTCAGTGCAGATTTTGATTCCGATAGGTTTCTTTTGAACTGAAACTATGTTAGATATCAACTCTGAGTAGTCAATGGGTATGATAAACCATGTAGCCAACCATTTTTCTAACTCTTCTTTGACCAGAAGGGCTACTCGTGGATGCATTTTTCGTAGCTTCTATTTAACGGGCTTTATGTCTGCATGCACAACCAAGTTATGTACCACCAGAGATGGATCTAAGCCTAGCATATCCACATAAGACCATGTGAATATGTCCACAAATTCTATAAGAAGCATAGTGATTTTTTTTTTGTTCATGTGTTGAAAGTGAAGCTCCTAGCTTGACTATCTTTGGTTGCTCTCTTGTTCTAATATTAACATGTCAATAGTTTCTTCCATAAGAATCTTTTGACATATCCTCCATACACATAGGATAGGGAGGGAGGTTAAGATCTTCTTCTAAGGTCATCTCATTGAGATTTTCACCCTCGACATGGTCACTTCTTTTGTCCATTGATTTTTTTATTTGTTGGTTGGCCAGTGCTTCAAAGAGGTGCCAAAACTGTTGGAGCTCAAAATTACACCCTAAATGTGATCATGAAAGACCAAGAATTCTTAGATAACATGGGTACTATCTCCAAGTTGTGTGACCTGCTACTTGAGATAGACCTCCATAGAAGGTTGGTTCCTCTACCTAATGTAATGAAAGCTAACCCTAATGAAGAAAAACTACTGACTATCTCTATCCTATAATTTCCAAGGGACCAAGGAGAGAGAAAGATCATAAAACTCAAATAAATCTACACTACATAGGTGATGCACTAAGAAAGGGGAATGAGAATAACTCTCCAATGTGTGAAAATGGAATAAAATGTAGGTTAGAAGGGATGATAACAGTTCTTCATAATCTAACAACAACATTCACAACAACATTTCCAAAGAAACACAACAATAATGAACCTTACAAGAGCATAGAATAGACACACTACACCTACAATAAGATTTAAGAGGCAAGAAGAACACAAATAAACACAACAAGGGAAGATACATCCAAAAACTTGCATCTATTGGTTCATGATATGCACAGTTCAAACTCTTATAAATGAAAGGCCTAGATCACCATGCAAGGAGTCCACTATGAAGACCTGCAACACATTAGCTTCACAAAACCAAAATGATAGAGTTTTGCTACTCAAATTATCCTCTGTTTAGAAAATGAAAGCCCCTTCTATATATTTCCTAAGAAATAAAGAAAGAAGATAGAGAAGAGATAAGGGATGGATTCTCTAACTTCCAACCACCAAAATCCCACATTAAAACCTTATGTCAAGCACATGGGCACCTTACAGGACCATCATCTAGTCTATTCCATCCTATAGAAGAAAATAGAGCCATGCTTCATCAAGTTTGGTGGTTGAGCCACCTGATTTAATCTTTTAAGTGCCCAAACAGCCTTCTCCTACCTCCAAAAGTTGTGTTTTACATTTTGACCTACTAAAAGCCACCAAAATCAGATTCTGATGATGTCAAATTGAAGGGCTCGATGAGAGATTTCTAGTGATATAAATTTTGTCTAATTTGGTGCTTGGAATCAAAAGATATGGCCATTTGAAGATTTTCCTGTCGGGAGGCACATGAATTTGACACATGGCAACCTCTGGATTGGTTCAGGGATTGACCTCTACCAACGTGTACTTTCTTTTCCTTTTTCCAAGTGTCTACCTCCCATTGGGTCGTAATATCAGGCCTTACTTCCATGTTTCACCATTTGTCCTTTCTTTTTACCTTTTCGGGTTGCCTTTATGAAAATACAGGCCAATAAAACTCTTCCATGTTCCTTTAGGATGTCAAGATTTCCTTTTCCTCAAGTATCTAATGACATGTGGACTAATGAAAAGGATCTAATTCTCTTAGGCTCCATGTAATCCATTTATTAATGATCTCCAACCTCTAACATGCATGAAATATTAGCCAATGAGGAAAGCTCCATGCCTTATTGCAGTTGTCATAATTTGAATTTTTGATTCCTCTGACAAATGTGAAATACAAGCCAATGAGGAAGCTCCACACTTTTAGTGTTTTCATACTTGTCAATATTATGAGCTTTGTTCCTAGATCTGATTGGACAGGCCTTCAAAAATTTTTAGATTTGTGAAAGGTAAGCTAATGAAATGGCTCCATGTAGCCCTTTGCTTCGCAACTTCTAAGTCCAGGACTTAGAAACTTTTAGCTTTGTAAATGGCTTTTAAATGTCCCATGGGTTTCAGCAAAACCTACCCAAGTCTTTGACCGAGCTTCTTTGTCCATGCAAATTTTAGAATTTTAGCTCATTGAATTACTGCCAACTGTCTTTGACCCTGTCTGACTTAGCTAGACCGCTAAGCCCTTGTCACATAGCCTCGCTGATGTTGTCATTGAGTTTGATGGGCATTTGGATGTCAGTCAGCATTTCTTAATATAGCCCACTAATGAAGCCAGACCACATGGATTTTTTGAATGCCAACGGCTAGGGCTTTTAGGAAGTGTAATTTGACGGCCGTTTGACCATCACAAACCTGTAAAAATGGCTAAGTCCATTTTTAAAGCTTGTTAAAGCCAAAATAACCTGGGGGGTAATTTTGGATAACAAATTGGCGACCTCTCGGGGTAATCTGCTTGCTAGATTAGATCAGTAGCCTTTATGCATTCCATTGGGCATGGAGTCAAGCCAAAAACTTAAAAATTGATCTGCAACATTGAAATTTCTTACCTTGGGGCTGTATTGAAGGATGAAATGAACTTATGAAGGTTTGAGATCTTGAAGTTGATCTATGGAGCTCCAAATGAAGTTTTGAAACTGCTTCAACTATCTGATTTCACCATTAAATTGCTCGAGCTTGAGGTGAAGCTGGAATTGACCATCTCATTGTGAAAAAAAAAATTGATTTCTATTTTGTGAGAGTGGAAATTTGTAAAATCTCAAGACTTCACTTTTTTACTATGCTTTTGATCTACTGAGACAAAGAAAAGCATCTGAAGTTGCCTCAAATCTGATTTTTGCCAAGTTTTGGAGAAAAAATTAATTGAATCCTAGACAAATAATGAAACATTATAGAGTTCTGGATCTCGTGCTGATTTGGAAATGAAATGCATGCAATTGGCACTGTCCCAAGCAGTGAATTCGACCAAGGAAGAGGAACCACGGGCTTCTGACTATAACTGATCTCTTGGGGTTGGATGATTTAGCATTTAAGCTTGCCCCATATCTAATTTGAACTAAACTATGCAACACACAAAAACTATGTACAAATTATGAAAAACATACATGTTCGAAGTGGAGACATGCAGAGTGTGCAAAATGCACTTCTTACAAAAGCAAACCTATACTAGGATAGAACATTGTGCCTCAAGAACTTGGAAGAAATTGAAACCTAAGCTAATATTTATAAGATGCAAAAATAGAACTCAATGGAAATGCTTTAGAAAAATCCCATTGACTGGGATTTGTAACACATGACCATTAAGATTAGTCAACTCAAAGGAGTTGGTTTCCTTGCAAGCACTAATTACATATGGAACACTCCAAATTGCATCAAATTTAGAGTGTCTCCCTGGTTTAGTCTAATTTTATTATTGTAGAGTTCCTTAGTTCTTCAATCTCTACCAATTATACAATTCTCACTTATCTCTTATATGCACCTTCAAATTCCAGTTGTTGAGATAATTCAAGTGAAGGCAATTCTAATGATAAAGGCAAGCCTTGCTTCCCTGCCATAAACCAGCTTATGTGGTGAAGTGTCAATTGCCTTTTTATGGTAATTGTGTCTACCTAAAGAGCATTCGTCACCTTGGTGTCCTATTGTCTCTAATTGACATCCATTGTCCTCTTCATAATTCTAATCAGGTTCTTGTTAGTATATTTTGCCAATCCATTACCTTGAGGGTAATAATTAGAAGAATTTTTCAAATAAATACCAAGACCTAGGGCCCAATTAGAAATTTTAGATCCTAGAAAAACCTTTGCATTAACATAGATTATGGTTTGTGGGACACCAAACCTTATGAAAATCTCTTCAAGGAAGACAAGAATAACCTATTCAGTTGCTTCCTTCAGTGGCACTACCTCAGTCCATCTAGTAAAATAATTTGTATTTGTTAGGACACGTTTGTGGCTAGCACTTGATGGAGGATTAATCATGCCAATAAAATCTAAGCCCCGCTGAGAAAAAGGTTGATCTGCCTAGATTGGGTGGAGTGGAAGAGCTGACAACCTTTTCTTACTAGTAAAGAAAGCACATTCTTTACATTTTATAATCCATTTATAGCAATCATTAAATAACATGAGCCAAAAATAACCTGTGTTCAGAATCTTCATGGTTGTGGCTTTGGCTGAAAAATGAACAACAGATAAGCCATCATGAAATTATGTTAGGACCTTCTCTATATAATCTCCTTCAATATAACTAAGCAATACACCATCAATATTTCTTTAAAACAAGACACCATATACCAGCAAATAAGGAATGGATTGTAGCCTTAAATGTCTCCTTTTTAACTTGTTGAGACCAAGAGCATATGCTCTTGAAAATAAAAAAGTAATCATGTGCTATGCCCTTAATCATATATCTTATATTGGATGTATATAGCCGACTTGTGGTTATCATAACTTCTTATCATTATGTATCTCTTTCATATATGTTATATTTTCATTAGTGGGTCAGCCTCGGTGTTGGCCATAGCATAGGAATACTATATATAGGGGTTAGTAGGTAGTAGTTGATGATCATATTCAACATTTGAGTCTTATTGTCTGGTTTGGAGGTTGCCCCCTCGAAGTGGCTAAGTTATTCTTCTTTCACTTTGAGATCATTTATCTGAAATATTGTATTCATTGGTGTTATATTTCTACTAATAATCAGATTTATACTAGTAATTACATTACAAGTGGTATTAAAGCTTGAACTCGGCCAACACTGCATCAAACCCTAATTGTGAAGGTTTGTTCATATCTCAAAATTGGTAGCGAATTTTTCTACAAATTTTTCTGTGGTGTGGCAAAATCAGTCAAGTAAGCTTCCCTCCAAAGTTTAAGAATTTTTGACTTTTTTTGAAAAATTTATAATGGTTTTATGTTTTTTCATAATTCTGCTACCTAGGGTGTAATTTGTGTACTTTTTCAAAGTTATTTACATTTCCAAAAATAAGATTAAAAATTAGTTTGAGTTAGTTCTTTGATTTTTATAAAATTTGGCTGAATTCTTATTGAAATCCCAAACCTTGAATTTCGACCTTGTACCTTAAATCTTACCATTTTGGGGCATCATGGTTGGGCCTTCGACAAGAGGCAAAAAAATCCCATCACTCCAGGTAAAACCCCTAATAAGGATGAGATAATACTTGAGGAGTTAGAGTTAGAAGGGGTATCTACAGAGTCCTTGGGGTTAGGGTTTACTTTAATTGACCATAAGGTCAGCTATCTTGAGTTAGAGTTGCGAAACCTCGAGGGTAGAGTGGCCAGCAAAGAAGATGTAGAAAATATTGGACAACGATTGGAGGATTTCATTCACCAATTTAGTTATAATATCATGGGTCATCATATCCTTCCTAATCATCCACAACTCAATCATACTCATATTAAACAAGGTGGATCTTTAGGTCAAAGTAATAGACAAACTAGCCAGGGTGGATCTGCAAACATGACCAATCCAAATACAAACACTCTGCAAGCCCGTAACATGATTCCAAAAGTGGAAATGCATAAGTTTGATGGAAAGGATCCACTCAATTGGATTAATCAGATGGATAATTTCTTTGGTCTTCATCAAATTCCATCTGGACAAAAGGTTACCATGGCATCATTGTATCTTAAACCTGACCAATTCATTTGGTATCGATGGTTATGTGCTAAAAGGAAAAAGAGTAGCCTCAAAGTTACAAGGACAGTATTCACCGAAGAGTTACAATTTCACTATAGTTCTAGTGTGTCAGAGAATTATTTCAGTCAATTAGCAAAGCTTAGAAAAACAGGAACAATCAAAGATTACATCCATCAATTCCAAAACCTTTCCTTACGGGTGGAAAATATTCCTGAATATAATTTGAATGACTTATTTCTTGGGGGTCTTAAAGAACAAATTGAGACTGAGGTGTGTATGTTTAATCCTCATAAGGTTTCAGACTCTATAATCATGGCACGTAGGGTAGAGGAAAATTTTCTTTCCAGTAAGAAACAAACTGTCAATAATATCAAATATCGTAGCACCCTTCCACCATCATTTCCTCGGCCAGTGAGACTGACACCTCAACAAATTGAAGAAAAGAGAGCCAAAGGGTTATGTTTTAATTGTGACAACAAATTTGGACTAGGACATAAGTGTGTTGAAATGAATTTGTTCTACATTGAGGGACCTACTAAAGAAGAATAAAATGAAGAAGACGAAGAGGTAGAGCCAGAGGAGGAATTAGGAGATCCCCAACCAACAATATCATGCCATGTAATTTTTGGTATTAGCACTCCCCAAACTCTCAAAGTAGTTGGATTCTTAAAAAAATAGAGGGTAACAGTGTTGATTGATTCGGGAAGTACTCAAAATTTCATCAATCATAAGTTGGCAGTACGCTTGAATTGCTTTGTTTATCTAGCTCCAGAATGTCAAGTCATGATCGCTGATGGGAAAATTGTTAGTTGTTCAAGAAAATGCCATAACATTAATCTTGCCATGGGAGATTACTTTCTAACTAGCTATATGTATGCCATTGCCATGGGAGGAGCAGACATTGTGTTAGGAGTTCAGTGGCTTACCACCTTGGGAACCATTGAAATGAATTTCCAAGAGTTGTTCATACAATTTCAGTCAGAAGGGAGGAATTTTAAACTAAAAGGACTAACAGCAAAGTCCCCACAAATGGTAAGTTCTCGTCAGATGTAAAATAACTTAGAAAGGGTGCAGAAGGGTTTGTGGCATAGCTATTTTCATTGGAAGCACATCATTCCAATACATTTATACCCACATATATGCAAGCAATTATAGATGATCACTCAGTGGTGTTTAGAGAAATGCCCAAGGGTCTGCCTCCAAAAAGAGACCATTACCATGCCATCCAGCTAGTACCAGGGATTCAACCTCCTAACATCAGACCTTATAGGTACCACTATATGTATGGTGAAGTGCCAATTACCTTTTTCATGGTAATTTTTTCTTCCCAAATATCATTCCTCACCTTGGTATGCCATTTTCTTTGATTGATATCCAATTTCCTCTTCATAATTCTAATCAGGTTCTTATTAGTAGATTCTTCCAATCTGTTACCTTGAGGATAATAATTAGAAGAAGTTTTCAAATAAATACCAAGACCTGGAACACCTGCATCATGTAAATAAGGTGTTAGAAACTTTTAAACAACATCAAATTTATGCAAATCCTTATAAGTGTTCTTTTGGTGTCAGGGAGGTTGAATATCTGGGTCACATTGTCTCTTATGAAGGTGTTAAAGTGGATCCTAACAAGATAAAATCCATGCTTGAATGGAAGGTTCCCAAAACCCTAAAAAATCTCTGAGGATTTTTGGGGCTTATAGGTTATTATCGTATATTTGTAAGGAATAATGACAGCATCGCAGCACCACTCACAGCTTTATTGAAGGAATCTTTCCGTTGGCAAGAGCAAGCTACTATGGGCTTTGAGAAGTTGAAGGAGGCCATGTGCACCACTCCAGTTCTAGCCACCCCAGATTTTTCGAAAACATTCATTGTTGAATGTGATGCTTCAGGGTATGGTATGGGGGAAATACTTATGCAAGAAGGGTGACCCATTGCCTTCGAGAGCCACCAATTCAAAGGTAAGAATATCTCTAAACTAGTTTATGAGAAAGAAATGTAAGTAATGCTTCATTCAGTGAAGCAATGGAGACCATATCTAATGGGACGACATTTCAAAGTAAAGATAAATCATGACAATTTGAAATACTTCTTAGAGTAATGTTTATCATCAGAAGAACAACAAAAATGGGTCTCAAAAATGTTGGGGTGTGATTTTGAGATAATATACAAGAAAGGGAAAGAGAATGTAGTTGTTGATGCTTTATCTCAGAAGAATGAATATGCCCAGGCATTGTTGTGCGCCATATCTGTATTACAAGAGGATTGGATAGAGGATGCAAGGTATGAATGGAAAAATGACCCAGGTACACAAAATCTCATTCAGAATCTCCAATAAGATCCAAGCATGTTAGAAAAAATTATATGGAAAGGAGATGCTTTATGGTATAAAGATAGATTATATCTATGTAAGAATTCAATCCTTAAAAATAGGGTTCTATCTGAGCTCCATGATTCTCCAGTAGGGGGTCATTCTGGCTTCTTAAAGACTTATCATCAAATCAAGCATGATTTTTTCTGGGAAGGGTTAAAAGGAGATGTCCAAAATTTTGTGGCAGAAAGCATGGTTTGTTAGCAAAATAAGGGCGAAACAATTAAGTCCCCAGGTCTTTTACAACCTCTATCTATTCCTAGCCAGAGATGGGAATAGGTGTCCATGGACTTCATCATAGGATTTCCTAAATCAGAAGGTAAAAATGTAATCATGGTGGTGGTGGACATACTCACCAAATATGCCCATTTTTGTGCTTTATCACATCCATTTGTTGCAAGTACAGTAGCAACAACCTTCAGGGCTACAATTTAGAAGCTGCATTGAGGTCATTTATCTAAAATATTGTGTTCATTGGTGTTATATTTATGCTAATAATCATATTTATACAAGTAATTACATTACATCATGTTACTCATCCAATTACTAATATTGGTTGCATCATGTGGTAGTTCTTTATTAATGAAGGAGGTGTCACAATTGTTACTCTGAGCATCAAAAACAAGCTACTCACAAAGTTCCTTCCCTCTTACCAGTTTAGTGGCTTTGATAGTCAATATCAAACTCCATAATCTTAATGACCCTTCCAGCTCTTTTTTCATTGATATCTACCCCCATAATCAAATATCTCACACTAGAATGTGAGACAATAACTTTTATATGATTGGTGGATAGCATGCTTTTTAATTTCTTGAGAGCCCTCATGATAGAAAATACCTACTTCTCAATGTGACTATTTTTCAATTCATACTCCTTCAATGTTTGAATAAATAAGGCTAGTGTCTACTAATTTCCTTCATTATTTTTTTGTGTTAACACAACAACAATACTAGTATCAACTCCATAAGCATATAAAATAAAATCCTTAACATAGTTAGGATTAATAAGTGTAGGATCCCGAGCAATCTCTTGTTTGATTTTGTCAAAGCTTTCCTTCCCTTTAGTTTTCCATTTGAAATTTACATCCTTCTTCAACATGAGAGTGATTGGTTTGACCAAGCCTACAAAGTTAGGAATAAATCTCCTAATGAAATTAATCTTGCGAAGAAATGATTGCAAAGATTTTTTATGAGTAAGAGAGAGGAGAGAGAGAGGATGGCTGAAATTCTATCTAGATCAATAGCAATGTCATCTTTTAAAACAATGTGCCCCAAAATCTTACCCCTAGGGAGAACAAAATTACACTTTTTGGGGTTAAGAGACACCCCAAATTCTCTACATCTCTCAAAAACCCTCCCCAAATGGCTAATGTGATCATTACTTTTCCTTGAAAAGATAGTAATATCATCCAAGTACACAAGGATGAATTCATTGATGTAACCTTTGAAAGAAATATTCGTTCCTCTCTAAAATGTGGCACCTACATTTGACAACCCAAAAGGCATATTTTGATAGGAAAATGTACCCCATTTTTTTGTGAATGCAATTTTAAATTGATCCTATTCACTAACCTTAATTTGATTAAATCTTGAACACCCATCCAGCATAGAAAACCTTTCAGCCCCTGCAACAATTTGAAAATTTTGCTCCATTGAAGGTAAAGGGCAGTGGTATTTGAGGGAATCCTTGTTCAAATCACAAAAATCGAAACAAATTCTAATTTCCCCTTTTTTCTTTCTAATCGGGACCAAATCGTCCACCCAAGTAGAGTATTTGATTGGGAAAATTATTTTAGTCTTAATGAGCTTAGACAATTTCTTCCTCATGAGGGGCTCTATTTTGGGGTTGACCCACCTTTGTTTTTTCCTGACTGGTTTGACATTGGGATGTAGATCTATGGAATTTTGCATGATTTTTTGATCAAACCCTTTTAGATCTTCGTAATCCCAAGAAAATATATCACTGAAACTTTTACACAAAGAAATGAAGGCTTTCTTCTCATTTTCATCACATGCCTTGCCTAATAAAAGCTCGTTTCCTTGTGCAATGAAAAATAGTTGGTAGTCTTCTTGTTTGGTTACCAGGTTCTTCTCTTCACCCTTAAACTCATCATCTAGGCTAAAAATATGATCTAAGGTAACCAGCTTTGGGCAATCTGTTTGTCTTCAACTAGATAATCTAGTCACCATAAATTTCCTACAAATTAGATTACATATATTAAGAAAACTCAACTTCATTTAGGATGAATTGAATAATTTGTTCATCACCATAAAAAACTTTCCATCTGGTTTCATTCTCTAGAATCGATGGCCTGACACCATTTTAATGTGTTTTACATTTCCTTTGATCAAATCCTCAATTGGTGAGAATTGTGATCCAAGTGTTTCCATATGACCTACTTCTTTGTTTAACTTTCTAGGTATCACCTGCAAATTAAGAGCATCAAATCTCTCCAATAAATACAAAAATATATGCTTATAAGATTTCAATAGCTTATTTTTTGTAGCACACTTTCCTATAACCTAATGAATTACCAATTTAGTATCTCCAAAAATCTGCAGTATTTTAATCTTCTTCTTCTCAAAAATCAACATGTCATGGACCAATGCTTCGTACTCTACCACATTATTGGAACATGCAAAGTGTAATCTATGGGAAAAGAAAAAAAATTCCTCCTTAGGAGAAATCAACACAACACATGCTTCAGTTCCATTCCTACTCCTAGAACAATTAAAAAACATTTTCCATAATCCTGAAGCATCTTCTTCTTTATGTTTAAGCATGCTTGTCAGTATAGCTTCTTCTTCAAGAACACATTAAGTACCAAGACAAGTCTTGAAGGATCTAATTTCTTTAGCATACGAATCAAATCTATTATCTCTCTCAGCCCACTCATCTAATAATAGATTAGCCATAGGTGGAGGGATAGGATATTCATCAGAAACTAAATCTTGTTCTTGATTTTCTTAGATTAGGAAATTTGCATGGATAGGAGTAGGGTTATATGGCTTGATATGATAAGAAAATATAATCTCATCTTGTATGGTAAATATGGTACCATACCTAGTTCTTAGAAGCATATGAGTCCAATCGGTAGATAAATAACCACTTGCTTTAGCAATAAAATCCCTCGACAATCAAATGGAAAACATAGGAGGCAAGTCAATGATTGATATATCATGGGTGATGGTTAGGTTTGGAAAGGCATGAAGGGTTAATTTCAAATATTTTATGAATCCCAAGACACTAACATTTGACCCATCAAAATGCAAGACACTTTTTTCAAGAAGCCTATATTTTAGTCCTAAGACATCAACAATTTTCTTTGGCATAACCGAGGTACTAGCACCTGAATCTATCATGCAATTATGAGCCAAATGGTTACCCAAAATCAATGACATATAAAAGTGTGGGGTTTTAACAACTTTACTTACTTACTCCTCCTTTGCATGGAAAAAATTAACAATAACATGGGTCCTTTGAATCACTAGATCAGCTATGGGAAGTTGTTTGAGAGCTTCACACAAGAGGTCCCTTTATGATGAGATAGCCAAAACATCCCACATTATCACATTGAAATTTTTCTTCTTTATTTGTTCCACAATGTTAAAGGGGAGGCCCATAGATTTCTACATTTGGGGTGCAACTCCTTACTAGGAGTTTGAGGCATTTTGTCTTGATTCATAGCAGCTTCCTTCCCTTTCTTGGAAATATTGTTCTGATTGGAAGAGGATGAATATTGAGATTGCAACATCCTTTTCTTTGACCTTGTGTTATCAGAAACTGCCTGATTTAATACACAAAAATCATCTGCTCCAAATAACATAATATTTGCATCTTGATTGGTGTGTTGATCTTCTTGATTAGAATTGGGTTCCTCCATCAGTGGCTCTTGTTGATTGGAAGAGCTTTGAACAATAAAATCTTAAACATGCAATGACCTTTCACAAATTACTTGATTGTGTGGAAAATTTTAAGGGAAACAAAACTCTATTTCCTAAATCACATTATTTTATATTGGAACAAGTCCTTGACTATAGATAACAGGAAGAGGTGGCTAAGGAAGGGGCAACTAGCACAAGTGCAAGAGAGATATTTTGGGCCCGCTAATTGTTATTTTGCTGATTTTTTCCATATCTTTGATTTTGTTAATTTTTATAAGGATGATAACCTTGATTAGAACCCTAGTTGGAAGACTATCCTTGATTTGAATAATTCATGTCGGATTGGGCTTGTTGTTTCTTTAAAGATATCACCTTATTAGAAATATTTCTAATTAATACCTTCATTTATTCGTCCTCCTTTTGTTGTGTAGGGAATTAAGATGTTGAAGCAGTGGATTGGGGGTGTTTCTCAGAAATAGGAGCAATGGAGGGTTGAGCAGCTTCGGGTAATTCAAGGTATAGGGGCATAGGTGGCCTAGGAGCTAATTTTCTAGCTTGAATCAAATAATTTTTAGCCCTGATGTGGTAGCATATGCACCAGGACATTTTGTACCCCCCATAGACTGAATCATGACATTAATAACAGAATTAAGAGCTTTCAAAAAGTAAAGGAATGACACCTTCAGTTGTAGGCCTGACAAGAATTGGAATTTTGTCCCAGGTCTTATGAAATCTGAAATTGAAATCTTCCATGAGCTCATAGGGAGCCCCTCTTAATAGTCGTTAGCTACTCAAGAAAGGAAATATTATCTGCCTTCTCTCCAAATTGATTACAAAGAGTTGTCCCAAGTTGAATCCAATTAGTAATTGATCATGTTGTAAGGCTCCTAAACCATTGCAAATATCTCCCTTTGAATGAAGAAGCTAATAGCCTGATAGCCACATCTTATTCAACAATTTGGTGTATAGCACAAATGTTAGCAATATCCTGAATGTGTTCAGCTGGAGTAATCTGATTCTCCCCAGTGAAGAAAGGGATTCTCTTGAGAGCATATGCTGGAATAGGATTGTTGGCATTAAGATCAAGAGGAATATTGTCCAGTAAAATTGAAAAATCCCAAATTTTGTTGTGTTGCCATTTTGATAGGTCTTAGAACTCTAGTGAATTGCAAGAAAGGCCTACCTGGATGTGGAGTGGAAAGAGTCTTGTTTGGTGGTGAAGGTGACCTTTGAACTGCTCTTCCTCTTCTTCCCCTTCTAAGTGATAATTGCAGGTACTCAAAACTTCCCTCCTCTGTTGCTTTGGACCTTGTTTGGATCCTTCTCATGAACTTGGGCACTTGCACTGCTGAAACCAGATGATCTGAAAGATGGAGTCATCGAATGTGTAGAATAAGCCTCCAAAGGCTAGAAATTTATAAGTTACACACAAAGACTTAACAATTATGAATTTAAAGACCATATAAAATCTAACCTCAAGGTCCCACTAGGTGTGCCAAAACTATTGGAGCTCAAACTTGCACCCTTGATATAATCATGAAATACAAAGAATTCTGAGGCAACATGGGTACTATCTCCAAGTTATGGAACTTGCTACTGAGATAGAGAGAAGGTTAGTTCCTCTACCTAATCTAATGTAACCTAACTCTAATGAAAGAAAACTACTGACTATCTCAATCCTATAATTTACAAGGGACCAGGGAGAGAGAAGGAGCATAAAATTGAAATAAATCTACACTACATAGGTGATGCACCAAGAAAAGGGAATGAGAACAACTCTCTAATGTGTGAAAATGGAATAAAATGAAGGTTAGAAGGGATGATAACAGTTCTCCACAATCTAAAAGCAACATTCACAACAACATTTCCAAATGAAACACAACAATAATGAACCTTACAAGAGCATAAAATAGACACACTACACCTGCAATAAGATTGAAGAGGAAAGAAGAATGCAAATAAACACAACAAGGGAAGATATGACCAAAAACTTGCATCTATTGGTTCATGATATGCATAGTTCAAACTCTTACAAATGAAAGGCCTGGATCACCATACAAGGAGTCCAATATGAATTCCTACAACACATTAGCTTCACAAAACCAAAATGACAAAGTTTTGCTACTCAAATTATCCTCTCTTTACAAAATGAAAGCCCCTTTATATATATAGCCTAAGCAATAAAGAAAGAAGATAGAGAAGAGAGAAGGGATGGCTTATCTAACTTCAAACCACAAACATACCACATTAAAACCTTATGTCAAGCACATGGGCACCTTATATGGCCATCATCTAGATTATTCCATCCTGTAGAAGCAAATAGAGCCATGCTTCATCAAGTCTGGTGCTTAAGCCACCTGATTTAATATTTTTATGCCCAAACAACCTTGTCCTACCTATAAAAGCTCATGTTTTCCATTTTGGCCACCAAAATCCACCAAAATCATATTCTGATGATGTCAAATTTAAGGGCTTGATGAGATATTTCTGATTGATATAAATTTTATCCAATTTGGTGCAGGGAATCAAAATATATGGCCATTTGAAGATTTACCTATCGGGAGGCACATGAATCTGACATGTGGCAACCTCTGATTGGTTCGGGGATTGACCTCTACCAACGTGTACTTGCTTCACCTTTTTCCAAGTGTCTACCTCCCATTGAATCACAATATCAGAATTTACTTGTGTGTCTGCCATCTTTCCTTTCTTTTTTACCTTTTCCATGCTTCCTTTATGAAAATACAGGCCAATAAAATTTCCACACTACATTCCTTCTCCTTTATTCAGTAAATAACAAATGAGACATGTGAGACTAATAGAAAAGGCTCCATGCACTTTGCATGTCAGTGTATTAATGGTCACCAACCTCTGACATCTGTAAACCCTTAGCCAATAAGGAAGTTCCATGCACCTTAATGCATTGTCAAACTTTGAATAGTCTTTGATCCTTTGAACAACATGAAGCACGAGCCAATGAGGAAGCTCCACGCTTTAATACATTTGTTAGAATTGTATGTCTTCTACTTCGTGCTTGGATCTGATTGGACGAGCCTTCGTAATTGTCAAATTTGTGAAATTTGAGCTAATGAAATGGCGCCACGTAGCTCTTTGCTTTATAGCTTCTAAGTCTGGGACTTATAAACTTTTGGCTTTTAAATGGCTTTTAAATTTCCCACAGGTTTAAGAAAAACCCACCTAAGTCTTTGACCAAGCTCCTTTGTCCCATGGCTTTTAGAACTTTTAGCCCATTGAATTGTCGCCAGTTGTCCTTGACCTTGTCTAACTTAGCTAGACCGCTAAGCCCTTGCCATGTAGCCCCGATGATGTTTCCATTAAGTTAGATGGGAATTTGGTCGTTAGTCAAATTTTCTTAATATAGCACACTAATGAAGCCAGACCAAATGGATTTTTGAATGTCAATGGCTAGGGCTTTTAGGAAGTGCAATTTGACAGTTGTTTGAATGTCGTAGACCTCTAAAAATGGCTAAGTCCATTTTTAAAGCTTGTTAAATCCAAAATAACCCGAGGGGCAATTTTGGATAACAGTGTTCACTGTGCGACTTGGACTTATGTTTTTGTCGAGGCTTTGTAGAGGAACTTTTTCCCTTGCTTTTTCTTAAATTTTACTGACCACGAAGCTTCAGCCTCCTCCCTGAAGTACTTGCGTAGGTATCCAGGTCAATGAAGAAACCCTTCTTATGGTCTCCAATAGGAATAATGTCATGTATGCCCATATATTATGTAATAGCCTCATCGTTCTCAAAGAGGTCCAACGGAACGTGACATTATTGGTCCCAATCAACAAGGGTAGGGTATACAAGGTCAATTTGTGGATTGGCAGGGGTTATGGTAAGGATAGTGGTATCCATGAAAATTTTCATAGAGGCAAGATCCTTGTATTGGCTATGGTGGGAATCTGTGTCACTATCTGAATAAACAGAGCTATCCTCACGTTCAGAGGAGGTAGCATCTTGGTCCATGGGGTGTGCCCCATAGGGTTGAATACTGAAACCATATCTCTCTATTTTGAAATGTGGAATTGGGACTGGTTCCCTTATCCCTTTTTTAAAATTTTCACATCCGAGTCCTTTGTAGCCCATGGAATACAACATTCTACTAGATTTTGTGTATTCTGGGATTTTATATTAGATATGCTTAGTTTCCTCAAGGACCTAAATTATAGGAGGGTCCAACAATTTCTCTTATGCAAGTAGAACACCAGGTAAGAATATAACAATTATTTGTTCGTGTTGAGGTATTTTGAAGTGATAGTTGGGTTTGCCTCTTGTTTTAAGTGACAAGGATAGATCTGAGACTAGGAGAGTTTGTTGAATATTATATTCTCCACAACCGTACTCAAGAATCTTCATCTCCCATGAAGAAAAGGGAGAGGTAGATGTAGAAGCACCGTTAACATAAGAACTGAGAGATTCTTAATCTACCTATGACTCAAGAGATTCTAAATGAAGGGGGACAACAATATCGGTGGAAGGGCATTCATATGCATTCCTACACACAAATCTATTGAGAGCTCTGTAGTGGGCGAAGGGTTTTCGATATCCTTGAATAGTAATAGTGTGTCCCTCATGTTTCAACTTACTACATTGGTGAAATGTCAATGCTATGACCTGCACGACATGAATCCATGGGCAACCAAGAAGCATATTGTATAGAAGCTCCAAGTCTAAGACATGAAACTTCGTGTTGTGACAAGTGGACCCTACTTCCATCAGCAGTGTTATTGTACCAATTGATTCTCATTCCACATTGTCATATGTGGTTATGGTGATAATGTGGGACTCTAGATCTTCTTTTGTGCATCCCAACTGTTTAATTAGTTTCAAAGTGCATATTTTTAACCCTGGCCTGTTGTCCATAAGCACCCTCTTTATCTTTTGGTGAGTAACAAATACTTCTATGTAAAGAGGAAGGTTATGTATATGATCTTCATTAGGGATTTCATTGTGGTTAAATGCAATTTGTTCACTTGGTGCAATATTTTCCACCATAGCATGTAGATGAGAAGGATCTACTTCAGTTGACACTCCTGACCCCTGGAGAGTTTTATAAAGGATGTCCTTATGTACGTTTGATATTTTAAGAAGATCTAAGATTGAAATCTTAGCAGACATCTTCTCAAGTTGGTCTAGGATATTATACTAACTATCCTAAGGGGTAGACACAGAAGGTTATGGGATCGCAAAATGAGTGCACCTTGTTACCACAGTGCAATCCCTTCCCTTGATCCTAATGGTATTGACTCTCTCGTCAGAAGAGCGAACACATCCAATAAGTGAGTCATATTGATTGTTATCATTTTTGGTATAAACATAATTTGTGGCTTTATAGCTTTGGGAAGACTCTCCCTGATCCAACTTTTTCTCGCCTGGTTTACCATGTTTTGGGAAAGGCTCTTTTAATATTCCCATCCTTTGATTTAGCGTTTGATTTGATTCTGGTGAATCGACTTCTATCTCCCCACTATCGATAAGATCTTGGATGAAGTGGCATAGTCTTAAGACATTTGTCTGTCTTATGTCCCTTTACATAATGGAAATCACAATACTTGTGTTCCTTATACCACAAAGGTTTAGGTGCATTATCATCAAAGGGTATCATTGTAGGATATGTCACCATGTTCACTGCATCTAGTTGTTTTAAGATTGTGGACAAGGAGTCCGTAAGGGGAGTGAACGCTCTACATTTAACTAGTGGTTGGATTGGCCCTTTGGTTAGTTTAAAAGGTGGACCAAATTGGACTATTTGTATACATTTAGAATCCGTGATTCCATCTCCTACGACATTCTTGTTTTATTAGAGATTTTGGGCTTGTCCATAGGTTTTGAAGACTGGTTGTCTTTTGAAAATGGTTTGAGTGTCCCTTTTGTGATTAGAGCCTTTTCTATTTGTGTACCCTTCTCGATAACCTCTTCAAAGTTTTGAACATAATGCATTTGTAGATGAAAGGCAATGTCTGAATTTAAGTTTGGTACAAATATGCTAACGAGTTGTTTTTCAGGGATCAAGCAAGGGAAGTGACTAGCTAGCCCCTGCCATCTTTGTAGGAAACTTGCAAAGGTTTAATTTGGTCGTTGTTTGGCATTACATAGGTCTGACATGGTTATGTCACTCTCAACATTAAAGGAGAAATGACGGGAACAAAATTTTGCTAGTTTTGGCCATGTGAAGATAGACCCACGAGGTAAGTGAAGGAACCACTCTAAGGCTTGTCCCCCTAGACTTCTTGGAAATAGTCGTATGAGGTAATTATCATTGTAGGCCACTTCTTGGCATGCCATGTAAAAATATTTTACATGATCTCGTGGATCACCTTTCCCTTTGTATTTATTGAATTTTGGGAAATCAAATTTCTTAGGAAAAGGTGTACGCAACATAGCCTTATCAAATGGATAAGGGCATAGCTCTTCATATTGATACTTCTTGTTATGTCCTACATTGCTTTCTTGAAGGCTTGTGAGTGTTGCTTTCATAGATTGTAACTCTTGTGAAAGAATTTTCTCCTTAGTGGGGGAAGTTTGCATATACACGTGACTATTTTTTGACGTTTCTCCCTCTTGATTTTTTGTGTGAAGCTCACTATTTCTAACCTTAGGTTTTTCCCGATGTACATTTTTTTTTGTCTCTTTTTGTACATGGGATGCTAGAAAAGCTAATTGTTGACTAAGGTGTTGAATTTTTTGTTGTATAGTGACTTCTTCATCGTGAGGTTCCTCTTCATTTTCATGGAGAGGGGGTTGTTCCATGTTTTCATGTTCCACTCTTACCCTACGTGGCATTCTGATGAGTGGCATTTTAAAACCACCTGTGTTGTCATTTCTAGTGTTTGAGGTGGAAGCATGTCCATGTCCTAAAATGTCATCCATATTAATGAGGGGGAGTTCTTCCTCATTAACATTATTTGTAGGTGGAATAGTTTCATGTTCAGTTGGCATTCTAGCACCTAATTCCACAACTCTTGCAAGTACTCTATCTTTGTTTAGAAAGAGGAAATCATCTAATTGGATGGGGTCAAATTCAAAATCTGTGTGTGGTGATCCCAACTCATCACCACTATGGTCTACCATCTCATCCTCTTCCTTTACTGCAAAGAATAAAGGTCCTAAATCATGACCGATAAAGGGATTTGACCCTTATTTGTTTGATGTTTCTCATGTTTGTCTCTTGGATCCCATTCTTGTTATGGGGGCCATAGAAAATGAGAATTTCACTAAGGTGTTTTGTTGAATTTTTCCAAGGGTATAATCAAACCTAAGTGAAAACCTAGAATGAGATGTTTACTAAGGACGCACAAAGAATGTCAATAGTCTAAAGAAAAATGAATTCAATGAATCAAGTGATCAAAGTGATTGTTCTAAGTGGATAAGTCAAAATGACGAATAATCGCAAGACACAGTCACATAAGGTTCATTTCTAAACTAATCAATCAATAAAGTACTTCCTAAATGCTTTCAAATGGTAGTTTGATGTTTAAGATGATCAACAAAATGTCACTACTTATGTCAAGTTCAAAATGAACAAGGCGTAAGTAATAACAAGAGGTTGATGTGATTTCCAAGAAAAGTATACTTAAAGCAAGTTTAAGTCCAAGCAAGACCTAAATCTCAAAAAGTGGGGGTTACGAATATGAACAACGTAACAATACCACTAAGATACGTTAACCAAACTTTGCGGAAAAGTAAGGTATTAGTATCAAAATAATATTAGTACGACGTGCACAAGGTAACAACAACACCTTTCAAAATCAAGGTAATGTTTGAAATCAAACCAAGGCTAAAGTATACCAAGGAATTGTTAAGGTGTGCATGTAGCGTAATGTTACAATCTAGACACTTAGGTCGAGTTTGCAAGAAACAAGATGTAAGTATCAAAATTGTTGTGATACGATACAAGCAACGTAACACTTCAAAGGAGAATCGAGTGAAGAATCAAGCCTAACTACAATGACGATCTTGACTTGGGTATCAAGATCAAATTACTATCAAGATATAAAAACATACCAACACACTTTCAATGTTTACCATCCAATCTTAAGCAAGGATGAATGTAAACGGGTGCAAAAGTGGTGGACATGATCGATTGATAACACATATAGTTGTTCTTCTTTTGATCAACAAAGTGTCAAAAGAAAGCAAAGGAAGTAGATCAAGTGAGGTTGAAAAGTGTTTGGCCTCACTTCAGAAAAGTTTTGCCTCACCTTATGGAGAGTGAAAAACTAAGAAAAAGTAATGCTTCACAAATTTCATGGTGAATGACGTGTAGTTTGAACTTTAATGGACTCTCCCTTTGTTCGACAAACAAAGTTTCAACTCCGAGAAAGTTCTCACTTTGCGAAGGCTCTTTACAACAATGATTGACTTGATATGGTCAAGTTGGCTCGAAGACAAAATGGCTTTCCTAGGTGGTTCCCTCAACTAGGTGTCACAAGATACCCTTGCAAGCTCAATTTACCAAGAAAGTCACATTGACTAGTCTTGGAGTATCTCAGCTTTACTTTACCCCCTTCAAATACAATGAGAAATGAATGTGTTCAGTTGTATTCTCATTGGGGTCACAATACAGATAACTTTGATGCTAAATCTCACGTGTAAACTAGTCAAGTAGGTGTGTGGAGCACTTCCTGTTTCATCCACAAGGTTCCCTCTTGTGTGGACTACTTTGGGGTTCCTAGGACCACCCCCATTGTTGTAGCTTAAGGCTTATGCCAAAGGGGTTATGTCCTAGTTTTAAGCGGATGGACGGGGGCATACCCTTATCTGAACCTGCATATACAGTGTGATGAATGTGGTCAGTTTTTTATCTTTTAGACTTAATGTGGTTTAGTTGTTTTTCATTTGGCAACCTGCAACACACATGTAGTTAGAAATTTTGTTTCAGTTCTCCTTTCTTTGACAAGTGTTTTTAGGTCCTACACAAAGATTTTAGTAGTTTTCCACAAACAAAAAAGAGGATAAGATGTCATTTTTGATTCTCAAGATCATCCTAAGACGTAAGAGAAGAGCATACGCAACGTAGAATCCAACTATTTAGCTAGCAATGGAAAAAAACGTAACTCAAACACACAATTTGTTCATTTTAGCCAACTTGACATTCATTCCCTTAACAATAAGTGTAATGAGACATTTTCAAAAACATAGAAAAGATGTAGAAATCATTTTTTATTCCCAAGATCACCTAAAAGATGCAAGGGAAGAGCATACATGATTCTAATCTCATAGTCAAGCATGCAAAATTCATTAACCTTAAACAAACCCAATTAGCAAAAATCATGAAGATATACTCTACAAAACAGAAGTTAATCTCAAATAAAACATGCAATAAGTTAACACATCAATAACACAAGCTTTTTGTGAATTTCAAAATAACATTCAAATATGTAATGTAACACATATGCGCCCTTCAGAGTGTATGTGTGCTCTTATCAACATGTGTACACGGGTAACATCTTGTGTGCACCTCTGCTAAAAATGACTATGAGCCAAGCATGTATGCAGGCATAGAGTTATGTGCACAGGCAAGTTAGCATGTGTGCGGGTAGAGAGTTGTGTGTGTGCAGGAAAGTTAGCACGTGCACACCCCTGTCAGATAGAGGGTAAAACAAAAGCCTAGCAAACATGTGTGAGCCCAAAGAGGTACTTGCATGTGAGTTTAAGTGTATGCACGGACAAACATACTACAGGAAAACACATAGAGCTTAATTTCCTGTGCACGGGCAGAATGATGTATGCCCAACCTTTTCAATACATGCGCAAGTCTGACCGAAAACTAACACATGGTACACCTAGCAGCAGAACATATGTGTGGAACAGAGTGTGTGTGCGCACTCTTTTGGACACCTATGCACAAGTTTTAATGTGTGCACGCCCCTGTAAAATTTTCCTGCGAATGTACCTGTAGATGATGTCAAAATATGGAGCTCTGACATATGCAACTTCAAAAAGGTCATTTTTTCCTTATTTAGCTCAAATCTAATGACAACCCATCACAATAAACCCCATAAGAGAGACTCAATGCACATAAAGTTAGTGAAATAACCTAAGGATTTTAACTTATTTCACATATGCATGATTTGGGTTAGCAAAACTTGAGAAAAACTCATTAAAATCAAAGAGACTATGAATTCGTCCCACTGGGCATGCCATATGCATCCATGTATTAGCTAGCTAAGCTAAGATAATTTAAACTAACACGTAATAGTTCCAAAAAAATATAACTAAACAAATATCATCATGTTAAGATCTTAAAGAGACTAAACATCAACAACATGCATAGAACTTTGAAGGAAATCAAACTAACATGTTAAGCATTGTTCTCTACTCTTTGAAAGCTAACTAGAAATGGACCTATGGAGATCCTTAGCAATCAAAATGTGGTTGTTTGTTTGATCCCAAGGGTTTGAGAATAGAGTCTCATCAAGACATGGCTACAACGCCATTTTGATTCTCTCCATATTACTCAAAGCTTGGATGGATGAAATGCAAGATGAACATACATAGCTCAACACTAATGGAGGATGCTCAAAAACGAAAATGCCTATATTTTATGTTATATGCATGTAAAGGTGTAAGAAGAAAGGTAGGACGAGGGTTCCTTATATAACCCATTAGTTTGAAGAAGCTTTGCATCCTATTGTATGTGGGATAATAGCAAAGGTAGGTTAGTTAGGGATAAGCATACTTTAAGTTTGCTTTAGGGTAGATTAATATATCATTAGTGATTCATGGGAGTTGAAGGGGGTGTTAATTAATCAAGAGTGATTAGCTAATAGGTAGGTGTAGCTTATAGAAGCTTTTTAGAGGAAAGTTAGCATGATATGGGTTATGAGGGGATTTAAATTCAATAAATGACAACTTATTAATTAAACAAAAGGGGAAGTTATTTAATTAAGAATAAATAATTAATCTAGATATAAAGGAACACTAATTAACGGAAGGTCGTTAATCGGCATCTTGAGTGATAGAAGAGTTAATTAATTAGCGTAATATAACTAATTAAAGGTGATAGAGGAGAACTAGTGAGTTACTGACGATATGTCATCAATTTGCGGGAAAGGGGATAATTAACGCAATTTAAGTATTTGAATTACTTGATCTAAATTACAGGTGTCTACAAATGAAAATAAAAGTGGTTGATTACAACAACTGAAAACAAGTCACACAAAGATTTTTGATTATCTTAGTTAAATTAAGAAGGGTGTGAAATGTGAAAATGGATAAATGGGTACTAAGAGAAGGTTGTCTAAGGTTGGTTTTAGGTAAGTTAAAGGATGAATTCATCGATATACCCAAAGGTACATGAGGTCTATATCTATGTCGGTGTTGGTACGAGCCGTGGTATTCAAGACTACCCTCTCACTTCACGATCATGCGGTGATAAGGGTGTCGGGTGCTTAGCCAATATACCGCCCACCATATTTTTTATACTCAGGGAGAAAACTGAGTTGGCTTATCCTCTTGGTGATGAAATCCAAGTAGGTCCACATGGGAAGGATTGTTTAGATGTGAATTAAGTTTGATTTGGTTTGGTTGTGTGTGAAGAAAATTTTCTGAATGTAATTCTTTTAACTCCTAATTAAGCAATGTGAGCAAGCCGATATAAATGTTTGTTTTTATGATCCAAAGGAAATATTTAATTTGATGAGAACATGACACACAAAATTCAATGCTAAAAGAAATGAAGAAAGAGAATAGAGCATACCTATGATCACTTTTTTCCTTTTTAATTTTTAATTTTCAATGTTTTAAAAACACTTTTGAAATGGTAACAGCAAGCCACTCCGAGCTGAAAAGTTAGACAATATTGATAATAGAGGAAATAAAGAGATGAAATTTAAATCAAAAAGGGACTAAATTAGTCCCACTGGGCATGTCGGGATGTTTATGGTGAATTTTGGGTTAATATGATTTAATATAGCTTGAATTAAATCTTAATTTCAAAGCAACTACTATAGTGTATGATGTACAAATGATAAAATAGAGTAAATGGACAAGCAACAAGCATACAATGATATGAAACCCTAAGCAAATAAGAGAGATAGATGACTTGGTTGATTTTTGAGTGATCTAGAAGTGATCTGGGTAGGTGAATAGTTGAAACAGATTAGAAGCAACGACATCAAGGTTCACAAGAGGTTCTGAGACCCGTAAATGTGCAAGATAGAAGCAACCACGAGAGGACAGGAGCGCCTAGGCACTAGTGACTGGATCTGGGCACTAGTGTCCACCCAAATGCTCAGGTTATGATCTTTTCTATGCATGAGGAGCTTCACTATTGATCTTTGTTTGTCACACTAATTTTTTTTCAATGTCGTTGTTCTCACCTCTAATCTGTAAAATAATTGTCTACCTACACATGTCCACAAACCACATAAAATCTAATAAAAAAGATGTAGAATGTGGAGTCAGACTAACCCCAGTGGCCACCCAAAGAGTGAACTTAGTATCGAGTGATGCACTACATTTCACACTCCATGTAGTTTTGTGTGAATGTGTGTGTAATGATGCCATTTGCAAGTTAGACAATGATAATGGGCTAGATCTAGAATGTAACATTTCACAAAATGTGTGTGATGAAATAAAATTAACTTCCCCTTCATATGTTAAGTATGCATAGTGATGTAGTGCTTGTCCCTTGTGTGAGTGTGCTAGTGATGTTAAATCTCTAGATTTACATAAATAAATTAAGCAATAATTAATTGAAATCAACCCATGAAATGAAAACTACAAAAGATAGAAACCAAATGTAAATAGAATGGAGAAATTTATATTGAATATGAGAGGGCATTTTATACAATTACTTGCTCCTAAAATCATGGAGTCAAGTCTTATCATTTTATCCCCATATCTCTCCTTTATTCCCTGGTCTTACTCCCAATCCCAAAATATTCTCACACATTCCTATCAATATGAGTTGTACATGACAACTAATTGTGCATACTCACATATTATTTAAATATTAAATAATAGTGATATTCAAACCATATGTTCACACTATGAACACTAATTTTCTAACATTCACCCCATTAATGTGAACATGGGTGAGTTTTGTCTAGTACCTACTCATGTTCTACAATACGATGGTTTTCAAAGAGTACCATCAACTCCAACAAGTTTGCTATTGGAACCATTAACCACTCTATATGTGATTTTCGAAGATATTCACAAACTCTCAAATTGGTTTTCTAGTGGACCACCAACCACTTTCATAGCAACGTACATGTTTCCCCATCCATATTTTACAAAAGAGAACAAAATATAGGAAAATATGTTCCTAACTATGAACATGAATTATCCATCTGTTCTTATTTACTATCACACATGTTGAAAGCAAACACACAACTGAAAATGAAGTCACCATAGAAAAATGCGGCCCCATCATTGGTGATTGATGAGAAGCGTTGATCACCCTCCTTCCTTCGTTGCCTCCTGCCTCCATCGAGTGATGCTACTTATTATAAGTAGTCATCTTCATCTTCCTTATGTTTAGGTTCTTCTTCTTCTTTAGTGATTTCTTCATCAGCTACATAGGACACGTCCATCTTGAGCTTAACTGATAAAATATCTTTGGCACAAACAATACAGAAAGAAGACTTATGTCCCTTTTTCTTGTAATAAAAGCATTCTAATTCTTTTTTGTTTCTTAAAGAACTAGGATACTTTTTCTTTGTATAGAGGGCAGTTTTTTCCTCGATATATTATTTTGTTCTTTTCTCTTCAGCTAGTAATGCATAAATCATACCTTCAAGTGAATGAGAAGGCGTTTGAGAAAGAGTAAAAGCTACATTATTGTATTTTGGAGGTAAGTTATTTAACAAAATAGCTTTTGCATATTCATCATCTACCTTAGCACTTACTTTTGTCAGTTGTCTTAGAAGAGATCTAAGATCATTAATATGACTTGAGATAGTTGCACCCTCATTCATTTTCAACTTGAATAACTGCAACTTAAGTGTAAATTTAGCATTCACAACTTTTGCAACAAATGTCTGACTAAGCAAATCCCGTATGTTTTTAGATTTTTTTCTATGTCTACATAATGCAACTCAGTGTTAGATAAAACAAGCCCAATAATGGATTTTGCTTTATCATCCCTGGTTTGCCACTCCAGCAATTTTTTTGCATCAGCTGGTTCAGTTTCTTTTCCATTTACAATTCCCCATAGATTTTTGTTCATTAGTTGCATTTGTATTTTCACCTTCCATGTGTGAAAATTTAATCCATTAAATTTATCTAGAGGGATTTCCATGATGGATGTCGAACACAGTCAAGAATTCACCCTTACAATAATAATCAATTTTATATTTAACCAAAATAATAAAGCTTATCAGAGTTTAATTGCTGGAAATCATTGACTATTTTTTTACAGAATAATCAAAAACATCATAATTATTTCCATAATTTCTCTTAAAATACAAACTGGGTTTCTATAATTTTTTGATATAAGTTTCTCAAAATACAAAAAAAAAAAACCCAAAACATTTCATAAAATTTTGAATCTGGGTTTTTGAGGAAAACATGATTTACAGTCATTTTTTAAGAAGATCAGAATCTGGAAAATGGCAACGGAAGCTTCAAAACTCTCAGATCTACATCTTAGAGGCTGTGGTTTTGTCTTGCAATCACTCTCATAGATTTTCCTTTCCTTCTCTAATACCAGATGATTCTAAATCTCTAGATTTGCATAAATAAATTAAGCAATAATTTATTAAAATCAACAGATGAAATGAAAACTATAGAAGATAGAAACCAAATGTAAATAGAATGGAGTAATTTCTATTTAATATGAGAGGGAATTTTATACAATTGCTTGCTCCTAAAATCATGGATTCAAGTCTTATCATTTTATCCCCATATCTCTCATTTATTACCTAGTCTTACTCCCAATTCCAAAATATTCTCACACATTCCTATCTCTATGAGTTGTACATGACAACTAATAGTGCACACTCACATATTATTTAAATATTAAATAATAGTAATATTCAAACCATATGTTCACACTATGAACACTAATTTCCTAGAAGCTAGATGAATTCCTTTGAAGTGCTCTTGTGCCTTTAGATGTAAGCTTAGGTGATAGTAGGTAATGTTAGTGTTTGGACCCTTAGTTGAGAGCTATAACTATGTATATATGATTCCCTTGTTTTAATTTAATAATTGACAACTAAAAGGCTAACCCAAAGTTGTAAAAGATCACCCAAAAGTAAAAGAGACCCAAAAGAACCATAAGAAGGCAAAGAGGGTCAGGAGCGCCCAGAAGGGTCAGGAGCACATGGGCGCTTATGTCCTAAATGGGCACTAGTGTTTGAAGCCATAAAAGATAAATCAATAAAATTTTGACATATCTGTAGGGTGTGTAAGGTCGATAAAAGTGTAAGAGACAAAGAAAAATGCCCCAAAAGACATTGTCAATTATTGTTTTTCTTGCTTAGGAATCATGCATGCATTATTATAATCTAGTACCTAGAAATGTACCTAAGTGTTTTGATTTTGTGTCTACATTTGCACCCACTTTATGTTGTTGAATGAATACTCAATAGTATAAAGTAAATAGAAGATTCATTTTGATCCTGTAGAGAAGAGTGTAGTTGATAGCGTGTCGAGTGAAAAAGTGAAGCATGAAGTGATCACAATGTGAAGTGTGAAGACTAGCAAATGTGAGTGGACCCTAGGGGTGAAGTGTATGTGTAATAGTGTGTTGTTAGAGATTGTGCCTTGTTGATGTGAGCTACTTCTTGTTGTGTATTAAGGACACACCTACAAAAGAAGAGCAAGAAAGTAGTCAAAGTCCCATGTATGAAAAATCAGAGTAATGTATGTATAAGTAAGTAAAGAGTGTAAAAGTGTGTAAAAGGAAAGTGTGCACCTGATATGTAAGAGATTATGAGATATAAAATTGTCTTGTTTTCTTGAAGTTGATGATTTTGAATGTCGATGGTGAATTTTTTGGGTGATCTCATGCCAAGAGTGAGTTTTGGCTGATCTCACACCAAAGGTGATTTTTTTGGGCGATTTCACACCAAGGGTGAGGTTTTTGGGCGATCTCACACCAAAAGAGAGTGTTGGGGAGAGATGTCTAGTTTTTTTCTCCTTCTATGACACTTCCCCCGAATAAGCACCACTATAGAGGTACATCTCTGAATTTTTTTGTTTGCTCTGATTGTAACTGAAATGTAGCTGATAGACTAAATTATGTAATTGGAGGTAAGTTCCTGCTATTGTAGAATTGATCTGAAAACTATTGGAAACTATGTTGAACTAAGAAATTGATTTTTTTTCCCCATGACACAAGAACCCAGGGGGACACAAGCTCCCACCACTACTGCCCAGGATTGGGTGCTAGTGTCTACTCTGTGTTTTGGACCCAAGTTTGATTCTGGGCCCATCTATAATTGTGTTCCCGTGTCATTTCTATACTAGACTGTGATGCACTGTAGCTCTACGTTGTTGTAGGGGTGATTTTTTTACCCAATAGATGCCCCCTCATTTAGGGTGCATGAGATGAATGTAGGAGAATGTAGTCCAAAGGAGAGGACATGATATTGATATGCATATTTGAATTGGATACTTGCAGGGGGTAAGGGATGTGCATGGTATAAACCAAGGCACATGCACACAAAATAGGCTAGTAGCAAGTGTTTGTAGTAAAAATAGTTATCATGCAAGAGAATACAGTGTAACAAGCAACTAGGAAGACAAGATGGATTGTGAAAAGTGGGTTTCAAGCATAAGACATCTCTCACAATGTCATAAGACAATCAGGGCTGAAGCAGCCAAAAGCATACAATGATCAAGCAAGACATAGGGCATAGCCCACAAACAGTCACACGCAATATTAAGTAAATAGTGACAGATAACCATGGTTGTATTGATCCTGCAAGGTAATTGCTACACATGAAGCACACATTAGCATGTTAGAGATATAAGAAGTATGTCAAAGCGTGTATATAGTAGCAAAAAGTAAGTGGTAGTAAAGTAAATGATGTAACAATAGAACCTATGATGTGTAGAGTGTGAGAGTAGCAAAGGTAGATGCCTCTAGGAGCCTTGATGGGGTTGGTAAAAAACCACGTCGAGCATCATGCCTTGTGTATGAATTTGTGATAGGTCCTTCATTCACCTCAAGATACCAAGTGAATGTGTAAGTGTATATAGAAGAAGATAATGACATACTAAGAATTTGGCTAGCATAGTAAGTAAAGTGCAACATGTAAGTAGTATAGGCTAACAAAAGTAAATGCAACCAAGATATGTAAATGCAGTGCTAGTGTAAGGGCGTGCTACGATGTGTGAGATGTGAAGAGAGGAGGAGCCATGTTTCCCCCAGTGGATGTGTATGACCCTGAGGTCTCACCTTAATCCAATGTTAGTTCAATCAGTTAAGAATGATACAAAAAGTTCAACAATATCAACCTTTCACCTATCTAGCTCAATGACTGTCCCTTGTGTGCTGATTGAGAGAACATTGCTTCTGCTAGCTGTCATGGTTGGAAGCATCCTAGAGCGTGAAGTGCAGAATAATCTGATGTAAATTCTTTAGATACCCTTTACTTTCATCATGAGCGTGATAGACAAATTTTATGAGTCAACTCCTTATGCTTATCTCACAAGTGAGGTTCATGGAGGAATTCTCACTTCTTTAGCTTTCTAGCTCTTCTAGCCTTGCCTCTAGACACTGTGTCATTGGGAAACGATTTTTCATGTGCAAATGAGATTCAGAGTACAAAACAAGGACACATGTCTCATGCACCTATTGAGCATGTTTTTTTATATACAAAGTCACGAGTTCATTGGAATCCAACTTTAAGACCCTCAACAATCGAGTATTAATCATGGACGTAGACCCTGTCCTATTAGGTCTTTAGACTATGACAATTGTCCTTTTAGCAAACTGATCATGGTGATGCTCTTAAATACAACCCATGGAATCGCGGAGTGAGAATTCCTTCTAAATGTTGTTGAAGGACTTTTTATCGTGAAGTATTGAGTTTCAAGTTTCAAAGCAAGATTCCACGTTTAGAGGTTCATTGATTAAGTGTGCCCTTAACAGTTAAGTGTGAACCATAGAACTAGAGTGTGTCATCAGATAATGACGGTACAAGATGTGTACCAAAGAGGTAAGGGTGCTTAGAAAGGTAAATATGAAGCATGGAGCTCGTGAAGTGTAGTAAAGAAGCTAAGAGTAGACAATATAGAGCGCCAATAGTGATGGAGAGGGGGGGGAGTACGATTCCCGCTTGATGCAGGAGCATCAAGTGCTAAGGAAAATAAGGTCATATGACCATTAGTCTAGGTGTGTTAGAGTCAAATATGTTGTAAAAATGCATATGTGCTTTTAAAAAGGTGAATGAGTGCTTTAAGAAAGTTGTAAGAGTGAACTTTACTTAGTAAAAGAGGATTAGAGGCAAAATAAAGCCATGTCATCATGTGATAGTTGTCATGTACGACCTAGAGAAGTGTATTAAGTGATATTTATTTGATTTCCATGTAAGGAGGTTGTTGAGCCTTCATAGTAAGAAGTTGAGTCAGTTTAGGAGCTTGTTAGGAGTCTTTACTTAGAAAATTCACACCCATTCATAGGTGAATCGAAGGAATTCAAGGTAGACAAGTTGAAGAAGTTGGATAATGAATAATTAAGCATGTATGAGGAATTGAAGTAAGAGATATACCTCTATATGAAGAAATTTACTTGTTTAGTGAATTGTATAAGGAAGACTGTGACGTGAAAACAAGCTATAAACCATCAAGGGTATATAATGAATGAATATCCCTTGACTGTTAGCTTGGAGAGGTTACACAGGTAATATGGATCACCATAATGATTTTTATATGTCTTGAAGTTGTGTATATTTAATGTTATTCCAATTTGAAGGCTCTCGGGCTTGAACTAGGGCGTCGTGTATCTTTTTCTTGTACAAATGAAATTTCTTGAAACTTTCACAATATCTTGGTTTTGACATGACCTTGTTATTCCCCAAGTTTCGTTGTGATTGGTGTGTTACAGTGGAAGATCTATATGATTGTATCTTCAAGTTCTTCAAAATAGGTTACAATCACAAGTTAGGGACAGTCACAGGATAGAATTATCATCTATAGTTGATTGTTATGACTCTAGATCATCATAGCAGGTGGAGTCATTTAGAATTGAGGTGGTTGAATGATCTTAGGGGTATTTAATGAGGAAAATGTCATCAATTGAGTGAAATTAGACTGCACCGAGGCTTAGGACTGTATTACATCACAAGGAGGACTGCAACCAAAAGGAGTTAGGCATAATATGATGTAAATCCAATGCATGAAAAGCTGAAAGACTCCTATCCAGGTATTTTTTAGGTGTTTGAATACTTATAGGGAGAGTTCCTTAATGAGATTGCCTTCATTTTGAATATGCATGATTGTATGAGCTCGTATGGTTGTGTTAAGCCATTGTGAAAGGTTGTTAAGAAGGGTAATCAGGCCAAATTTACTATAGAACAGTAGTTGAAGCTCATGGACACCATAAACATGGTGAGAGAGGTCTAGAAAACCCTGTGAATAGTTAACCATAGAAAGAAACCCCTCCATTTGCATTTAAGGTCTCAGTTTGGGCCTATATAACCTATATGCAGCTTGAGGGGCAGAACTTTAAAATTGCATAATTGGAGACCATTGTTGAGTATTTATAGGGGAGTCTAAGCTTGAACTTGATATTTGAACATGTTTCATTTAAGTTGCAGAGATCTTGTGACATCATTTCTCCATGTGAGGTAAGTGCAAGCCAAGAGAGATCAAAAGGTATGCATGCTACAAACCTTATTAGTGGATTATGTAGCTTGGGAGAGTCTTGTTTGGTGAATATATGAGTCTTGTACATCTTTATTGCATTAAATTTGGGATCACATAGTGATCACCTTTGATCAGTAGCTGATAAGGTAAGCTCTTCTAGTGGTTTTCTTTCATGCAAGAGCATGCACTAGGCCTCATTGGACTCCAAGGTGTCAAGAGCATACAAATAGTAGCATAGACCTCAAATGTTAAAAGCACATTCAAAAGTACATAAACCCTTAAGTTGAGGATCCTCAAGCAGGGATTGGTGTACCTAAGTCTATTAGAGCAAGTTTAAGCTCTTGATATAGTGGACCAAGCATTGTAATTGATAAACCTTCAAGCCGAATAGTGTAAGCTCAAATTTAAGTATAGACCCTTGCACCACCCCCCAAGTGTGTATATCATGATTTGCTGGTAAATAGATGTGATCATTGTAATAAATAATAGCCAGAGTATGCATAGTACACGAAAGGATGTATATTGTATATATGAAGAAGTATGTGTACCATGAATATAAGGACCCATAAGTAAGCATGAGTAGTAAAGCGTGTAGGGAGTAATATAGGAGCATAGAGATATGTAGCAAGGTGTGCCCATAGTGTAGATATAAGAAAGTGTTGCTAGAAATATTGACATGAATTGAAAAGTAAAAGTAATGTATAGATACATATGTGAATAATATGGAAGGACAATTGCTGATTAGAACACGTGATTATGAGGAGGAGAGTTTTATACCCCCAAGTGTGCGAGTGATAGAGATCTATAGCGACATTTGAAATGTGTCATAATGAAATATATGGTTATCACAATGGTAGGTAGGAACAAGAGTATTAACAGTATCAGATTGTGGGTCTAATGGAGAAAGTGTAAGTAGGTGATTGATCGTAGCTTGTTTCGGGTGAATTGGTTTCTTCGGATGTTGGTTGTTTATTCATGATTGGTAACACTATAGATGACTTAATAGGAGGAGGTAATGGGGTACGCATTTTTAAAGGTGGTATGACACTAAGGTTGATAGGTTGTTCTTGAATTATCGGAGAAGGAACGTTAGTAATTATGGCATGATGCTCATTAGACATAGATGGAGATGATTTGGGAGCCCAGTGGGATTTATGAATTGGAGATGATCATGTAGCAGAATGTTGTGTAGAAAATAAACAAAACCCTGATGCTCAAGGTTCCCAATTCTTTGTTTTAAAGCATAGCAATCATTGTCATGATGTCCATTAATTCTATCCTAATTGCAAAATGGGTGACCTTAATATTTTGCAAGTCGATAAGAAGGGTAGTGATGAGTAGGTGACAAGTTGATCTACTGGTGATTGAGAGGCTCAGGAATAATATCATGTTTCTTAACATTTAGATCAAACTTAAGAGGTATTGGTAGTGGTAAGACTTGGGCTTCACTTATGTGAGCACATGTAGTAGACATAGGATTAGGATGAAGTGTAGAAGAAGAACTAGTATGGGCATGTGAAGTATCCTTAAGATGTTGTATTTCAGTTGTGAGAGATGAAATTGTGGTTTCCATAGCTTGAAATTTATCTTGAAATAAATGGTGTAAATCTTGAATCGACTTGAAGATGGGTTGATTGGTTGTGGTAGTATGAATGATAGGGTTATCGGAAAAATGATCAAAAATGGAACTTGTGTATGTGGCGTATTACGAGGGAGTTACATTGTGTCTAAGAATTTTGGGAGATCATATTTGCAAGGTGGGTGCATTTGAAGCAAGAAATATAAGGATAATTGAGGAGCCATGAAAGAAGATCCTATAAAATAAGCAAAATAAAGATCCAAGTGTTTGATCACGAGTGGGGTTCACCAAATAATGTAATATAAATTGAATTAAATCTTAATGTCAAAGTAACTATTATAGTGTATGATGTACAAATGATAAAATACAGTAAATGGATAAGCAACAAACATGCAATGATATGAAACCCTAAGCAAATGAGAGAGATATGTGACTTAGCTAATTTATGAGTGGTCTATAAGTGATATGGGTAGGTGAATAGATAAAAAAATTTGGAAGCAACATCGTCAAGGTTCACTGGAGGTTATGAGATCCAAAAATGTGTAGGAAAGATCGCCCATAGGAGGACAGGAACGTATGGGCACTGGTGACTAGATCTGGGTGCTAGTGTCCACCTAAATGCTCAAGTTCTGATATTTTCTGTGCAGGAGTTTTGTTATTGATCTTTGTTAATCACTCTAGATTTGTTCCAATGTCATTTTTCACACCTGTAACCTGCAAAACAATTATCTACCCACACATGTCCATAAACCACATCAAATCTAATAAAAAAGATGCAGAATGTGGAGTCAGACTGACCTTGACGGTGACCCAAAGAGTGAACTTGGTACCAAGCGTTGCACTACATTTCAAACTCTATGTAGTTCGATGTGAATGTGTGTGTAATGATGCCCTTGTGCAAGTTACAAAATGATAGTGGGCTAGATATAGAATGTAGAAATGTATAAAATGTGTGTGATGGAATAAAATGGACTTCCCCCTCCTATGATGTGTATGCATAGTGATGTAGCCCTTTGTCCCTTGTGTAAATGTGCTAGATGAATGACTTTGAACTGATTTTGTGCCTTTGGATGCAAGCTTAGGTGTTAGTGTTTAGCCCCTTATTTGAGATTTATAACTATGTCTATATGTGTGTGTGTGTGTGTGTGTGTGTGTGTGTGTGTGTGTGTGTGTGTGTGTGTGTGTGTATATATATATATATATATATATGATTTCCTTGTTTGAATTTCATAATTGACAACTAAAAGTCTGACCAAAGGTTGTAAAAGATGACCCAAAAGTAAAAGAGACCCAAAAGAGCAAGAAGAAGGTAAAGAGGGTCAGGAGTGCCCAAAAAGGACATGAGTGCATGGGCACTTTTGTCCTGTCCCTTTTGGGTGCTTCTGACCTAAATGGGTGCTAGTGTCTGAAACCATCAAAGATAAATCAGTTGTTTTTGTAAAGACAAAATTTAAGTTGAAAACATGACAACTTTTCCCTGGTGTCAATTTTTTACTTGAAAACCCTCCAAAGCATTTCTCCACATCATTTTTCCCTCTATGTCATGCCTATCCTAATCTTGCAAGTACTCACATGTGTGTAATAGCCTTTCCCAAATGTTTGAAACATAAAAACAAGTCCATGAGTTTCTTTTAGTGAAATGCTTCTCAAGGTAGATACTTCAGTAGACCTAGAAAGGCTATTTCTAGCCTTTTCGAGATAGGTGTGCATATTATGGGACATGTATGAGAGCTCAAATTCATAAAGAAGTGGTAGCGAGGAGACAAGAACATATTGCAAGTGGTTTAGGAAGATTTAGGAAATTTTCAGAAGTTTAGGAATAAGAACAGTGAAAGAGGTTTTTTGGAGGTGAAGGAGCTTGCAATTCAAAATAGTGCATGAGCTTTAGAAGGTGATTCTAGGAGCTCCGTAAAGAGTTAGAGGCCTAAAAATATATCATTGGAAAGATAATTCAATATTATAAATGATTGTACTTTCATATTTTTCACAAGACCTAGACACTTCTTTCTATATCTCATTTCAAGAAGACACACCCTATTGTCTAGAGAAAAAATGTTATTTTAAGGAGTTTGTAGGAATAATTGAATTATATGACATATCCCAATCATCTCTAAAGGTTTTTTTGAGTCAATTTCATATAAATAAATGCTGAAAAAGTCCTCTGGAAGCTTTGGAAACTTCATCTTCAAGGCTCTCCTCAAGGTAAGCTTTCGGGATTTAGCCATTTTCACTAGTGGACACATGTCAGCCTGAGGTTGAGGTGCATTTTTCTGTCCCATTTTTCATGTCCCTTTGGGACAGTTGGGATGATAAAATGCACCCAACCCCAGTTATGCCCCTTGGACATCCACATGACCTTGAAAAGTCTTTGCAAGCTCTTTTGCCTAGTTTTTAGACCTCTCGTTGTGCAATCACAACTTGACACTTGTCAACCGAGGGCAAGGGCACATTTTTTGCCCCATTTGTCCCGTCCATTTGGGACAGTTGGGATAAAAAAATGCACCCCATGCTTGTCTTGGTCTATGGTTCTTCACGTGACCCTGAAACAGGCTCCGCAACGCATTTTCAAGCCCTTTCCCCTCTCCGCCTTGTCGAACCACAACTTGCCACTTTTCACCTCCACATCAGGGTGTATTTTTCTGCCCCATCTGTCCCATCCCTTTGGGACATTTGGGACATAAAAATGTGCCCCACCCCTACTCATGCCATGGTTCTTCATGTGATCCAGTCTCAGCCCCCGGGGTGCTAATTGCTAACTTTTCCTCTCCCCCATTGAGCAATCAAACCCCGCCACTTGTCATGCTCACATCAAGGACACATTTTTCTGCCTCATATGTCCCATCCCTTTGGGACAAAAAAATGTGCCCCATTCCAAGTTGGTGGGAAACCTAAAATTTCACTAAGTTTTAAAACTCATTGCTTCTTCTTTCTCTGTTGCCCGTGAATGGAAAGTGCTATCGGGAAGTGGTAAAACTTGTTATAACTCATTTCCACTCCATATTTTCTCCATGAATCCATGAACACTGCTGTAAAACCCGTAAGAAAACTGAAATTTATCCAGATACCATGCCCAAATTTCTCTAGATTGACTACATGCTCCAAAACTAAAAAATTCATCTCTCATTCCGGTGAATGAATCTGAACGAGATTTTCATAGTCATTCTCCATCTAGGCGCCTTCAAGAAGCAAGTAACAACAAATTCAAAGATACCTTGATTTTTTTAATGGCAGTAAACCCTAGTTTTCTGCCCTAGCTCATGCTTTTTCAATTTCCAAGCATTTTGGCAGGTGGATTGGACTGAAATTTTGAGCTCAAAGTCCCAGAAGCGAGCCTATTTCAGTGAAGCTGTTTTAGCTTCAATTTGAGGTGGGAAAGTGCACTTTCTAAAAATAGTAAGTATTTGTTGCCCTCACTTACTATAAATAGAAAATTTCCTTAAAAAAGCAAATCCTCTCAGTTTAGTGCACTCAAGAAACAACAAAGATGACAAAATAGGTAGTTCGGATCAAAAAAGCAAAAAAACACAAAAAAACAAAAAGCAAAAAAGTAACTTTCTAAAAATAGAAAGTGTCCAAGAACATCAAAGAAGCATCTGCGAAAGTGTTCCTAGCATGTTAGGGGTTTCACAAAATCGAGTCTAGACCAAAAAACACTATTTCCCAAATTAGTAGCTCCTGAACCCTAACTGCTAAAAATAGGAAGTCCCCGTTTCGAGTGCAGAAAGTTGTCATCTTCGTTTTGTTTCATCTTGCTGACTTTTCACAAGTATGAAGTTCAAATTCATTGGTCTCGAGCCCGTTTTGGCCCTAATGTCAGAATACTCAGGTGTGGGTGACAATGATGTTGCCCATATGGATTTGGAAGATCTCAAGAACATGATGTTAGGTGGACTGAGGGAACTTGTAGAAGAGAAAGTCTACACAAGTGGGTTGTATGTTGCGGGTGGTCATCCTGTATCCGTTCAGAGTACAGAGTTGGTATTGACATGTTCCCACCATTATGAGCCAGATACTTGAATCATAAGAGTAGATGATAACTCGATTCTGACGGTACTCACTCCTAAAGCAATCTCCCAGTATATGCAAATTCCGTTTTGGAACAACATGGTCGTCATCACAAAAGAGTTTGCATCAGGTAAGTGGTCTAAGACAGAGTCATACCTTCAAGGTCTTGCATTGGGTTTGTGGTTGAAGCAGAGAAGACAGCTATCCCTGCATGCCAAAATCTCTCTCCCGAAGTGAATTTCACGAGGGCTTTTTAGATGCGATCATCCTTCTAAGCAAGATAATGGGGGAAGAAACAACTAAGGATTTCTAGGATTGGATGGCGTTGTTCATCCTTACCATCATTGAGGGTAGACAAATGATAGACTGGGGGAAAATAATCATTGACAACCTGCATCACGAATTGCTTCAAGTGCTGGCTACTATAAAGTTTTCAATGACTTCATACTTGGTCTACGCCCTTGCGAGCGCGAGACTGTTCAGAGGTTTGACACTCGCCCAAAACATTTCCCAGAAGGCTCTTGCATATGAGAAATATCCAGAGCTGACCCTGAAAGAAAGCAACCATCATTTGGCAAGAGTGAACAATGCGTTCACTCTGTTTGTCATCAGATTGTTGGAAGGAAATCCTCAATCAAGGTTGTCCTCGCAAGCTGCGTATTTAATCAAAAGGTACAAGTCTTTCTTGAAGCAATTCTCAAATTTTTACATCTGAGTGTCTGGTTTTGATCTTGCCCCACATAAGTTGCCACGATATCTCAACGACAAGATTGCAATGTTTGAGCTGTGTAGGCAACTTGTTCATGTCAATGGTAAGCTTAAGAACGGAAAGAAGAAAGGTGTTGCTTTCCCTATCTCTCTCAGGATCTTCTTCTGCAAAAATGCCCATGAGGCTGCTAATGTGGAAGCTGCCTTCTCTCCCCTGAACCTATATTCATACACTCCACGAGCAGACTTTGATATTCAGAGTGACCCAGAAACATTTCACCTCCCCGACTTGCATCATGTTCCGCAGATTGAAGACTATTGGGTGAATTGTATAGATGATTTCGAAGTCAGAACGAGATCATATGAGGATGAAAATTGGGCAAGTGAAAAGAGTCAGTATTTATTGGTATGAAGATGGTATTGATGATGATTGCACGGAGATGTATGATCCAGAGTATCAAGTAGTGAAAGCCTCATCTCTTCTACGAGTGTCTTGGAGCATCCGCGAATTAGGGGATATAAATGAGCGAAGTGAAGCTGTAATCAAGAGATCGAAAGAATGGTTCAAAAAGACAAGAGCTTCCCTTGTCGCATCAAGAAATTTCCCAATCCTCCAAAGGAAAACATCCCATCTTTCCTCTTTAAAGGCCACAGAGAAAGTTTTAGGTTCGACTCATTCAAGGGAACACTCAAAAAGAAAGTCATTGGAATCAGAAGCTCCTCACTATAAAAGGTTGCACAAAAGGGTAAAGACAATAAAAGACCCTGTGGTAGATTTGGAACAAGGGGAAATTGATCCAGTTCATCCCTTGGTCCCTTAGCAGTCTCAAAGTCTCTCATCCTTTGCTGCTTCTCCAACCCCTCCAGCACAAGATGTTCCTTCTCATTCAGAACAAGAAACACCAATCATGCCAAATGTCGAGATGGAAACAAATGAGATGTTTACATGGGTCCCGGAAATGATCACGAAGGAAGCCCACACAGTTCAAGTGAAAATCCCTGACTTCCCAGCCGTAGCCTCAATGGTCAAAAGTGAGGAAGGGAAGGTTAGCTCAAGCTGCTTCCTGCTTCTTTAGTGGCGCTTCGGGAAACCAATATGTAGAAGTAATTCAGCCAAAGGTAGCTAAACTTATTGAAGAAATGACGCCGACTGACTACGAAATGAGCACCATTCCCCTAGGACCGACAACTAATGAGGGAGATGGACATTTGTTCAAGGAATCTTCCACGTGCCTTCTCGCGAGGAATCAAGAGTATAAGGAGAGAATTGATCAATTGGAAGATCATGTGAGAACACGCACCTCGTATGTTCAAACGTTCATGGATCTGAACGTTGCTGTCTCTTCCAGTTGAAGAAGTTACTCCCATAAGTAGCTTCGATCCAGAATCCATTCGAAAGACACAAGGTTTCACCATGCAGGGGAGAGCAAATTATAAATGGGTAGGCAAGATTATGGATAAAGGGAAAACACTGCTTCTTGAGATGCTTTCATTGTTCAAGTACATGAGCGCAACAACCACAAAGGTTAGAATGACAAGAGATGAAATTGAGAAAGAAAAGGAACATTGGGATCAAGTGTTTCCACTGGTGGCGGAAATAGGGAAAGTCCATTCTCCCATATTGATGGATAGGAAGGTATTCAATTCCTCATCCGAAGATTTGTCTCAAGTATGGGTTAGAACTCTTGTTGCCCGGTACGAGATGTTGAATCGTGCTCTGGATGAGTTGGATTCACATAAGGAATGTTCTTCTAAGATGGAGATGATGTCAATACTGAGAAACAAAAGCATGGAGTGCCCGCAATAGATAAGAACACTTCGGAAGATGATCTGCTGAAGCCATTTGAAGAACTTGTCAAGAAAGAGGATGGGGATCTCTTTTCCTTCAACAAGGACACATTGGAGTCTCTCGCCAAGATAAGGGCTGTAATATCAAACACTGTGAAGGAGCATTAGTCGTGGTTCATGAAGTGTAAGAACATCAATGCCATTGCTGAGAATTGGCTCAAGTCTTTGAGATTTGCTCACAATCCCCAGGCCGAGAAAGTTGCACTTGCAACGGCTTGCTATAGTAAAGAATTCAAAGGAGTTGAGAACTTCCGAGAGGTATTCAGCAAAGCTCCATCCGAGAGTGAAGTAGAATCAGCAAGGGCATCGTCTTCATTTGAGTAGTTATCTCTTTTCCTTTCTCTCTTCCCTCCCCCTTTCCTCTCTTCATGTCCTATTTCTTTATTAGGGGGTTGCTCTTTTCATTTTTGTCTTATTCATTTATTTGTGACTATAGTTAAAATTGTAATAAGTTTCCCTCAATTAATAAAAGGGGACTTAATTTCCTTCCTAGGAATACGAAGAGTCACAAGTTTTAAAAGGCAAATGAAAGGTCATGTGGGGGGTAAGTGAAGAGTCTTTTTGAAAACTATATATTATAATGACTTCCTCATTCCAAGAGGTTGTCAATTTTGTAAGCTCATGGGTAGATAGCTACCAAGAATAAGCAAAAGATAGCAAATTCTTCCATTTCCCTCTCTATATGTTTCCTCTTCCTCTCTCATTGTACACCTTTGTGAAAATGTCAAAAAATAAAGGATTTTCAACTTTTTTGGATGAGCGAATAAGTGAGATTTTATGTTCATGGTTTCATCTTGTCTTGATATAATTAGCAAAGTTGTTATTCTTTCCAATTGTGTGTGTTGATATTTCTGGTTAATATTTGTAAGAATTTGATTTAGCCTACTTACAATATTAACTCTCTCTCCTAATTTCTCAATCCCACATTCCCACCTTCCTTACAAATTCCTCCCTTACAAAAAATTGCAAGAATTTGCCACATGTGCAGTGGAGTGTGATGGTTGGATCCCCTACCTATAGACCAACCACATATTTGTTTTTATTTCACATACAATAAGGGAGCCCCCCTTCAAGCAGGAGGGAAATTGTCCCACAGTGTTGGTGAAAATCAACTGATTTTTCCTAGCGAAAAATTATTTTGCCAACATCAGTCAAATACCAACAGGTTTGTAGGGTGTGTAAGGTCAATAAAAGTGTAAGAGACAAAGCAAAAGGCCCAAAAGACATTGTCAGTTACTAGTTTTCTTGCCTATGAATAATATATATGTGTATATATATATATATATATATACATATATATACATACTATCATACATACATAACATACATACATACATACATACATACATACATACATACATACATACATACATACATACATACATACATACATACATACATACATACATACAGACATACATACATACATATATATATATATATATATATATACACACACACACACACATATATATACATATTATGCTCTAGGACCTAGAAATGTACCCAAGTACATATATTTTGTGTCTACATAATGTTATAAATGTTGAAAGTACCAAAAACTTAAATAGGGCAGGGTTTACTGATACCTGTGTTGACAATCACAATGTCAGGATGATCAAACACGGATAATGTGTAAATCTCTTCCTTTCGCCAAGTGAGAAGACCTGCGTACAAAGACAACTAAACAAACAAATTTAGATAAAGATGATAACAAGTTGTTTAGCGAATGTCGATCTTAGGAATATGAAGGACTTCCTTAAAGGGTGTCAACTCGTTTGATACAATTAATTGATTTGATGATGATAAGATAAATGACAATGATATATTTAGAATTCAATAGGGATGGAAAGATCTTGTTTAGTGTTATAAGTGGCCCAGGCTAGGGTAGTAACAATATCAAAATCCAAGAAATAATCAAACCAAGTTTTTTTAGATGCATCATGTATCTCTCGTATGACTTCAAAATGATCTTCAATGTCTTCAATTTCTTATGTGGGTGCGATGACACACATAATGAACTTGTGTGAGATGTTGAACTGTTCCCACACAAAAGGTTATTGGATGATCAGGAGATCGTATATGCTGGTGATGGCGTGTGAATGACCTGGAACAATCATCTACAGAACATACATACTGCAAATGACTGATTCGATGAAAACAAATTGATATAAATGTGATAATGCTAAAAATGACTAGAAAATACATGAATCGACGACAATAAAGAATCAACAAAAATTGGGGAGAAAATACTAATTTTGACAAAAGACTTAAAAAATAGACAATGATGGGTGTCAGACATAATTGATAGTGTTGAGATAAACTATACGGACTTTAGAAAACCATGAGATTTAGAAAATATAAGTTTAGGTGTGTTTGAGGGGCTAATGAGAAGTAAAGAAGCTATGAATATCGATCGACGACGATAGGGAATCGAACAATCATTGTTTAAACCTACATATATTCCAAAACTTGAGAAAATAACCCAATGGGAGACTAAATGTACAACAAGAATAAATAATGGTGTAGACAATTGTTCATAGGCTACAATTGATGTAAAACTAAGGTGCAACAATCTATTCTCGAATCCAACTTTTGACTAACTTGCCTGTGTAACTGAGAAAATGAGTGAGAGGGTGATTTAAGTAAACTTGACGACGTTTACAATGATCGCCGGTGATCATAGATCATCTTCGATTTGTCTAGAGAGGTTACAAACAAACAAAGGAAAGATGAAAAATGGTTGAACCACTCGCAATTCGGGGTTGTAGGTTATTTGATAAAAAATGGGAGGTAAGGGATTCAGGCATGAAGAGGGTAGGGGGGTTAAGATGGGTAGGAAAAAATAGGCTAGGTTGGTTTTAAGTGGTTAGGGGAGGGTAAATGAGATTTACGTAGGTAAATTAGGATTTCCAATGATATTTTCTAAGGTATTTAGGATAAGGATAATATGGATAATGGTGATGATGCGATTAATGTATGTCGGGTCACCTAGGGGTGAAAAAGCGGTGTCTACAATCCTCTCAAGATAATGGGTACAAGAGAGGTATCTGTCATGAATTCACCGAATGCTTAGAATAAGGTCCTCAAGGTTGTAATATGTGTAAGAAAGGATTCAACTATCTCATTTGACTTGAATTTGAGTTTTTTTAGTTGACTTTAGAGATGTATAATGATATTTTGATTTTATGCCTCATACACTATCTTGAGTTTGTCTCAAACTGCTTTGGTAGACTCTACATCTTAGGTATGGGGTCACACTCGTACATTACTCCAAACATGATGATGAGCTTTGGTTCTTGGTTTGCTATATACAAATTTTAGTGTTGTTAACATGTATGTCATATCGGGTACTCTAAACAAGTTTTGATTCTTGGTTTTTCATGTTGTATAACTATCTCCGCGTAGGAGCTGTGAATCTAACAAGAATAAATTTAGACCATTTTCTAAATCGTGCATAATATGTGAGAGATGGATCAATGCCCTATCATTCTAAAAGGTTATCCTCTTTATATACTATAAGTTTGATATATTAAACCTCTTGATATACATGCCCTTATGGTATACTCATCAATGTGTAGAAGAAGATCATCCTCTCTATATACTTGACACTACGTGAGAGAGACATTAACACATATGAGAGTATAACATTACATGACACTTGAAAGTTCATGAAAGGGATTAATCTTATCAATGGAACCTACTTAGCGACCGAAACCACGCATCAATATTTATGCCTAATGATCACTGTGAATGGAACATAAAGGGTTGGTTTAGTGACCTATGAAGGTGACCTTGTTTCTCTGTGGAAATTCAAATGTACGATGCCATAAACACCATTGATGTAGCTATATTAGGTGTTGTAGACACTAAAATTTGGTAACTCGTCTTTTTGCAATGCCAAGTTTGACTATGATACCTTGTTAAGATAAATGTTCACATTCATAATCCAATCACTTTATCTCTCTAGCTTTTTTATGACTTGTTTATCTTTACACTACTCTATTGTTATTGAGAAGAATATTATCAAACCAAAGTAGTAAACAAACATTGTGCTTCATGTCACAACATGCTATTTCACTTTTCCTCTTCTTTCTCAAAGACCGTACAAATGGGTTAGGACGTGGGGTCCGATCTTGGCCAACCTGTATGGTCCTAGCTCTTTAAGTTCTTAGACTCTATTTTTAATTTGAATATCTTCAATGGGTTATTTCATTTTCTTAGGTTTAGCCTTATCATAATATTTCACCTACATAATGTTATATGAGCAAGTCAATGTCACTTTATAACTCACTTGACACTCTTATAAGCTCCTATTGCAAATATCACTCCAAAAGCACTCAAGGGTTCCGTAAATCTTCCCAAATCAGTTGAATATCAATTAGAGAAGTCCATAATATAGGTCTAAAGCACTCAATTAGGTCAAAGATTCTAACTTCCTCCATTTCCAAACATGCAAAGGTCATAGAGCCATGTCATAGCAAGAGAAAATTCACTCCAAACATTGTTCAAGGGTTTTAAGGAACAAAGAGCTAGGTCCGTAGCTAAGGCACACCACATCACACTATTGTCACATCGGGTGCATTTTATACTATATAGATAGCCCACTATCTTGGTGTTAAGAGACATGAGGGAAACCCTAGGGGGTTTCCTAACTATTCATACTCGCGTAAACACCTAGGAGATTTATGCGACACTTGATACCGCAACAAAGGCATGTAGTGTAACACTTTGATTGGTTTAACAACTAGAAGTTTGACTGCCAAGGGTAATCCAACCTTACCACACATGTGTTTTCTCCTTTTGGTTTGTTAATGCTGTGATGAAGGGTTTTATGGGTTTCCACTTTGTTGCAAGTGATTATAGGTCATCCTAAAGTTGTGTAAGCAAAAACAACGTATACCAAAGGTCATTTCTAGGAAAGCAAATCATGTAAGGAGTTATAAACCTAGATTTCTTAAGGGTCCAAGACCATATAGATCCAAGTCAAGACTTTATAGTTCCATCTAAATTGTACAGTAGTTGTACGATTTTGCCCCTGCTCAATTTCCAGTTCAAGAATTTACACTAAAGCATTTCCAATCTTTGATATACCTATTTCATTATTCTACACATCCAGATACTCCCTGTTCTAACATGTACAACTAAGTTTCTTCCTCCTCTTATCTGTTCAAGTTATTACTTATTATTTTATCAATCGTTGTGAATAGTTGATATTGGAAGTTAATTATTCAAAATAGTCCCTTGTACAAACCCTTTCATCCTTTCTATCATTGTACAGTCCTATAACACTAGAAATTAATTGATGCATAAACATGCGTTAGATGCAACAATTCAAGTGTGACGAATTTACTCATAAGCATGAACCAAATACATCATTAATACTAAACGTTACATAAGATTTGAGATCTCATATTTATGTTTGAAATAGTGATTTTGTTGCACAAATAATGCAACACAATAATTTTTGTAGAACTTGAATACAATATTCCAATGTGGAGAAAAATCCTCTCTCCTAAAATATTTGATTTTAAAATTTTTAGGTAATATTTGTTTTTTGCAATGTGCCCCTTTAAATTTTGAAAAATGCTCTAATCCGATAGTAGTTTTTTTTAAACAAAAAATAGACACCTTTTTTGAAATTTACAAAAAAAATCCCTGAGCCCCCTCCCCAACCCCCTTTGTCTGCAAAAATAATAAGCTCTTTAAAAAGTACCCGCTTTTGTTTAATAAAATGACTTTTGTTAACAATGCCTCTTTAAAAAATTTGATAAAAATATAGGTAGAAGGGGTGTTGAAGAGGGTCAACCCCTTAACCTCTGCTCCTAAGCATCCTGCCAAAATTTCTTAATCACTCGGGCGGCCAATTCTTTCAAAGATATTATCAAACTTAGTTTGGTTGTGATTTATAAACTTAAGAGTTTGAAATTAAAAATAAGGGCCATGGGGTGAGACTTGAACCCCCAAATTCCTAGTTAATTAATATATTACACTTACCAAGCAAGCCAAGTTCTCAATGTTAAATAGATAAAGGTCTTGAATATATTTAAATTCAAAAACTATGAGAAGTTTTTTAATAAAACATTACCCACTTTTTGATAGGAGCGAGCTTTCATTTAGGGTCAAGGGTAGAGCCAAGTTAGCTCAAGGTAGTAGGGTTAAAAAGTGACTCGGGTCGCTCAGGTGTAATGAAGGAGCTTGATAGGTAAAGGGAGCTCAACTTGGGAAGGGTTCCAAAGCTTGGGTCCACAATAAACAAGATCTTCAAACCTGCAATGAACAATCAATAAAACAAACACCTTCAGGATCTGAGAATGAGTCCACATGGCTCCTCTTTTGACTCTTAGACTATAACTTCTCCTCCTCTCAAAACCTCCAAGATCAGATCAATGCAAAACCTGCCTTGATACTAAATGTTGAAAATAGAATTTTAAATTTGTATAAACACTAAAATATAATAATTGTATTAATCCATAACAAGCTACAATATTTATAGATATTAAACACTTGTCTTTACACCAATTATAAATCCACGTCAACACTTTAACATAAGTTATAACAACACTAAAATGACCCTACGAGATTTAACAATAAGGTAATCACCTAATCAGACCGAGGTTGATTTAAACATATCTACACTAAACTGAATTAATTCAACGCTTAATGTGCACTTCACAAAATTGATTCATTTGAGAGATAACGATGAATTAATCATTAGTTTATCATAATCATATCATTTCCCCTAATATAAAGCAACCCATTTAGGTAACAAGTCTATCATTCTCATTGGTGACCTGGGTTGATTACCTTTAGTAAATGATATACCTACGCATGCTGGGAATTCAGATAGGATTACGCTTTAGAGAAGCTTTCAAATGTTTGTCAGTTTATGAACAATCTTCTATGAACAATGTTCTAACCCAATGTCACGAGTCTAATTTTGCTAATTACTTCTCAACATTTGAAATGTCAATGCCAATTTTGATGATTGGAAAACTCTCATGTCCATTACCAATCTCTTTTGTCAGAACATGAAAAAAGTTCCTTTCATCACCTCACTTGTTCACAACAAACGACTTAATTGAGCACCACGATAAGGAAATATTGAAATAGTTGAATCTTCCTATTACTTAGTGTAATTTTTAATATACAAGACGTTAAACATCAAATGACCCTGATGATGATCAACTTAACCAAAATTATAGTTTGCAAGCCTCAAAAGGTAATTCATTTTACCAGCTTATGGGTTAAAGTTAGTGTGGTCAATGAAGTAAATGGCCAAGTGATTGCAATCGTCCATAACATTTGGAAAACCACCAAGATTCCCATGTTTTGTGGTTATCAAAATTGACAAATACATTGGTTTGACATGAGATGTAAACACCCCCCTTTGTAGACACTCAAATTTGGTAATTTACACTTTGGAAACCCTCGATTTGATTATGCACTCTTGCTATGATAAATGCCACTTCTCCATTCTCACTTAACACTTTCTAAGGCCCATTGTTTAGCTTGTTTATCATTACACATTAACTTGTAAACAAATTTTGAGAATACAATTCACAAAATCTATAAAGAAACATCAATTCACTGACTGCAAACTTTATTTTGCATATTCCCCACTCCTGGCTAGGACCGTACAATTTGTTAAGGGCCGTACCATACGGTCCTGACCTCTTTGTATGGTCTTAGAATGACATGTCTTCCAACTACACTTTCAAATTCAAATCTTACGTTGGGTCTTATACTTCATTAGAGTCAACCTTTCTTAGAAAAATGATCTACAGAACCCTGTATAAACAAGTAAACACTACCTCCTTTGCTAACCTGAAACTCCTAAAACAATACACTAGAGCACTCCTTACACTTACAAAAGGCATCAAAATTTCCCTAAATCTCAAAATTGCACATCTACAATTATTAGGGCATCACCCACATTGGGTTTGAAGCTACAAACAAGTCATAACAACCATATCTCTCCTCTACAAGCATCCAAACATCCTATCTCTTAAGTGTTTTTAACAAGAGCCAATCAAAACAAACATGGTCACAACAATTGCCAAATTTAATTAATCTACCTAGATATCACATACTAGGTGGAGAATGGTGTGTAGTTTGAGGTCTATTTGAAGTAGTGCTAATGTCGTTGGTGCACGGGGGTGTCCACAACCCTTCTAATGTTTGTTTTGTAGGAATCTTCATTCATGACTAAGGTTTAAAGTGATGATCAATCCATTTTGAGAGCTTCGTTGCATGTGCAACAACTAGGGTTTCACAACAATAGACAAATCTAAGAAGGCAAACGACTTAAAAAGTTGTAGAGATAAATTCAGAGCAGGTCCAAGGCCATACAAAAGTGGTTGGATCGTATAATACAATCTTGACTTAATGGTATAATCCTGACCCAGATGCAGACATCGTTCTAGTTGAGTCTATGAGAGTTTCTTAGGTTCAGTTCTCCTAGTTTCTCTGTTGTACAATTCCAAATCTTTTGAGAAACCAATAAAAATCATCTAAATGCCTCTATACCTTCATTCGTGCTTCCGATTGCATATTAAGTTAATTGGTGTATGGAAATTCTTCTCATCTAATATGAGTTACAAATTTGAATTAGTATTTATGTTGTATCATCTTTGTTAAATTTATAAATCAATTCTAATTTATCCTACACCTAATAAAATTGACCTAGAATTTAATTAAGAGTTAAACACCCCCATTCATGTTCCTCTCTTGCTGATTTCATGGGGAAATGTAAGACAACTCCCTTTGAAAATGGTATAGGTTTTGACAATCCACAAAACTCAAGGTCTAATATTGTACCTACCATATCCTCTCATTGGTAACTCCTCTCAAATTTCCTTTCCACAAATTATTCCACTTATTATACTCGTTACTTCATCTATCGAACGCTTGTGATTCCATGTATACATCCCTCCCACAAAAATGATAATGGTAATAAACTATTTTTATGCCCATTGGTACCTAATCCGTGTAGGTACCCGTGGCCTACGCTCACGACAACATAAGATCGATACCCTTTTGTAAAATAAAATAAAATAAAATATATACGACACAGTCGGCGCCGCTATGGAGAAAACCATAAACACCTGAGCATGTCCCGATGCTCTCCTCTTCTGCTTCCCTTCCCACGAATGACCCTTTTTTTGTTATTTCTTTGACATGTCCTTCTCATCCGTAAAGCCTAGACGAGGTTCAGAGTTCGACTCCCTCAACGTCGTTACCTTCGTTGCCTCGCTTTAAACTCTTTTTTTCTCCGTTAAGAAAGCCATGACTGGTGCAGATTTACTAGATTTACAAGATTCAGAAGTTGGTTGTCTGGGGTTGGAAGAAAACGTAGGCTATTTGGAAGAGTGGTTGGCATGGGCACCGACTGAGGGTTTCGATTTCGACGGCCTTATTTGCAGCGGAGATGAAGGTCACGGCTCTGAGGTTACAGAGATTGACCATGCCAAGGGCTTATGTTCAGAATTCTGTGCATACGAGGGTTTGCCTCTAAATTATTCTTCCTCCACCTCCGGCAACAATAACACTAACTGTACGGGTATCAGCATTCAAAGTTCTAGAGAAGTTATCCCAACGGTTCTTCAGCCTGAGAGTAATTGTCAGGCACAGGAAGCGGCTCAGGGGTTGGGGGACAAGACTTATGGGGAAAACCCTGATTCCAAACGCCTTTTGAGGTATTCTTCTTTGTTTTAAAGCCTTTTTTTTTTTTGTCTTTGTTGCTGTGTTCAGGGAAATGGTCACGACGGTCACTATGCACCCTTCAAATTTGGAACCTTGTAAAAAGGTGAAGGTAAGTATTATTTAGCGGCAAAGCTAAAAGCTAATTTGGCTTATAAGAACTCCCCTTGAAGCCTATGATTCGCTTTTCCGACTCAACTGTACCCAGATTCAAGTCCTAGCTAGTTTACTCACATTATTAGTATGTAAAGAGAGAAAATCCCACCGACCTGTTTAACACGTACTTCCTAATGCGATCCGGCTATGAATTATCCCTTGCAAGATTGGGAACGGAGATTGGGATGCATTTTTTTAAAGATATTCAAATTAGGCTGTGTTATATAACGGGAAAGATGTTTTTATACATAGTAGCAAAGCCCTCCGAATTCGAAAAACACACATTTTTTGTTTTTTTATTTTTTTTGTAAGATGTACCGATAAAACTAGGTTTTGTGACACTGATTTCAAGATCTTATCTGTATTGCCTTAAATATTTGTTTTTATATAAAGGAAGCACTACTTTTTTTTGGGGAATGAAACGAAATTCTGTCCATGGTAGCTACTGGTCTAGGGGGCCGCAGAGTGTTACAGTTGCCTCAACCACCCAAAGATGATGATATGGTGGGTTGATTTGTTTCTTTAAGAATGCTGTTCCTTCTCCGACTGATTTGGGTTATCAGCTCCCTTAACACTTTTATCTTTGTTGCTTCAAATAGCTCTAATATCATGGGGCCAACTCTCAATGTTTCCATAATCTTTACTTGAGTTTCCACGTGGTTTGGGCATTTGAGGATGAAATGTTTGTCTGCTTCTATGTACTTGTGGTGCAGAAAACACATATCCTCTCCTACCATTCTTTCTTGGGGGTCACCCATTCTACTATCTCACATATGAGTCTTTTGAAAGTATTAAGTTTTTTGAGCTATGAGTATCTTCTCCCTCCATTTGATTTCAACTCCTATGTATGCCTTTTTACAATGCTCATGTAAGTGTCTTGCATGTTTTCTTTCTTGAGATAACTATTCTAAACTTTTCATACACATTTTTTAATTTCTTTGTTAAGTTTTAGGTACTCATTGAAGCTAATATACCATCTCCTCATCCATTTGTGGTTTTGTTCAATCCACGTGTTTCTTCTATGCAACTCTTCTTTTATTATGGCTTTAGGCCACCAAGCAGTCTCTATTATTTCTACTTTTTCAAGTAACACGGTAACTTAGTCATAATGGTTGCCTCTAATGAGAAAACACTTGTATTTGCAAGGCGTATTTCGTAGTGGATTGAAGCCTTGATTTTGAAGTTGTCTGTGATTAGGTGCTTTTGGATCCTTTCTATTTGTTTCCATTTCAAACTTAAGATTCCACTAGCCCATAACTGACAACCATACAACATCATAGGGGGAACAAATAAATCAAATAAGTCCCCAGTGGTCTTCTAATCCCACAACTGTGTTCTTGCATTTATTTTGTAGTCCATAAAGATCTCTTTATCCACCTTGTATTCTTTTCATTCTACGCTTATCCCAACTAAGTATGTTATGAAAGTCTAGGCCAAAATACTTGTATTCAATACCACTTCTAGATGGTCTCCTTCGAACTAGAGGTTGGAATGTTTTTTCTTAATGGAGAACAATAATATCTTGGTTTTGCCAATGTTAACTTGCTTCCCTAACTCATTACAAAAGAGTTATAGGGCTTGTAAGTGGTCTTCTAAGTCTTGTGTTGGTATTGCAATTGGAATTAGATCATCAACATAAGAGTAGAATTTTGACCACATGTTTGGTCACGCGGGACCCTCCACCTCCACGATTCTCTATCCATTGTTTGCTTGAAAAAATCTACCATTTTCTCTCTTCCAATTTTTTACATCCTTATTTCATGTCATTTCAACCCTCTTGTACTTGGTTCCTATTTTGACATGGTTACTAAGCTTTTATTATATTGTCATGGCGAACAATTCAAAATATGAATATTACACATATTTGAATACAAGAAAGTGTTTTGATTGTTTTACACAATGGTATAAAATGTAGTAAAACTATGTTCTAAATTAAATTGTATGAATAAGGCATTAAACTACATTGATTTGAACCCAGATCAGGGTAAACATGATAATTATAGACAGAAAATAGTTAAATAAAGCTAAATAGCGTCCTATGGAAAGACCCAACTAGATTTTTCTTGAAGGATGAATGTATGGTGGACATAAGGACTTGGAACCAACTTAGGAAAGTGTCGTCAAACTCTTTCGTAAAGGAGCCAATTTGTAATAAGCTCAGGATACTGCTGACAGAGGACAATATTGGCAGATGGTAGTGTTAGATGTGGGTGACAATGTTTGTGGAAATCTAACAACTCTACAATTTTGGGAGTGTTTGATTGTGTTTGCAATTTGGGTTTAAGGTGCTTTAAAACTACAATTCAATGAGAGGAAGCCTGTGCGATCTCTCTCTTTGTTTAAACCTTAACAATGCACCTAAACAACAACATATCTTTGGATCTATTGTGCTAGACATGATCCAAATATTGGTGGGTGTCGCACTACATACAAAAAATACGAAGAGGGATCAAGCTGAACATAGTTCTCTCACTTGTGTGAATAGTGTGCAATTTAGAGTGATCCCTTCTTCAAACCTTGACAACCGACACCATGCAACTTTGACCCCCTTGTACTTCAGAGTTTAGGTCAATGGACTGCTCTAGGGTTCCTCCTAGAAAATTTTGAGATACGTATATGCCTTTTTAACGTGATCTCCAAGGTGTCTCTCAAGTGCATGGATGGATAATGACCTATGGGGTCATTTTTGTTTTGAATTGTAATCTAAACAATGCTTGAGAGAAATGGCACACAAGATAGGGACATAAGATTTTGAGCAACTAGGAAAGCCATTTTGGGTGAAAAACCCTACAAAGTAAACAGGGTCTATTGCATCAACTTGAACCGACTTACAAATATAATAAACATTCTTCAAGGCTTTGTATCTATCATATAATACTCCATGCGGTACACCATGAAACTACAATACAATGCATGCAAAGTCCATACACTAAATTGTGTAACTATAGAACCGTGTTCAGGTACTTAGAACTTTGCATTTACGTTACATGCTTAGAATAGATAGTCTAACCATAATCAACAATCACTTAGATTGTTGCAACTATTTTCGATACACTCTTAAGTGTCTGCAACCATTTAAGCTAGCTCATGACTATGTATTACATGCACTAGAGAATTTTAGATCCCTTGTTGACTATTAAGCAAAGCTATCAATTCATAACACTTTTTCACCAACTGTGTTGGAGTTTTATCAACATGTTGCTTATACACCTCTAATTGACAAGTCTAGCAGATAAGTGTTTGACAACACATCATATGTTTCTAGGTAGTCGGTACAGGGTACGGTACGGGTACTGGTACGGGGATCCGGCACGTTGGTACAACAATTTTTTTGGGGTCCGGGTACGACACTTGGGTACGGCCATACAATACATATATATATATATATATATATATATATATATATATATATATGTATATATATTAAAAATATAGCCAAATAAGTAAAAATTCAGCCTTATACATGAATAGAGTAAACCAATTATTAATTAAGTGAAATAGCCAAATAACGTATTAATAATTCAATGCAGTTTGTCATGATATTCATTGATTGAACTTCGAACAAGTACATTGTTCAAACTCCAATTGTTACAATGTCCGATTATTAACATAAATAATAACATTTTACCTAAGTCACCACATTCGAATTTGTGGAGCATAAAAATCGTAAGAAATTCGTTATTAAAAATATTCGAGATAAAATTTGTGATTAAATTCGACTAACAAAAATATACTTGTATAGAAGTTTAAAACATAAAATATATAAAATACAAATATACATATATAAAAGTTTAAAACATAAATATATAATAAGATTATCATGTATAGAACGTAAATTTAATAAAAAACATAAAAAATAAAATATATACGACAAAGCTAATAAAAACATTAAAATATATATATATATAGTAAAGATGTAAACTATAAATATATAATAAAAATGTTATATAAAACTTAAACTAAAACGTATTGATAAAAAACAAAAAAGTAATTATAAAAAACAAATCTTATTTTCTAAAAAGTAATGCAACAAAACAAATCTTATTTTTCCTTGCATCTTCTAATGCTAGGAAAAATAAAACAAATCGTATACGTGTTAGGTATAAAACAAAATTCAAAACACGTGTTAGGTATAAAACAAAATTTAAAACATCAGTAACACCTGGGCTGTCCTTGCGCAACATACGGCAATGGAAGGTTGAAGCCCGTGACAGAGATTGCATCTAGAACCTCTGCAAAAGCTCCCCGCAGTCTAGGGCACATAGCTACCAGTCGTGTTAGGGCACATAGCTCCCAGTTGTGTAGGGCACGTCAGCAACTTAGCTCCCAGTCTTTCCTCCAACTCCAAACGCAGCGGCTAGGGCAAAAAGAGCTTACTGTCAACATATTTTCAAGTTTTTAACGCGGTTTTGGTAGAGGGTATTAAAATCGTGATTTTTGACGAATTTCTTGCGATGAGTACCTTGAGCGTATCCCTGGCGTATCATACCCGTACCACATACCGGGTACGTACCGTACCTGTACCCATGCACTGCAGCATACGTACCGGCTACCTAGATATGTTTTATACGTTGTACTCCAATGTTGCATAGCTTCATTGTGCACCATAATGCAACCATCCTACCAATAGATCTCTTGCACATTATCATACGCATTGCCAATGCTGCACACACATGTGCTACCCACATTGCGCAGTCTTTGTGCGATGCCCACGCATCCAATTCCCTGTGTACATACCTGCGCAACAGTGATGCACAAGCCTGCAAAACAAAACCATGTGCACATAAAACCTTGCACACTTATATAAAGTTGAGACATTCCCAACATTCTCCTACTTGTTGTTCACACTTTGTGTAAAAGGAGCATAGACTCATATTTCAGCAACCGTGGGCAGCGATACCCATTCCTGTCTTGCACAAAGAGAACTTCTTAGTACTCACTGCCTTGGTCAATGAATCCACAACATTCAGATTAGTGTTCACCTTCTGCAGTAGTAAGCTTCTCTCATAAATGGAGCATAGACTCATATATCAACAAAGTGGGTAGCCATGCCCATTCCTGTCATGCACAGAAAAATTCTCAATACTCACTGCCTTGATCAATGAATCCACAACATTTAGATCAGTGTTCACTTTCTCCAACAGTATCATTTACTCGTCCACCATTTCCCTCACAAAATGGTATTGCACATCAATGTGCATTGTACAAGAATGATACTTTGGGTTCTTTTCCTGACAAATTGTGCTTCGATTGTCAAAACCTATCCTTATAGCATTCTGAACGAACCCAATCACGGAACACAACCTTTGAAGCCAAACTTCTTCCATGCATGCAAATAGCTACCTTGTACTCATCCTCTATGGTGGATATCGCAACACTTGCTTGGTGTTTACTCTTTGTTTGCTTTTCTCTTGTAATCTTCCTTGCATAACCAGTGCATCATTGGTTTGATGATCTCGAGCATACTTACTTATGCCTCATTTCTTTTGACGATAAGACTGCAATAGTTTCATCTATTGTTAACTTAAATGAGATGCTACTAATCGCCATTACTAGATTATCGCAAGAGTCTAGCAAAGAGCATAGAAGCATGATGCACCTTCATCATCCATTTTTATATCCACAGACAATAACCAACTAATCCCCGTGTTGAAGGCATTCAGGTGTTTTGTAACTGAGTCACCATCATTCATCCATAATGAATGTAGTTTCTGACAGGTAAAGTCTGAGAATTATGCAATAAAAGTTTCTTAATTTTATTCAAAGATATTGTGCTTACATATAGCCTATGAACTCCTACTAGCAAAGAGTGAGGCTTATCATCAAATCTGTAGTCTTTCTTCTAAACTTATCTTTATGATGAGTTGTTACTCAACAACTCATACATGCACAATAATACTATTCTATGATGTACTAATATATAAAATATCCAACATTCCTCCCTTAATACAAACATAGGGAGATGAGCCACACCACACGTACTGGAGACAAATATGTATATCATCACAAACTTTTCTGTCCAGAATTAGACCATATATTTCCACTGCCATAGGTGATGACCTCACATGAACATGTGTATACATTTACACTTCTAGTGAGTGTCGGGCTACTCACATACATAAACATGGACACCCTCATCTGTCCTTGTTTTCCCTTTTGGTGAGTGCTAGGCTTCTCACTGTCATATACAGGAATAAATTATTTCCAGTGACTGCTGGGCTTCTTACTGGTACATCACAAATGAAAAACTTTCATTTTTAATGAGTGTTGGGATGCTCATTCACACAATAGGCTTACACATTTGATTTATAGTTTATTTTTATCACACCATACATGTAAACACACACATCTGTTTACAAATTTATTTTTAGTGGGAGCTGGGCTTCTCATCTCACTTTTGCAACTGCCATTTTAGATCATTACCACTCGATCGCCAATGGTATAAGATGGTTACCACTACCACTTGGAAACTGATCTTGGTTTTAATCGTTTTGACGTTATTTGCCACTGCTGCAATTTCTGACCCCTTCGGTAATGACAAACTTGAATTTGTTAACGGGCCTCCTTCCTTTGTTGCCTTTTACCTCCAACAAACTTGGCTCACTTAGCCAACTTGGCCATGGTGTTCTTTGATAGTTCTAGTTGGTTCTATAATAGCATTGATCACCTCAATAGGAATTAGAACCCCCTCCCCCTAGCCCCCAACATAAAAATTACAATGGGTGTTGGATTCAACTAAAAATGCATCCCCTTTTAAAAACTTTATATATATATATATATATATATTTTACCAATAACACTTTTCTCAAAGGGATTGGAACCCCCTACCTCTCCCCCAACCTTCCCGTCATAAACATTACAATGGGTGTTGGTTAAAATCAATTGAAAATGCACCCCCGCCCTTGTTACCCCGCTATTTAAAACAAAATATATTAATTTTACCAACACCGATCGCCTCAATAGGAATTGGAACAACTTCCCTCCCCCACCCCTGATCGTAAACATTACAATGGGTGTTGGATTCAACCAAAAATGCACCCCCTTTTTTAAAACAAAAAATATTAATTTTACAATTTTAGGACTAACAACTCGATCAAATACACAAATACGAACTTGGACTCTTCATGAAATATTTAAGTGTGGAATTAACCACTTATTTGGTTTAAAACATGTTATCCCCAAATTAGAATTTTAGTGAAAATTTTGGGGTAACCATACAAATTTTTCAAAAAAGGTTGTTAAGAGACGAGAGTAATTTGTAAATCTCTTGAAAATGATCGTGTTATGTTTTTCCCAAGAACCCATTTTTGCAAGTTGTTCCTCTGTACCCAAGAGGCTAAGTTTAGTCTTGGTCGGAATTTTGACCTTGTCCGAGAAGGTCAAAACCCAGACTCCACTTACTCTGACTTTTGACTTTGTCCAACAGGCCAAAAGCTTGACTCTACTTAGTCGGACTTTTGACCTTCTCTGATAAGGCTAAAAGCCTAACCACTTGGTCGGACTTTTGACCCGTTCGACAAGGCCAAAAGTCTGACTCTCCTGCTCAAAACATTAAATGCCCCTTTGATCAAACTTTTCACGTGTTGGCTATTTAGGGCTGGGATCAATATAAATGTGCATGTATCTTGCCATTTTTCATTTTGGGTTAGAATTTCCTCCTTGTTTTCTCACTCGCTCTCTTCGATTGTGATTTTCAAGGCCCTTAGCACATCTTTTCCAAGATTTTTTTCCAACCCTATTCTAAGGCTTTGTTTAATTTGATAATTTTTGGAGCTTGCAAAGACATCCCAACCATGGTGGCGATCCTCTTGACTTTGTAGTTGGAAATTGCAGGTGTTCAAGCTTTGTTTCGGCTCTCATAAGATTCAAACCTCTAGGGTTGCTTGGAAAAAGACAATTTGGAAGTTGTTTGACTTTGCAGTTGGAAATTGCAGGTGTTCAAGCATTGTTTTGGCTCTCATAAGCTTCAAACCTCCAGGGTAGCTTGGAAAAAGACAATTTGGAAGTTGTGAGACCCTAAGTAATCATCAAAAGCAAAGCTTGGTTTTCGGCTTGGCAAGCATCCTCAAAATCCCGAGGGGAATCAATTGGGGTTTTGCCCTTGTTTTGCTCCTCAAGAAGTCCAATCAAGGGTGAGTTGGATTTTCCCTCTTGTCAGACATCCCCGAAAGTTTGATAGGAACCAATTAGACTTTTGGTCGTGTTTCACACCTCCAAAAGTCTGACCAAGTGCTTGTTGGGATATCTCACCTACCAGACATTTCCATAAGTCCGACCAAAGACTGATTGAACTTTTAGCCTGCACAAACACTCCATAAGTCTGATAGGGGTTGGACAGTGTTTCTGGCTGTTTTGCAATATCAAAAGCTCCATTCTTTCTTGGGTTCATTTTTTCAAGTGTTATATCTAAATTTTTTAGCCAATGTCCGAGGGATCAAGAAGTAAGAAAGACATGAAGTACCAATTCCAAGGGGTACTCCATCCAATCCAGAGTCCAATGTGGACAAAATCACTCCTACGGACCTTGGCACATTGACCTCCAAGACTTTTGGTCCCATATTAAAGCTGATTGCAAGTCAGACTAGGTATAAGGGATACATGACAATGGTATAGCATTGGCAACTACATTCCCCGTATCTGCTCAATGCCCAAAATTTATGCTCGAATTGTCAAAGCACTATGATAGGAGCACGAGGTCAATGAAAAATGCAGATGGTGAATACCTCTTGAGGATCGATGTGGACTACATAGAAGACATTTTGAAGATTCTTGATTTTGAACCGTGTGTCGACATTTTCGTTGACTCCGTCAAACGCTTCTGGAATGAAAATTCCTTGTCATGTACCAAGATAGTGAACAAGCATTAGTTGGAGAAGGCCAAAGGATCCAGCCCTAGGACCAAAAACACTACCTAGGTCAGATTTCAAGCAAGAAATCAATCAACAGGATAATAGGTAACCCTATGGACAAGGATTTCCAAGAATGGATGTTTCGATACATCCACACCATTTTAAAGAAGCAACATCATATCAACTAGGATGAATTGATTAGTGACTCAATTCATAAGCAACTCATTGAGGTACAAAACACAAACATGTTCCACATGACTTCGTGCCTTGTGTATGCCGCAACCAAATCCAAAATTTTCTTGGGATTTACTAGAGTGGGCCAACTAAGTTCAACAAAGGTATATACTTTTTATCCCCAACTCACCTTGGAGGCCAACATTTAACATTGTTGTTTGGTTAACGATGCATTCTTTTACTACATTGGTAGGTTGGATCCAGTTCTAGCATCCTCTCGTTTCTTAGTCGAAGCATCTATCAACATAGCTAGGTGGGGAGGATTGTTCATTCAATTTCCTACCTTCTCATATATAAGGGTGCATGGCTTTACGAGTACCCCTTACATACAACCCAAGTTTGTGAGTGATAAGGTGGCATTGTTGGAGCTTGTGCGACAATTTGTAGTACACAAGTATCTTTCTGGTAAGTTTAAGGCGGGACTTAATTTCCCAATTACTATAGGAAGTTATTTAAGTCCTTTTGTTAGGGGAAAGAAGATGGATGCTGAGATCACCAGAGTCAACATGCACTCTTTTGACATTCGCGGTACATTGAATCATGCTTTGGGTTCAACTCATAGTCACATTTCTTACTATGAAGATAACTGGATTGATTGTGACGACGAGCAAGAAGTCTGAAAGAGGGATTGGTCCCGTATGTCTATTGACTAGATTAAAGACTTCGACATAACTGACATCCTAGGTGGTATCGATGATGGGAACCTTGTTGACCTTGCATATGAGGAGTAGCAAATCAAGTTCCAGCCACTACCACGAGTTGGTTGGTCGAAACCTGAGTCCACTTTTCTCGAGGATAGGACCAAAGCAGTGATATCAAGAACTCTCAAATGCCTTCGTTCACAAGGGGTCAATGTACAACAACTAAGGCTAATGGTTTCGAGTGGGTTTGTGAGTGAAGCCTCTAAAGCAATTGAAGAGGAAGTAGAAGGAGAAAAGGGCAAGGCTGCTGAGGGATCCACCACAATACCAAAAATCAAGTTTGTGCATAAAGGAGCACGTGGTGGGGAAGAAAGTAATTTTGAACCCTTAAAGGGTTCACTGAAAACATTGATTTTGGATCCTCATCTTCACCACTCATTCCAAACATATCATAGCCCTTCTTGGCTAGTGATACCTCTATTGTGACCACCCCTATAACTCAACCTTCCCCATCTTCCCCCAAGCATTTTCCTGTTACTCCACCACCTTGAATTTCTACTCCACCTTCTCCTCCGAGGTCATTTGCTACACCTCCTCCTCCTTCCAAGCTCACTTCGTTCGATCCCTCTTCTTTCACTCCCTTTAGTGACCATGCCCATACCCACGACAGCCCCAACTGTTGCCTCCTCCACCATGATTCACACACCCAATCCACCCTCAAGATCGGATCAGTAACATCATCCCGATAGAGCCCTACTACTCCTGAATGGCTTGGGAAGTTAACTCAAAAGAAGAGGGAGACAGTGGTGCAGCCAGAGGTGATTGATTTTAGTAGCCTAGATCTCAAGTCAATCCCTTCACGACCAACAAAGAAACCCAAGGTGGTTTCAAATATCTTTTCTGATAACAAAGGGGAAAGATTTGTCGAGATCGCCACACCTCCAACAGACAAGGACATAGTAGAGACCTTTGCCTAGGATTATCAAGTCTCCAAGGTCAGTCTAGGGAAGGTTACAAGAGAAGTTGTAAAGGAAGAAGTGGTTCACGATGGTTGCACGAATAACTACACATTAATAAAGGACGTACGGAAGTAAATTTTGAAGCCTTGAAGGACCGAAAGTTAGAAATTGATAGGAGTTCGCAAATATTGTTGGTTTCGGAAAACTAGGTCTTGAGTATTGTGAAGGGGGAATGATTTGCATTCATTCCAAGGCTCACACATAAAACATAGGAAGGCGAAGTGCACAAATAGAGGAGATCCCACAAAAAGGTGAAAGATATGTTAGAAGAGTACACAAATATCATGACGAAGTTTACCACCTATACACAATATTAGTCATCAGATGAAATTTGATACCAGCGGTTAGTTTACCAAACAAGGTCACATATAGGTTAACACCTATGGAGAATGAGGACACGTGGAAGCAAATACAAGAGTTGCTTGATAAGGGGTTGATAAAAGAATCTCTGAGCTTGTGCATCGTACCCACAATATTGGCACTAAAGAAATGAGAAGAGTGGAGAATGTGCACTGATTCCAGAGCCATCAATAAGATTACTATTAAGTATAGATTTCCATTGTTGTGCATGGACGATTTGATGGATTGTTGGAGTTCAACAAGGTACTTCAAAAAAGTTGATTTGAAGAGTAGATATCACCAAACCAAAATCATGGAAGGAAATGAGTGGAAGAGTGTTTTCAAAACGCAGGATGGATTATATGAATGGTTGGTCGTACCATTTGGGTTAACCAACACATTGAGCACCGAGCACATTCATGTTAATGAACAAAGTGTTGAAGTTATTTTGGGTATGTTTGTCATGGTTTTTCTAAATGACATTATGATTTTCAGCAAAACACAAGAAGACCACTTGGTCCATTTACAAAGTGTTAGAGTGTGTGCGAGAGAAGCTGCTGGTGAATTTGAAGAAATGCAGTTTTATGCAGGAGTTAGCATACTTGGGATTTGTAATATCTCACGAAGGGTTGAAGATTGATTTTGAGAAGGCAAGAGCTATAGTGGATTGGTCATTACCTCTTGGAGGCTCGAAGCTTCCATGGACTTGCGAGCTTCTACAAGAAGTTCATTCAAGGATTTAGTAAGATTTGCTCATCGATTACAAAGGTGATGTGGAAGGACAAGGAGAAGTTTCTGTGGGCTGCAGATACAAAGTATGCATTCGAGAAGTTGAAGGAGAAGGTCACAAAGCAACCAATGTTTGCTTTGCTAGATTTCAATAAAATGTTTGAGGTTGATTGCGATGCTAGTGGAGTAGCCATTGGAGTTGTAGTGAGTCAAGAGGGAAGATCCATTGCATATTTTTGTGAGAAATTGAATGGTGCAAAAAGAAGATATTCGGTTTATGATTGGGAGTTTTATGCCATTGTATAAAATTCTGAAGAAGTTGGAGGTATTATTTGTTGCCCAAGGAGTTCATGTTATATACGAACCACCAAACACTACAATTCATCAATAGCCAAAGGAAGTTGAATCAATGACACATGAAATAGGTTGAATTCTTGCAGACCTACTTATTTGTTTTAAAACACAGAAGTGGGAAATCAAACAAAGTTGAAGATGCACTAAGCCAGATATGCGTCTTCTTGACAGAGTTGCAAGTAGGTGTAGTAGGGCTCAAAGTGATGAAAGAGCTCTACACATAAGATGTAGATTTTTCCAAAGCATGGAAGTCATGCACAAAACTAGTGAGCGTTGACCGCTCGCCATGGTTAGACTATTGCCTACAAGATAGGTGGTTGTTTAGAGGCACACAATTTTGTGTACTCCAAGGATTGATGAGAGAAACATTGTGGATGAATGTCAGCTCACTTTGGAATAGATAAGACCTAAGCACAATTGGTAAAGAGATATTTCTGGCTGTGTATGGCTACATATGTGCACAAATACGTGCAAAGATGCAGAGTATGTTAATTGGCGAAAGGGAAGAGTCAGATCGCAAGGGTTATATCAACTACTTTTACTACTTGAGAAACCTTGGGAGCATTTGAGGATGAATTTTGTTCTAGGACTACCCAGAATGCAGAATGGTCATGATTCTATATTTGTTTTTGTGGATAGATTCTTGAAAATGGCTCATTTTAGTGCTTGTAAGAAGACAAATGATGCTTCAGATATTGCTAAATTGTTTTTCAGGAAAGGTGTGAGATTGCGTGGATTTCCACACACGATTGTATTTGACAGAGATACCAAATTTGTGGGTCACTTTTGGCAAATGGTGTGCAAGGTTACAATTTAGTTTTGCATATCACCCGCGAATGAATGGCCAAACAAAAGTTGTTAATAGGTGCCTTGGCAATTTGTTGAGATGTTTGGTAGCATAGAAGGTAAGAACATGGGATTTAGTCCTTCTGTAGGTCATAGTTTGCATATAACAACTCTATCAATAGAAGCATCTGGAAGTCACCTTTCTAGATTGTGTATGGAACAAGTCCACGAGGAATTGTCGAGTTGAGAGAGTTGTTGCGAGAAGAAGGGAGAAGTGCGGAAGTAGAAGACTTTGCACTATACATGAAAGAGGTGCACGAACAAGTGCGAAGATAGTTGGAAAAGAGCAACACACAATACAAGGAACGCTAAGATTTGAGGAAAAGACACTTGCAGTTAAGGTGGGTTATTTAGTTCTTACGCACCTATGCAAAGAAAGGTTCCTACGAGGAACACATGAAAAACTCAAGTGGAAGATTGACCCATGTAGAGTCTCAAGAATATTTGCAGAGAACACATGAGTTGTAGCTGCCAGAAAGGATAAACATCTTACCTATCTTTAACATAGTGTGTCTATGCCTGTATTTTGAAGGGTAGACAAGTGGAGAAGAAGATTGCTCAAAAGTAGATTGGAGGCACCAATTGCCAGAGTAGAGGTGCGTTAAAATTGAATGCATTCTAGATGACCATGTAGTGAAGATGATACATAGGAAGGAGCATAAAAAATATCAGGTGAAATGGAGAGGCAGTGGAGTTGAAGATGTTTCTTGGCTAGCTTAGTGAAGCATAGATTACTAGACTTAGTCTTTCCATTTCAGACCTTTAGAAACTCGCTTGAGTAGGAGCATCCGAGTTCATGAGCAATCTTGTGCCACCCAAAAATATTTAGAGTTGGCAAATAAATATTTATGCAATGCCACACCACTCCTAAACCATCACCTTTGTCATTCTGTAGAAGCTTGTCCAAAGTTGTATAATATTATGAATGCTATGCAAGCTTGCCCAAGCCACGCAATACGATAAATGTTGCGCAAGCCGTGCAACATTATGCCTAGCTTCACAACTCTTGCGTATAAAACCTCAAGCTGCAAAGCACTAAACTTGCACAAAATAACCACATAACCTTACGCAAACTGCGGATGCTTACTCATTGCCGTGATATACTGCGGAAGTCGCCAAACAATATCAACATTGCGGAATGCCACATTTCTGTGGGACCAACCCCATTCGTTTCAAAGATGAGATCTGTCAAACAAGATCACATGTTTACATCAATACAGTTAGTAGAGATAACACGTGGTTCTTGATCCATCTATTTCGGTTGGGGACCAATAGAATGTTTTGTTTGAACTCGATCCACAACGAAGGGGAACTTTTGGAGCTGATCAATGGCCTAGAGAGGTGACCTGAGGAATATTTTAGAGGGGAACATTTTCTTGGTGAAGGTGTCGCGTTCTCCCACCAAAGCTTTTGTATTCTATAAGTATAAGGGAGTTGTGAACATGCAGAGGGGGCAGAGAGAGGAGTACCAAGAGAAGGGTCGAATTTCAGATTAAGAATCGAGCGACTATCTTTGAGAGTGTGGTTTTACAGAAGCTTCGCAGAGTCCGCAAGCTTAGGATAGCTCTAAGATTAGAATTCTCGTAGAGTCTTGTCATAAGACTGCAATTGGGGTGTTGAGTCATTGTGCCCGAGTTTGTAACCTTTCCTTACATTAATAGAGAAACTATGTTGTTTTCTTGTTAAAGTTGTGCCTAGGATCTTGCTTTGGCGAGATCTAACTTTGACAAGTGGCTACGTGGTGTAAGGCGTCCCTTCATTTGGGAACCTTGACTGCGATTGCATCAAGGATCCTTTGACAAAACTAATACATGACATGGCACACAAGCAAACATTTGAAATATGTAATGTAAACACACATATATGCATAAAATGACGAGAATAAGAACACATCAATAATAAGTAATGTAATTAGGAGCAAACAATGTTAGTACCCTTGAGCAAGCCATGTCACATCATGTATAACAAAGTACAATATTAATATAAATAAGCACTATAAAAATATAAGCAATAAAAAGTCATGTATAAATAGTCTTAGTTGGATCAATATGATCAATGGACTATCATAGAGAGAGAACCTTAAATACATGCATAGGATGCCCTAAGTTGAAATAGGTTGCTTGCGGGTGTGACCAATGTCAAATATTTGTGTGTCCATGCCCATATGTAACTTGTATGTCTTGCATCTAACTCAAGTATATTGTAAAAAGCATGTGCATAAAAATGGATATGTAAGTCACTATGTAATGGTAAATGAAATCAAGCTATTTATGTGTACCAACAAAGCAAGCAATGCATAAACCATGTATTTTTATATCATCAATATTTTAGTAACAAGAAAGAATCGGTATCATAGAGGCCAAAAGGAAATGTAGTCCAAGTCACCGCATTGGGCGGATTTTATCCAAGAAAATCGAAATTCGCCAAATTAGTTAATGAACCCAAAAATTTGCTGACATTCACGAATTTAATCAACCGGATGAAATACCTATTTTCAAGGGTAAATAATATTAAAAAAATTGTTGTAGTCTGTGTAGTTTGCAGGCTTTTTAGTGATTTTAGTGGCTCTCGTTTGCATGCTGTCATTTTCAGGGGTTTTAGTCTATGGACTGCCGACACCAACAATAACCAAAACTCACACCAGCTGCCGGCACCAACCACTTGCGTATACTCAGACCCAAACTCGGCCTTCACTTGCGTATCATGCAACACACAGCAGCTGTTATATAGCCAATTAGAGGGATACACTAGAATAATAGCAATAATGTATTATATTTATTGTCCAGATATCTCGTACAATACATTAGGCTATTATATAGCCATATAGAAATCTCAACCATCTCCTGATAACTAGGAACAACAAACCCGGTAATAGGCATGGGTAACAACAAACCTACTAGAATACACTAACAATATAACAATATACCCAATGTAAAAACTATTTTCCTAACACTATCATATGTGCCAATAACACCTGTTTATGTACATAGTGTGCAAGTGAACCCTACAACACAATTGGTAATGGGAAGTAATGTGAACACCTCGTAGATACCACCACAAGGGCTGTTGCCACAAGGGCTGCCTCCACAAAGACCACCACTACAAGGATCACCTCCACAAGCACCAAACACACCGATTGATCCCCCACAAAAAATCTTTCTATAACAAGTCAATGAAGCTGCCAAAGTATAGAGTGGAGAATGCAACAAATCAAATATAGTCATGCGAGATCATTTGGAGGGTGAACAAAGTCATTGCCCTAGAGGGAAAAGTGAGCCAATTTGTGGCCACCCTATTGGATCGGGCACAAACCTAGTATTGAAGTTTGATCTATTGCAGTAAGTTATAGACTATGACATGCTGAAGAAAAAGTTTCTTGAAGCATTCGATATTCTAGAGTTTGATCAACATAGTGTAGCCCTCTGAAAGGAGATCAAGCAAGGCGTCTTCGAGAGTGTGCACGCCTAAAATGCAAGGTTTAAAACCTTGACCTTACAACTATCCTATGATCTCAACCTACAACATGCACAATGGTTTGTAGGTGGCCCCCTCATACCTTTTAGACGAGCACTGTCAATGAATACCTTTATCGAACCACACAAAGCATTAGAGGTAGCACTACGCGTAGAAGCAATAATAAGTGTGGATATAAGGAGCAACCCATTTCTCGAAGCACAAACCTCAAACATGGTTGCCTAATTCTAGAAGCTAACATATGGCAATGTGCAGGAGAATCCCTTTGGACTATGGTGCCCTGATTGCAAAGTGAATATGCTTACTAAGAATAATTGCCCAAGGAACAATGCACATTGCAGTCCAAGCATGTGAGGTTTGCCGCGAAGACCACAATGTTGAACATTGCCCAATTGTCCAGAGGGTGAAACAAGTAAAGGTCTAGCTGTGGTGTAGAGTTTGCGACTCTTGTACCCATGATGCTGAGCATTGCCATAGTATAAGAAGCACAGGAAGTCTGTGAGAGAGGAGTGTGCCAGATTATTGCTGGCCTTCCAACCAAAATCAAGGCTATGTTGGCGGGCAAGGTTTCGGAAGAGGTGCTGTGAGGGGACGAGGAAGATTTCCCCCAAGGACGTGTTACAAGTGTGAGTCCCCATACCACTATTAGAGCGATTGCTCACCTTACCCAACTTGTGGATAATGTAGATCCACCCAGATAACTGAAGAATGCCCTTAGTTGTACAAGAAAATGGCTTGAAGTGCAAAGGCACAAACATGATAAGGATTGGTAATTGGATACCGAAGATATAAGGACTTGAGGTTGGTGCAAAACCGAATGTCGTGACGCACAATGATGTGAATACTCAACTTCGAAGGATTTAAATATGTACAAAACCTATACAACGAACGATCACAAAGGTGATCGACTATTCAAACGGTGCCCTTCAAAAAATGATATTGCAAGAAGCCATTGATATAATTAGAAACTTGTAAGGGGAAGTACAAACAATGCTAGAGATAGAGGCATGCATAAAAGAACAAACACACTAGGGACCTTCAACACAGGAGATTATTACGTTGTTGAAAACCAACATAACACTACCATTGTTAAAGGATTTACTTGTGCAAACCCTTACAACCACACCCTTGGTTGAAAAAGTGGATTTTCAAGTGCTGAAAGCAGCCAAACAAAGTTTTGATTGAGAATTGCTGGTGGATGCAATCATCAGTGGCCAAAAAATGTGCCACATTTTAATTGTCACAGGTGCAAAGGTAAACATCCTTACTGAGGATGCTTGGAACCGGATGTGAAGGCCACCATTGGAGCCTTCTCCGAATGTCTTCTTTATGGTGTGTTGAAAAATGCAACAATGAACATCATGGGAGCCGAGTTCACAAAATATTTTGAGGTAATAGAACTTGTTGAATTTGACAACTACCCGACCTTACTAGGTAGACCGTGGTGCTTTAAAAAACAATGCTGATATGCGCTTCAAAATGCGCAACACGAGCTTTGAAAATGACGAGCACTGTATCGTGATTTTGATGGACTCATCCCAAGGGCCACCATTTGTTTAAAGTGTAGATGCTAAGAAGATGCTAATAAGATATCAATTACATCTACAAAATCACAGTCCAAGTGGAGAATTATATCAAATTGGATATTGAGGGCTGCATTGAATGGAAGAGCAACACATTTGCATTGGATACCACAAGCCATGCTTGCCATTGATGGGTTGAAGAGTCATATGAAGTGATTGGAAGATGTGCAAAAGTAACAAACAAACCCAACAACGCACCAATGCATAGAGTATCTAGTTAGCCCAACACACCAGCCACTATAAGGATAACGTCGATCATGAAAACGATCCCACATATAAGTCGATGACAAAAGAAGTTGCCTCAGCAAAATACACCCATAGACACAGGTTACAAAATAACTAGACTGCCTATGGAGCACACACATGAGCATGCCGTGAGGCTTACAAAACCATCATATTCCCATAGAAACACAGTGACTTATGACACATATAAAATGTGTAAACCGGAGGCCAAAATGCTTTAAAGGCATTCAAATGGTAACTAGTTGCAACCATACCAATGATAAACAAGCATGGGTGGTTTAGAGTGAATAAAGCTTTTGAGCCGGAAACACCTAACCCAAAAATATTTCTTTAGTGATTTTTTAATTTGTTGTATTTGTTTTTGCGCACCCCCTGGCTGAGCACAATTTTTGGTTTCAAATTCACTCATTCAACAAATTTTTGCATCAATAAAATAAGACTAGAGGTGTGCGCATAGGGCGCTCATCCAAAAAAACTATTCGACATGTTCTACAAAGCTAGAAAGACTGTGATCAAACGACGACAATTTTCCGTGGACTGGAATTTTGCTAGCAAAATAAGGCATGCATAGTCAGTGCAGAATAATCAACTCCATCGTCAAAACCGATGCCAAAGAGGTGCAATAGTCAAAGCACAAAAGGAAAGAGGCAACCCAAACTATACTTTGATTACTGTGATGGAAGACCATGCACATTTTTAAGTTTGGGGAGGAGAGTTAGTGTAGAAACAAAGGATAAGGGAACAAAGGAACACAGGGACATGAACAAGAATCTTTTGATTATCTAGCTCGATGTGAAGCGGGGATAAGGAGATGAAGAGAATGTGCACAAGAAGGAACTCAAGACCTAGGAACATGACTGGTGAAAGTTACGTCAAGGTGCATGCAACACCTAGGGGAGAGAGAGGCAGAAGAAAGAAATGTTGCACGGAGAGAGAAAATAATAATGTTCCATGGAGTCTTGGATTGGGGGGGACAAGTCTCAGAGATTGGGGGGACCAAGGGCCTAGGTTTGAGGATGACAGGGTGATGGTGGTGCATATATATATATAACTATATAACTTGAAAAATTAGTTATTAAAAAATGTATAAGGACGACAAATGAAACTTCGAAACACTAAACACATTGCATTGAACAATGAAAATGCCAAATATCAATATATTAATTTTTTTACTTTAATCTGACAATTTTTTGATATTTAGTTTATACAACTTTAATGTTTGAGCTTATCAAAATTTTAATTTGTTTTTAATTTTATCAATTGGAACTTTGAAAACATGTTTTTTTTAACGCTGAATTTTATTGGCTGGTGACTGTGTCAAATTTAATCGTCGCCAAGATATCGAACATTTTGACACAGGAATCTTGTGATGTAGGTCCTGCTATTCAAAATTCATATTGATAGTTAGGCCAGTGGCTCAGAACGGATGTGTCCAGGGCAAGCTCCTCCAAACCAATTCCAACTGATCTTGCTCTATGCCAAGGGCATTGATGGTCAATCTGAGATGACTGCTTTGGCCTCTACATCCCATCGAACTTGCCTAGACTCTATGTTATATGTAGCACCTGTGTTGCGATCATTGAGATATAAGGCCTATATAGTACAACTACAAGTTCTCCATGGGTGATTGGACTTCCAACTTGATGTTTTAATTTATTTATATGTTTAAAACTCGTGATTTACTTGAACGGTTAATAAATGATCCAGACATGATCTTTTGCCTCTAACTCTTGCTATTTGTTGGTAATGTTGTCTCTCTCTAATCCTTGCCAATGCTTTGATACCTCGTAAAACATGCCTTAAAATTTATACATGCAACTCTGGTATTAAGTATTCCATAAAGAGTACATTTATACTTATTTCCTTAGAAGAGCCTCTGACCATAAATTTAAAATTAGGACGGGGCAACATTAAGTATTATTCTTCCACACACAGGGTTTAGACAATTACTGCAGAAGTCTACAGTGATTTGAGAAGATATAGGCAGGCGCAGTTTGAGACAAATTTATTTTTCAAGTCCCTCGACATGTAGTGCGTCTCTAGGACTGGCACGAGATACTATATGTATATGTATATAGTATGTCCACTCTGATATAGGGTTACGTCACTATGAATTTTCATGGCTAGATCCCTGAATGCAGGGAAGCGTGGTAGCACAAATACCCCATAGTTGAGGGAAATGTTCTTGGGGACGTTCCCCTCTGGCTGGACAGTGGATGGGAGGGACAGCGGGGGCGAGGTTTCCCAGGATTGTCCCCAAGTCTTTGAGATTTCTAGATTTTGGGGCTGGTGGGGGAATGTCCCTATTAAATATATTATATATAATACCTTTAAAATTGAAACCATATTTCAACTTTATTCGCCCGAATTTACGGGGTTTAAAGTTTGGTTCGTAATGCTTTCATGTTAGTTTTGAAATTAGGGTTCAATGTTCGGTAGATTAATTTTGGGTTTTCGAATCTAAAGGGCATTTGGTTGACATGGGTGAAGGAAATTAATTTCCCTAGACGTTTGGGGATGGTGGAGGCAGGATGACATAGATGCCACATCAAATAGAAGAAAACACTAGCGAATATTAGGAAAATTTTAACGCTTATTCATTTAATTTACCGGGTGTACCAAAGTTTATGCGACCTCTGCCTTTGTCATTGAAGTTACCATGTTTGTAGCTCAACATAGGTGAAATTCGGTTTGTAAACGTGATTGTCAGTGAAAACCGAACTTGTTCGCTAGTGTTCGAGAGGAGTTTAGCCATAGTTTTTTTTGCCATTTTTGGAAAGGGTCCGGGAATAATAATAGCAGCAAAACTATTTGCATATCGTGCAACTATTTAACTTGTTCATTCTGTGGCCCAGTGTTCGAGAGTAGCCGCATTTCTCTAAAAGTGTATATTTTCTTGAGTCTATAGCATTGATTCGGCAATATTTTTCTTATTTTCATATAGATCCATATTTTGCACCTTATTTAGAGACATTAGCAACTTCTAATAGTTATGTGTAGAGACATATTAATAATTTAATAGCACCTATGTGGAGTATTAGCCATACTTAATAATAGTAATACTTAAATTTATTACTAAAATGTTTAAGTTACTTTAGTAACTAGTTACATAAATTTAATTATTTTAGGTTTAACTTTTAGTATTTTATTAATAAATATTTTAGTTTTTATAATTTTTTTTTTGGTAATTATTCATATTTTATATTTTTTTAAAATTTATAATATTTTTTCGAGCCAAACCGAACCGAATTGAATTTTTTGCAAACTCCTGAACTTCTGAACTTTTTTCCCTGCCCGAACAACCCGAACTTTCTGAACATGGTAACTATGGTTGAAACCTTGGGCATGGAATTCGAGATTGGCTTTTTGGATGCAAAGATGACGTCCCTTTCGGGCGCAAATTTGAGGAAGTTGGATTTTCCCCAAAACCCTTAGGGAACATTGTTGGAAATGATGACAACCACATGTAGAGAATCTGTTTTTTATGACAGCAATATGATTTTATGCAAGAACTAGGGCAATAACCTATTTCAGGTCCACCAAACCCTAAGCGACCTAGGGTAAATTCAAATTTTTGCCTTTTCTACACACAAATTTGTAAAAATTCATCAACATGAAACCTTTGATGAAGTCATGCAAAATAAATGCTTCAACCATAAATTACAGACCACTGGAATTAATTAATGCTCAAGAACAACTGAAACTTCAAAACTCCATATTTTCATAAATATTTCAAGAAAAAATGCAAATGATAGCTCAAAATGATCACAAAAATAGCAGCTATCCAATAAAATTAGAATGAGATTTTTCCAACCACAAAACCCATTGAAAAGTGATCTTGAAATCTCCAAATGGGTAGATCAACCTGAAAATGAACGTGGCAGCCCCAAAAAAGCCTGTCCTAACTTGAATTTGTGCCCTAACACTAATGGAAACCCTTGCCATTATGAAATTCTGAATTTTGAAGCCCAAATGCGACTTCCGGATGAAGCCACCAATGCAACAAATGAGGGTTTTCATTCCCAAGTATTGTGACTATTGAGGGTTTTTGTTCCCAATAGGATCCAATGAGGGTTTTCGTCCTCAAAGGTTGAAAATGAGAGCTCAGTGCTCCAATTCTAAAAGAGAAGTATATAATTCACAAGATGATGATGCAAAAATAAGCTAAGCGACCCCTCTTTATACTTAGTTGTTGCGACAAAACCAATAAGAATGCTTCCAAACTAGGACCGATCTCATAAGGAAGCTTCTCTTCTATTTTTCCTTTGGCTTTTCATCTTCTTAACCCAGCCGACCTGACTTTATATGGAAAACTACTAAAGAAAAATGCAATGCTCATGAAAATAACTGAAAAACATGACAATTACTCCCCTTGATCATTTTCTTTTTGCGTATAGGAAGTGGAATGTGCTCTTAAGTCTTCAAATCGAACTAGCTTGGAAAAGGGGACATTACAAAAGGGTTGTTGTCATTGAAGCGTGCGAACCCAAAGAATTATATAAACCTCCCCTCTATAATTACTTGCAACCTGAAGCTGGTAAAAGCTCAAGCATTCTAAGAAGTGACAATCGTAAAAAATAGGGCATGACTTGAACAAGAGGCATTTAAGGAGCAGGTTGCAAATCAATAAAGGTTGAGAAAGAAGGCTGCGGAGAGAACATTAACAAGAAGCAAGCCACCTTGGGAAGAGGAAGCAGGGGTTAAGAGAGCAGCTTAATAACTGCAATAGGGTATTGCCATTAATGGCCGTGAAAGCTCGAGCCAAAGAAAATCTGAACACAGGTATACTGATGAGGCAAAGATTGCAGCTTGCCCACCCACAATGGTACAGAAAGAGAAGGTAAAATTAGCGTAGGAAGGAACGAGCCATGGAACAAAGAGAGAAAATACACGAGGCATAGAAAGCAGCACAACAAGAAGAGGAGATGAAAAGAGAAATAATGAAGCAACCGACGTAATCTGAGAGATGCCTTTCCCAGATGATTTTCTCACTAGAGAGAAGTGGGAGAGCCAAGTAAGGTTTTGCACCATGAATGATTACAACCGTTGGTAGAACAAGAACTTGAAGTTCCTGGAAGACGATTATTCAGTAAAGAGTGCCATGGGTCCAGACGGGAGAATAACTGCCTGATATCAGTAGGAGAGTTGAGTTTGAAAAACTGGAGTTCCAATTATTTCAACTCCCCTTGTTTTGGCAAGTCTGAGAAGCTGGGCAGGTTTTTGTTGTTGCACGTTCACGAGAACTGCATATATTTTGCAGGAAGGAGAAAGAAGATATTACCCAATTTGATACACAGGCTTTTAGGTGTATCAAAGGAGGGCACAGGCATAAAGAAGGTACTCTCAAATACCAGCGCTATCAACACATTTACCAAATCAGTGAAGTTCAGTGGGGAAAAATACTCCATTCCGATCGAGACCATTCCTGACCCCACCACTTGCATAGCTGTGCTAAGCTGACGCATACAAAAATATTTCAAACTCGGAGGACCTACTTCAATGAAAACATTGGTGAAAGGAAAAGTCACAGATCACTATCGTGTTGGTAGTCTCTACATTTATCATGGGATTCAGAAATAAAATGAGAGATACAAGCTAACACAGTTGATAAGGTGCATACTAATGCTTGGCCTTGGGTAATTTCCTGTATGAACTTTCTGAAAGAGTGCAGATTTTTAGTTGAAAGAATTGCAAACATAGTGATTTTAATCTGGAAGATCATCTAATTCAAACAAACACATTCAGAATACAGTAAACAGGAGCTTTATTCAGAACAATTAAAAGTGTTAATTCCTAGATACCCACTTTGTTCAGGGGTATGATATAGGCCAATGTGAGAGGTTGCAAGGCTTGAGTAGTTTATATTGAATAATTGTGGCAAGTTCAAATAGAAGTCATCCTTTTTCTGTCCTGTATCTTATCCTTATTGCTTCTCTTCATGTATGTCAGTGAGATGTAGCCATGACAATGTTATAGCTGTTCTTTGTTATTTTGATCGCGAGGCTTAAAGGAGTTCTTTAAAATTCATGAATGTTTACAGTTGGATGCTTTTTGGCCCGACCATGATGGAATTTTTACTCTGTAGAAATGCTTTTATATTCTTTGGAGGGATGGATAGTCCGGTTGTAGTGTCAGATACAAAGCACAAGGTTTAGGCTCACCAAGTGTCACGTGAAATCTTTCTTTGATTTGCTTTGTTCTTGCCTGTTTATGTTCTTCTTGGTCTCTGAAGTAATGTCGTATTTGGCATTTTTATTAGAATCTATTATAATGTATTGCACAGGAAACCATTGGTAAATTAAAATTGCAATTAAAAAAAAGTATAAATTTTTGCACAGAAATCCATTGCATAAGTTGTGTTTATTTGGAAATTATAATGGTGTTTTTCATTTAAAACCTGTAGTAGAAATTAGATGAAGTCCCGACACTTGGCATAATTGAGGATGCACTCAAATACTGGTAGCTTTTCAGGCTTGTAAAGAACCGAGAGGCTGCATCTCAATCACGCAAAAAAAAGAACTCCTACATTCAAGATCTGAAATCCAAATGCGACATGTGGGAGAACTATTGCAATCAACTTCAGCAATCAATTGCTTTCACTTGTGCTGAAAACACGGTTTTGCGTGATGAGCTTTTTCGCTGTAAGAGGCAGAAAGGTCATAATGGTGTGGCGGAGCCTGCAGTGCCCAAGGGTAATAACTTAATAAGTTCCTCCATACTCATAATTTTTAAGCAACACAATTGCACTGGAACTTTTTTGTTATCATAATTCTGAGCTACTTAACTGTTCTTCAAACACACATTTCATTTACAAATATTTCTGATTGATGTCTAAAATAATTTGTAGATTCCCTGCCGTCGGAGTCCCCGTCTCATCTTACCGCCTTAGTGGTTGCTGGCCATCTTACCGGCGTCCACTGCCTCGGTTGGCTTCTGGCAACACTGATCCTTCTACTTCTCGGAGAGGCAGTAAAGCCAAGCATCACAAACAGCATGACTCACACTAAGAATGGATTCAAATCTTCAACTATCTGGGTCTTCATTATTCTTAATAAAAAAAGAAGTGTTTTTGAATCCTATCCGGGAACTAGAAGTAGAGCGTTATCTTCATGTCGTCTTCGTTACTGGATGTATAATAGGTTGTCTCCAAACTTTAGGGTGTCATTTGGTTAGTTTAGTTGTTATAAAGGTAGAGAAGTTTGTTGGTTCAAAGTTGAACAAAATAGCTCATGTGAACCTCAATGCCTCTGGTTACTGTTTCCCCTCTGGTTGTAGAATTTAAATGGTGCTGAAGTGTGTTGGTTCAAAGTCGAACAAAATAGCTCATGTGAACCTCAATGCTTCTTGTTACTGTTTCTTCTCTGGCTGTAGAATTTAAATGGTGCTATCTTATTAATTTAAATGGCTTACATCTGTTCTTCATGAAGTGATTATTTGTGCCTAGAAAAAGTCTTCAGAAAGCGTCTGAATAACTTTTTTTTTTGGGCTATTTTTTGATAGGCATAATGAATCCATTAACCAATGCATTTGCTGAAATACACTCATTCTTGATGGTTTTCTGGTTTAAATTTACTCTATTAACCTTTGTTTGATGAACAGCTTGTAAGAACTTGCTGGTTTTACATGGTATTAAAGGCATGCTATCACTTCTAATTTTGTGCTCTGAAGTTGGATTGCTCTTATTAATGGACAATGTTATTTTGCTTGATGCATTTGTCTATCGTTATGGTGTTTGTGGACTATGTATATAAAAGGAGCCTCCAGATCTGCAGGGTTAATTCTACTGGATATTATGGGGATATCATTATCTATTTATTTGTCCCATTTTTTTGGAAGATGCTAATACTACCATAAAATGGTTTTCCTTTCTTGCTTTAAGGAGAGGTTTCTGCCTCATACGGCTGTTATTTTTATTTGGTTGTAGTGGTGTAGCTATATTGTTAGACGAGCACTTCCATGTTTGTGGACCTGTCCAAATGGCTATCTATAGTCTAGCTGGTGAGGATATTCATTTGTCACTTGAGAGACCCTTGTTCAAGCCCTGGCAGTGAAAAGGTTTTTTTGTATAGCCTAAGTGGAGGTAATGGCTTCAAAATGTGAAAGGAATAGGGTTGTACACCTTGTTGGAGAAACACACGCGTGCAATCCTCATGTGGGCTTCCATTATACACTAAAATGGTGTCTCGTTTGGTGGGTGGCCTTAAAGGACTATTTGTACCTTTACTTGCAAGCCAAATAGACCAATTTGGTGTTGCATTTGGTGGTGACCTAAAAAGCTACCTTTACCTTTTTACTTGCAGGCCAAATGCATTGCATATTTTTACTATTATTTGAAATCCATAATTGAGGTCAAGGCCAGTTCTTTTTAATAGTTCATGAATGGCCCTTGGACTTGTGGATAGTTGTAGTGCTAGCCCATTAGCGAAGCTGTCTGCGTGCATGTTGATATGGGAGCCTCTTGCCTCTCAAATCCTATTTGCAGGTGTGCAGTTAATCCGAGCTTACTGTGATTATCTAGGTCGAGACTCGTGAGTGATTCTATCCCGGTGTATTGAGAATTGAGAAAGGAACTTCAAACGGATTGATAGACATCAATAAGTGTTAGGACCTTTTGACACTCTGTTGTAGTCCTATTCATCCCTCGAAACTCCATTACATTGAAGCAGCTCTGGTGCTTCAATCGCTACTCTCAGTGACCCACTCGAGCAGTGTCATGAAGGCTACCCCCATATATATAGAGGTAGTAGCCTTAACAAAGTTAAAGGTAAGATTGAGTCGGGCCCCTTATATCTCGATGGTGATTAAGCCCATGTGCCCCATCTATAGAGGGGGTACCTTCAAACCATTTGACTAATGTAAACCCACATAGATATGGGAGCCTTAGACCAAACAACTATTTCATATGCCCCATATATAGAGGAAGAGGGGAATATTTGGGGATGATAGTAATGACTAGAATTAGCTGAAGGCTAGCTAGGGCGACTCAAAAGTGAATACATGGGATGTGAGATGACCATTGACTCGTGGAATTATACCCTATCTCCCTATCTAAGTAGAGGGAGGGAGCCCTAACTATTTATATATGAGAATAGACGTGTCCATCTCCATCTATAGTGTGAAATATTCCTATCCCAATCTAGACAGATCTGATCTATTCAAATACGGAAAGGGATAGTGCTTCTGGGTTTATAACTATCGACACATTGGTAGATTAATGTATAGATGGATTACATAATTGATACAAGCACTAACAACATTACCATATGCTTATGCCCATTTCAATATCCATTATAGATCAAATGGGGGAGAGTGGGCACTTCAATATTTTCTATATAGATGATATGTAGTTCTTTAATGATATAGGCTTAATGGGACTTGTAATGTTGAGAGGTGCTCCTACAATGACACTCAGGTAGTGTATGGTGTGAGTAGTTCACTTTTATTCCTGACATGGAATTTGACGTTTGTTTGATCGTCACACGACAATCCATCTTTAAATTTGATGCTCATTTGACCATCACCCAAATATTTTGCCTTTCTTCTTGGAGGAGTCCATTGAAAATAGTAACATCTTGCCATATGGTAATGTTTGGGCCCTTTTTTTCTTGATTAGATTTTTTGGAGACCAACACAATGGTACAACTAAATTAGTGTCATTTGCAACAAATTAGTGGGAAATTAGCAAAGAATAATGAAGTTAATAATCAATGTGGCTTGTGAAAATTTAAGTTAAGAATCTTGAAATTGATATCTATCAGCATAGTTGAGATAGATATATTTATTATTTATTTTTATTTTTTGGTATACTATACTAGTATAGATATCTTAAATACAACTATTTATAATGCACCGAAAGATTATCAATCTCGAGCCACTTATATTGGATTTATCACATAGGTTAGATAGGCACTTCAAGATTGGTATCTCTTGATATATTTTAGATAGTTGTATTTAAAATATCTATCCTTGAGGTGTATTTTCTTACCATTGAGTGATGTATTATTTTTCTTAAATCCATAAAATGAAGAATAAACGACTATCTTCATAAAGAGAAAAATGACACTTACTCGTAAAATAATGTTCTTATTGCTGCTGCTACTATTTAACTATTTTGACCATATTCTAATGCTAAGATCAAAATCTAAACCGATTTGCTACGCTACTTTATTTAAATAATTTAAGTATGTGTGAAAACTAAGAACATAATTTAAACCTAGTGCCTACCCAGGCTTTCAAATACAAGACATTAATATCATATGGCTTCCACACACTGAAAAAACAAAACAAAATGGAAGTTAGTTGTATCAATTTTGTTTGACCACCTTGGGCCTAGAGCTCTATTGCAGGGATCGTCACATGTCCTAAATGAATTCTCTGCAGGCGAGAAAGAAGATACAACTCATGAAGTGTTCACTTTTCTGTCCCCTTTTATATGCAACACACGCATTCGCTTTGCAAAGTCTCTCCTACTTGAAAATCTCTGTAGTGTTGAGACAGTTCCTCCCTTGGAAGGATTGGGCTAGCGTTGATGGGTGCCAAGTCCTTGCCCAACTTTATTTTGGACCCTCACAAGCACCTACTCAGAATTCAGAAACTCCTCCCTTGCTGTGTGAGAGGAACAAAAATGTGCTCAAACAATAAAATGGTCGGAGTGCCCCCACACCCACAACTCATTTCTCTTCGTCCTGTTGAATGACTTGAAATGCTTGTGTATTTTGTTAATTCATATTGGCGCTGCTAGACTCCTCAAACTTGTAAGAGGGACTTTACCTCTACCTTCAATATTTCTATTTTTTCATTATGTTTCCATTTCTTTCCCATAATTTAGATTGTGGCCATGTAAGTTGCATTATTCCAAAGCGGGTATTCAAATGCCCTAAAAATTGTCAAAATAACTCAGTCAAAAATATCTTATAATTTTATGATACGGACTGATTTTTTGCAAATTTATGCAAGAAATGTGTCTAATTGATGCCCTCGTTCTTTTTATGGTCATTGTTGGTCATCACCTCCACCCCCAAAACAAGGCAAATCATTGCCAATGTTGCATTTTCAATCCAAAATATGTTTTGTATCCCGTTTCTCTTTTACGTCACTTGCTGCCATCGCTAAGCGTGGAGCCATAATAATCGAACCAAGAGTAAAGCTCTCCTCTAGCAAACGTAAATGCAAAACATTCCTTCTTAAAATTTATTGGCTCATATTCGGTTAAATTTACTAATTAAATATTTATAAATTTGGTAAGGTGATTATTTTTCTATTAAATTTAAAAATGGGATTGAAAAGTAGCACGTGTTAATATTTTAAATAGGCATTGATGATATTTAATAACTAGCAATCGCATATGTACAATACAATGTGAACGCCGAATGGTATATGTTATTTGATTTAGAGGAGTAGTTATTAATTTTTGTAGTTGATGTTGATAAGGGGTTTGATTGATTTTGTAAGTGTAGAAATATAGATGCAGCATTATATTTAAAGGCTCTATCTTTACATTTTATATTGTTTACAAATTCGTACATATACATTTGCAAATCTCATATCAAGGGTGGTAGCGTTTTGCACACTATTTTATTTGAACTAAACTTGAATACATGAAGACTTCCGTACATTTGCAGATTTTATATTATGAGTGGTATCTTTTTGTGGCCAATTTTATTTGCACTAAATATGAATACATTTGATACCCCCAAAGTGATATAACTAACATGGCTAGACATGATTTCATATTGTATAGATTATCATACAACAAATCAGAAAAACAATATCTTATTAGAATTTATTTATTGACACATTTATTTGTTACATTTAGATTCTCCAAGGTTGTGCATACTGCACATGGACATGGCACTTTACATGTACGATGACATAATGAGAATCATAGAAAATCTAAACAAGAAATATATAATTCGCTATGCTGCTACAAACACTATTTATAAATGTGTTCTAAAGAATTGTAAGTCAATTGCTATAAAGAGACTGTACACTCACTACCCACAAAGATTGCGTGAATTTGAAACTAATTTGGAAATAGTTTCAAGCATCAAGCATCATAATCTTGTGAACTCATCGTGTTTATTTTCTTGCATGCACTCTAATTTATTGTGTTCCTTCTGCATCAATGAGAAATATAAGAGTAAGAGCTTAAAACCGTGTCATCCAATGGCATGGCAATAAAACCAAGCTTATCCAAGTCATGGGTTAATGAACTTTCCTTTTCAGTCAAAAAGGTTAAGACTATTAGTGCTCATAACTTTCATGATAGTGATACTATTAATACATATCATCATAGGTACCTGAAGGCATATCGGAAAAACCAAAATTCTTCAATCTGAAAGCCATAAATGGTTGTGCCTTCTAATACTAAAAATGGTCTTATGGGAATAAACAGACGACTTCTTCAAGCCATGCGCTGGTAAGCTTGACTTTGCAGTCAGGACATTTGAGGTTGCTTATGTTTATTCCCCATATGGGACTATTAATGTCAAGTTCAACACATCTTTATTATTAGTAGTGCAAAAATTGTGTCATCTCAAGGCATGGAAATAAAACAAAAATCTATCAGCTAATGTGATTTCTTTTGTAGTCAAAAAGGTTGAGGCCAATGGAGCTTCCAACCCATATCATAATGGGATTATTGATGCAAACCTTCTCTATTACTTGGAATTGTGACAAGAACATTGAGCTTCTTCAAATTATGAGCAATAGAGGGTTATGTATCCTAATGATCTTTCCTTTTCCTCCTTGAAAATTGTATCTTACAATCCAAATTATATAGTATACTCAATATTCATATTTTGCATATCATGAGCTATTTGGAAATTGCAACTTAAGACTATTGACCTATGAGTTTAAATGTATGCAACAATGATGCATTCATTATGCAAATATGGAATGGTATATGTCATGACAACCAGATGTATTCAATGTGATGAACTAGAATGTATTAGAGCGGTGTTTATTATATTTGAGAAAATTGTTGTTTACACTAAAATGTCACTTGTTTAATGTTACATTTCCATTCAGTACATGGTATGCAAAATATGAATATTGAGTATAGTATTGTATATTTTATGTTTAGGGACAGGTATCATAGTTTTTCCAATCACTATTACCTTTACATTGGCGGCTACAACTCCAACAAAAATGTCAATTCTGATTGTCCATCCAATTGAACATTCTTTTGGATGATAATTTTGAAACACATTTGTCATACTTTGACATTGCCAAGTGCATTTCCTCGGCCCAAACCCATACCTCTACCTATGTTTTGGGTACCATTGGTTACATTGACCTTGAATATGGAAGAACATCAAGGCTTAATGAGAAATCTGATGTATACAGTTACGAAATTGTTCTTCTGGAGTTGCTGACGGGAAGGTAGTTATGGACAATAAGTCAAATTTTCTTTAGTTGGTAAGATTTATGTTTGTTAATTTCCTTTTGGAATTTACACTGTACTCTTTGCAAGTATTTTTTTAGGTTTGTTGTCTGGAGCATGGAGTGATCAAATGTGGATGGAGTTATCTTTGACATTGGCATGTGAACACATATTCTATCAAAGTAGAAAACAACATAGTCATGGAAACTGTTGATACAAAAGTTGTAGTAACATGTATGGATCTTGGGATTGTAAGAAAAATCTTCTAGTTGGCATTGCTTTGCACTAAGAAACGACCCTTTGATCGACCCACCATGCATGAAGTTGCCATAGTTCTGAAGTTGATGTTGCAAGTGCCTGCTCCTAAGCAAGTTCCTAGTATTTGAATGAACCAATTGACCCCTAGTAATAATTACAGGAGATATTTGGATGAATATGCAGATGGTAAGCACAAAGATGTTACAGGGAGCACAAACAACACTTCTGATGGGCATTTGTTTGTGAGATTTAGTGAGGTGATTTCACTAAACACTGTTTGACTGGAATGAAACTAGGACAATGTTGTGTCGGAAAAAAATGCATCCCCACGAGTCCTCTCTATCTCGGGGTATGCTTTTCTCAATGGATGAGCCGATTTTCAAGTAAACAATGACCAGGTTTCGTGTTTTTGATTTTCAAGTAATAGTAGTTGTCTTTTAAAAATTGGATAACTTGGATATGTATGATGTTGTGTAACAAAATTGTGGACCAATGCAATGAGTTGATTGTCTGCAATGTCAAGCCATATTAAACTGGCCAACCTACCCAGTGTTGGAGGAACTGGGCCTGTAAATTTGTTTGAATTCAAAGCCCTGACAAAATTAACCATTAAACCATTAGTTTGAATGACATTTTGGATCAAAATCCATGATCCATTTTCAAAGATTAATATATGAAACAATGTGTCTCGATAATCTTATTATTATTTTTTTGTGACTGAATTTTATTGGGAGGGGAAATAATATCTTACAGAAAATTGAGATTAATCATGTTCCCCAATTCATTTGGAATTTGCCCATTGGAATTGCACCCAATTGCCATCCTGTGGGAACCAAATGTTTACCAGTCATAAAACATAGAATTTTGCAGTTTGATATAATTGTGAAATCCAATATAAGACACTGATAATGCTTCAAAAACTTGCAGGTTCTTGGGCTTGGCTTGAAACTTACAAAATTATCAAAGATTCCAAGTTTCCTATACTCTTTGGAAGCCTTCCGGTCAAGTCTGTGTTGTAGGATAAATCCATGAACGATGAATGTTAACAAAAATAATATCAGCACAGATCCTTGTAGTAATGACTAATATTGTTATTCAATACAATATTCATTTTATTTGGTAGATATGGAGCTTACAGTGTTGCAAGTGCAGATAGAGAACCAATATCATTCAGAAGTGTTCCCTTCAACCCCACGCTTGATAATATCCTGTAATCATGGAAGACAAAAGTACCATATGCTCTTCTAAAAAGACAATGATTATTCTTTCATTTTGATGTTTTGACCTACATAAATCGTTGTCATTGAACCTGTTTCTATTCCCTAAACTCTATTGTATGCCCCAATGATTTTCCTTCCTAGAAAAAACAACAGTTCAAGTTGATGACGAGTACTGTGTTATTCTAAAAGATGATTATTATTCTTTGGGATTGATGTTTTGACCAACATAAATTGTTGTCATTTAACGTATTTCTAATTCTTAATTTATGTTCCCTAAACTCTATTACAAGCCATAATGTAGTTTGTGAGACAAGTTCTCATACCGCATTTATCTGTAATATTTAATTTTTGTTTTGCTTAAGAAAATAAAATCGCTTTTTTCCCCTTAATCCAGAGCTTAAACACATGGAAAGTTAAAAACTAAACAAAACCATTTTTCTTAAAACCAAACATTAATGTAATAAATTATGTATATCATCTATCTTAACTCATCCCATAGTCTTCCACAAACATTATTGTGGAAGAAATCCATAAAAACTAATGATAAGGCTGCAAATTTTTTATCTAAATATTAAAGAACCAATCTATGGGTGCAAGCAGCTTACAATGAGGTCATGTAGTCACCTATGGAGCTCAACCTTTCCCATTTAGTGTCATAAGGATCTGTACCTCTAATCCAACTGGATGGAGCTGTACCTCCCCATGATAACATCATGATTTCCATGATAGAAGTTGTAGCCACAAAATCAAAAAGACCATACACAGATTATAAGTCTGTGCCATTATCAAATCAAATCTCACCAAAAAAGAAAAGGGTACTCTATACAGACAAAAGAACATATACCATCCCAATTCCTGTATTAGCAAAGGTTTTGAGAATTATAGGATTTGTTCCATAGAGCTTCACTTTTGAAATCTGAGTGCTCTGAACCAGCTGTGTTACGTACTGCAGATGAAGGGGAAATATTCTGCAATCCATTTGTACAGATTCTATTGATAATGTCATTCCAAAAGTAAAAATGTGTCATAAAATATACTGAACTCATTCCTTGATATTTTGATATGTTCATTTAGAAGGGCAAAAAAGGAAAATATAATAAAATTTATTGCAACTCACCATTGTGATCTGCTTAAAGCTTCATTGGCATTGGTCAATGCAGTAGATCTTCATCGGCTGCCTACGTGGTACCAGTGAATTGCTTCATTTCAATCTCTCACCACAACCTTCCTCAGGGTCTCAATCTCCACTCCTTCATGTGCATCCATTTGAATTTAAAGACTAAACTAATACTATAAAAGTTAGCCATGCACATGATTTTAAATCACATCTTGTAGTGAATAAAGGTCTGATCCTGAAAAAATGTACAATACTAGACTATGAAAATGAAGATAGGAGTGCGTACCATTTTTGGGGAGGGTTTCTAAACCTTGTCATTCGATGTACAAGTAAAACTTGTAGGCATAGCATGTAAACTTCAACCATGCTTTATGTAAAGGTGAAGGTTGAAGTGTTATCTAAGGCAGCTTGCCGAAAGATTCTTGGATTGTACGAGGAACGACACCAGGGCTATCTTGTCTTCCTTCATGCAATGCACTTATTCACACGAATACAATTGTTTAATTAATCTCAGTGGGGAAACCTCAAGGAAGTTTCATTGCATATTCTTAACAATATGATGACCTTAAGCTTCCAAGAAGATGAATTTGCAAAGTTGTATAGCACGGATGAAATAAAAAGTTTTCCCGGACCAAAACAATGTTTGATTGTCAGGGTAGCAAGCATGGAATTTGCTTTCATACATTTGGCACCTTCAGTGGCAGTATATTGGCATACCTAGATAATTTTATTTCATACAAGAAATGGTTTTATGATTTCTACTATGCATTTTTGTACAATTCTAATTGACTTGTGTCCAATTGCTCTATTCAGATCAAGACAAACTTGAAATAGAAAAATGGAGTGCAAAATACAATTTTTAGAAATTGACATGAAGCAAAAATTAGAAAAAAAGAGTAAAATTGCCTTTGAAAAATATCAAAGCTTTATACAAAACACTTCTACTTCCCTACAAATTCGTAGTGCCGCACACTCGTTCTTGTTTTAGATTTACCATTATATTGAATAAGAGGAAACTACATAATGTCATGACTTGCAGGGTTCATTAAGGGCATCAAGATCAATACTTCTAAATTTTGTGACTATTGAACAAAACATTAAAATACATGAGACCATTTTACCCATTGAATGAATCTGAAATTAACATCGCTCGACTCGCTAAAATACCCTCATGAGTTGCTCCTTACAAAAATGTAGCAAAATCGTCAATATGATATCCTCTACCAGGTAAATAACAGTCACAGAACACATAATCATGCAACCAAACCAAATTTACACAGAGGTCCCTCGTCTTTTGGTAAAAAATACAAGCACAAAAGAGCGATCACTTTCCATTCTGCTCGCTGCCACTGCCTTTACCGTTGACTGCATATTTCATATGCTTCTTCAGGGCAGCTTCTTGAAATTTTGTTGCTTCTACTGCCTCAACAATCTGCTTGAGCTTGTGCTGAATTGCGCAAACTCTATCCCCCATTCGTCGGAGTGTCCTCCACGTATAGATGGTGTAAATAGACAGTTTGCCCCACACCACACCATAAGAAGCACAAACATGTGGGTAAGTCTGAGCGTGTTCCATACTTCTCTGCCATTGATCCTCCACCTTCTTTAACAATGACCTCACCCCTTTTTCTCCATTGCTTCCCATTTCAACAAAAACAAAAATGACAGATACAAAGCTAGATTTTCACAAAACCCTTGGATGAACCGTCTTCCTCATTGAGATCCTCTAGGGTTTCAGGAAATAGATCAACAAAGCATTTTGCCTCCTCAAACGTTTCGTAGCATTCACAAACCCAGTAATCGTGAAACCATGAGGAAGACTGTACGAGCTTCCACAGTTCTGGCAAAAAATCCTCCACACGCTGATATGCCAACGGAATGAACAACAATGCATTAGGATTCAGAGTAGAGCTTCCATTTACTCGCGATGCGATGACCATCTTGTGAGAACATAAAGGAAACAAAACCAACAACCTTCCTGTCAAAGAGAAAAAACGTTATTTTGCAAACCCAACGTTATTTCTGCGACAACCGTCAAATTTAATTGCATTGGAAAAACGTTTAGTAGGCCGTCAAATTTAACATCGTCGCACAAACGTCTGGAAGGGCCTTTCCCATAGGGGGAATGCCTTCGACGTAATTACATTGTACTTATATGATAGATACTTGTAACCTAATATAAGATATTTATTTAATATTTACATGATATATTGATTTACATAATTTCATTTCATGATTTATTTCATTTCGAGATTATAAATCATAATATAGAAAAATATTATATTTATATGTTAAGAGTCTTATTTTAGAAGATATTTATTTGATACTAAAAAAAATTTATGTTTTTTTTACAAAATCACAAATTATAATATAAAATGGTGCGTGTGTGTGTGGTTGTGCGTGCACTTGCACTTGCGTGTGTGTGCATGCACGTGTGTGTGTGCGTGCATATGTGCGTGTATGTGCATGTGTGTGTGTGGGGGCGGGCACATGTGTGTACTTGGGTGCGTGTGTGTGTGTGCGTGCGTGTGGGTGTGCGCATGCGTGGGTGCGTGTGTGGGCGTGTGTGTGTGCGTGTGGGCGTGTGGGCCTGTGTGCGTGTGGGCGTGTGGGCCTGTGTGCGTGGGTGCGTGTGTGGGCGTGTGTGTGTGCGTGTGTGTGGGTGTGTGTGGGCGTGGCGTGTGTGCGTGCATGTGTGTGTGTGTGCGTGCGTGTGTGCGTGCGTGTGTGGGTGGGTGTGGGGGTGTGTGTGTGGGTGTGTGGGTGTGTGTGGGTGTGTGTGTGTGTGTGTGGGTGTGTGTGTGGGTGCGTGTGTGTGTGTGGGTGCGTGCGTGCGTGCGTGTGTGTGTGTGTGTGTGTGGGTGTGTGGGTGCGTGGGTGTGTGTGGGTGTGTGGGTGTGTGCGTGCGTGTGCGTGTGTGCGTGTGCGTGTGTGCATGTGCGTGTGTGTGCGTGTGTGCGTGTGTGTGTGTGCATGTGCATGCGTGCGTGCGTGTGTGCGTGCGTGCGTGCGTGTGTGCATGTGCGTGCACGTGTGCGTGTGTGTTCGCGTGCGTGTGCGCGTGTGTGTTGAGCGTGTGTGTGTGCGTGTGCGTGTGCGTGTGCGTGCGTGCGTGCGTGTGTGTGTGTGTGCATGCATGTGCGTGGGTTGGTGTGCGTGTGTGCAAGCATGCATGTGATCATGGATGGTGATTTGAAATGTTGAATCTAAAAATGTACACAATTTTAACTAGAAGTTGATGTTATTATATTTATGGACTGTGTTAACCAAATATCCCTTGACTCATTTGGTTATTCTTATGCTCCAAACCAAAGGACCTTTGGGCACTCATCCTTTTTTGAGCATTTTGTGTATATGCAACATTTTATTATCTCCACATTATCGGGAACTCTTCCACATGTTTGTGCATCATTCTATTGCCTTAGCTATTTCTTCACGATCAAGCCAAGTTGTACGACTTCATCCATTGAATGAGGCCCAAATGACACTGCCATGTCATGCTTCGCCTCTTCTGCATCACTTTTGCCCAATTTCATGTTGTGCCCCATTGTCTACATCCTTTGCTGTGGAATTTTGTTTTCCATGATCTTTAGTTTGATGAAAGCTTGCAGGGAGCCCTTTAGGTTAAGAACACTCTCATATAATGCCATACAATTATGCCTCTAGAAATCAGTTCTCCAGTTGTTCTATGTTGTGGATTGTTCCACCAACCCCTCTCGAATCACATTTATGTATTGAGCTACCTTAAAGTCGCGAAGGCACAACACCAAGCATGAAAATTGTTTCTTTTGGTATTGAATGGTTGGAGAGTTAAATACCGAACCTATTGCAATAGTGATAATGCATAATCTTATGTTTCATGATATTTTGAGCTATCATATGGGTTTAGGCGGCTATTTGTTCCCTCAAGATCTATTATTCACTTCCAAGATCTCTGAATGATGTTCGATGCAAGATATTGTCACTTCGAACTCAATTTTCTGTGATAGGGGATGGTCCAAAGTTTATCATTCATTGCATCTATGGTTTGTTTCCCAAGCTTTCCCCCCCACATTTTTCTATCTATAGTAGATCTTGCTTTGTATTAACGCTTCCTTTTCTCTTTAATTCACTTGAATTTTCATATTTTATGTATGGGTTTTTAACCTCTATATTGATGAATGTAATGCATCCAGGGTCTCATTTTGCATTATAATATGATTGTGTAGTTCCAAGAAATAACGAAGTTGTGGCTTATATTTTCCTTTCTTTTCTTCTCTCTTATTTTTTCAGGCATCTTGTAGATCATTCTTACCTTATGTTATGCTCTAATTTTGTGTGTGGACTATATTTGCAATATTTGGTATACTGTGTTATCCTCATAATAGAGAAAAATCCCTATATCTCTAGTGTATCACCTCCATTTTCTTTATTTTCTCTTACCCTGTTCCCCATTAGGATTTCTAGTTTAGGATCTAGTAAATTAGTGATAGCATTGGAATAGTTTACATAAGAGCCAAATTTCTCTAGAGGCTTGCTTAAGTCACAAGTCCCACACTTGAGAAACAATCCCATGTTTTTGTGCTAAAAGTGACAACAAACTTCACAAGTGGGCACTTTCAACCACCAATAGTTCTGGCACGCTTGAGTGGGAGCAATTTTGATTCTTGTTGCAAAAGAAATTTAAATTGCCTTAGACGTAAGGATCCCTATTTTGTGAATATAATCGCTAAGATTTTGTCATGTTCATTAGTTTTTCTAGGTTTTATGTGTTATACACAAGCTTTCAATGACTCCACTCTACTTTGCGTTTAAAATATCTAGCGGCTTCAACACATGAGACAAATAGAGACAAGAGGAAGTGTTCATACAAAAAGGACATTTTGAGTTCTTGCAACTTCCCTCAAGAAGGAGAAGCATTACCTGATCAAAGGGTGACATCTCCCATTCCTAGGACACAATCCACTCTTCTACCAAATAGACCCTTTCCCACATTTCAGAGAAGGCTTCATCCCATAATCTTCATGGCTGCACACAATATAACCAACCCTTTTTCATTTTCAATAGAGTTAGTCCTTTAGCCTTAACAAAATGGAATGATATCCCTATATCAGGCCCTCAAAAGCCTTCCATACTTCACTGATGAAAATGCAATCACTCCCACTGATAATGTCCAAGACATTCCAATATTGTTTCAATTTGAGCTAGGGATCGACATCTTTGATTTGTGCTCTGTTCATCATGCCACATAAGATGATGTAGATGTGAGGTTAGCTACTTCACTTAAAGATAAAGCTCTACCATCTGGTACAAAATTTTACCCCCTAACTCGGTGCACGATTGGGATGAACTAGGAGAAAGACTGTAGCAAGAAATTTCAAGAGAAATCTGAAAACTTGTCTCTCATAGATCAATTGACTGCCATCAAAAGAGCTCCAACAGAGGCACTGTCTGATTTTAACTACAGATTTCAAAATACTTGTTACAAAATCCCACCTCAAGTATGTTCTTCTCCTCATACAACCTTCACGTACTATCTAAAGGCTCTAAATTTTGATATTGTGGTCATGATCCAATCTATGTGAGGAACTGTATTGCCGTGATGCTTACGAAATAATATTTCTAGCTGTAAATAGCCTAATAAAAGCATGGAAATCAACTTCAAGACCTCATATGCCTTTATTCCTTGAAATGTCTAGTTTCAACCATGAATCCTTCCAAGCTTCTGTTGTATCAAAGCCTTTGGCCGCAATACCTAGACTTAGAGAATGTTCAAGCTATTCATAGGACCTCCTCTTACATGTTAGATGAACTCAAAACCATGCATAGACATATTGCAAATGAGATCACTACTATCAAAAGGTAGCAAGCCCACCCAATCAACTAGGTCATATCAACCTTATAACTCAACATATCAACAAAATAGAATACAAAACCAAGGCCAAATAGTCTGAAACTAATCCTCTGCAACAATAATACCTTGCTGTTACCAATCCAAATAGAGGCTTAGTCCTCATCCATAACAATATAGCTAGAATAAATGAAGTGGTGTTACATGTGCAAGTTGCCACATGACTCAAACAGGTGGCTTATGGAAATGTAAGCCAAGCATTGATGGTGCAAAGCTTTGCAGTGCACAACAATCATAACAAACTGAGCCAACTCAACCTCCAATGTCCGCTCCTGAAAGGAATCTAGCCCGCTGGTTATGGAATGAACTTTTGCATAGTGAATAACAATGGAAGAAGTGCATTGCGACCTCAGTGTCCTTTAGACTACAACTTAGGGAAAGAAAATAATGTTGGACATAAATGAGCAACCTATTGAAAAAGAGATATCTCCTACTCCTCTTGAGCCTCCCGAACCTGTTGTGGAAAGATAAGTTCCAAGAAAAATGGAAACATCGCATGATTTGAGCAAATTTCTACAAAATATTGGCAGCCTAAGAGCTTCTTATCCCATGATCTAGAAGCCAAAGAAGGATTGGGTGACATACAACCTCCAACAATCTCAGCTCCCCCCCTAAATGTTGTTGATAAAATGAAGAAGACCAATGTGAAAGTCATAATGTGGAATGCCCATTGCCATGCCTGGTCAGATAGATCATACTATGTAAGAAGCTTTAAACCAATCGAGTTGTGCCTCCAAGCCCAAGAATAAGGTGAACTCAAAACTGGCCAATCTGTATCAATCAGAAGTGGCAGAAGAAGGTACATAAGTAAAGCCCCTTAAATTTATCTCGTCTTTGATAATTGGAAAACACCTTGTCCATAACTGCATGATTGATTCTATGGTGCAAGTAGCTTTGTAATGTCCCAAACAAATGACTAGAATGCCTTATCTTTGGTTTGGATCTATCAGTTATACCCAGTGTCAATAAAGTAAAGTCCCTGTTTATACTTTGATCATTGGGAAGTATTGTCCATAACTCAAAATTCTGGTGTAAGTAGATCATCATCAAATACTTGAGTGTTTCAATTAACCTTGTTGCAGTTTTTCAACTTGATCCAAAATAAGTCATAAGTCTTGAGCCTAACGCTGCATGCTTTCCCAAGAAATAGATACATTATTGACCTCCCTCCCATGTTTGCCATATGCTTGTCTTGAGACTTTATTACCAAGATAGGGGGATACTGATATCCCTGGATTGGTCTCATATGCTCTTAAGAACCAAATACGACACAAAGGTGACCATTAAAATGAGCCTATTGCCCAATTTCACGTAGAAGCCTTTGACCCCAAACCTATAGAAGCAAAATGTGCCATCCAGGACAGAAGAGAAGGAAGAAACTCGCTCCACCACCAATGAGTCTCTGTGAAGGAATTCCTGATGAACACTTAGACCAATGGGACTCAAGACAAATGGTTGTTTGATCCCTACATGACTCCTTTGAAGAGCGCAACATGGGAACTTATTGCATGTAGGAGGAAAGCGCAAAAATTCCATAGGTGCTAAAAGAAGAGAATGACTCAGGCCACGTATCATATTGGAAATTGTTATTTGACGGCTCCAAATGTAAAGTTGGCACCAGATGTTGGGGTGGTCTTGAGTTTCTCCTGAGCAAGGAATTTTAGACCTACTCACACAGGCTGTAGTTTAACTGCACAAACAATAACACGTACAGTATGAAGCTTTGATCTAAGGCCTGTCCAAATTGTTGAAAAGTGAGGTATCAAGCTACTACAAGTGTATGCAGACATGCTAAATTAGTCATCAAGTAGGTAAGGTCACTAATGCATTTACCAATAACTCCCTTGCTAAAAGACCTACAAACATAGAGTGTGGGATCTCATTGTAAGGTTTCGATGCCTTAAATGTTCAAACATTGTCCCAAGAAGGAAAGAATGCAAAAGTTGATAGAGATGGCGGTTATTGGCGCACAGTTTGACCCGCCAAAGGACCTTTTGAAATATAAGAATCAACAAGTGAAGCTCCTAGTCAAGGACCTTCTTTGTACCCAATAATGATTGCCACTGGCAAATTTTGGAAAATCATTAAACATATTGCTAATTTTCTTCCAATAAGAAGCCTCAATTTTCAAAGGAACTGCAACCTAGATTGCAACAAGCTTATGACAATCAAATGGTTCAGCTGAAGACCAATAAACTGCCCAAGGGTTTAGTCGAACTTTGGAAGGCATGTTCAATTCCTACTTACCAATATAGGGGAGAAAAAATGAACATGGTGATCAAGAGTGAAGATTACCAAGAAATCAAAATATTTGTTGATAAGTCTCTCAAGTTGGGAAATGTATATAGCTGAGCAAAACACGAATATTTTCTTAAGAAGTGTGAAGAGTATGATGAAATTTTTGTGTGGATTTATGATGACTTGAAGGATCACAATCAAGATGTTATCCAACATACTATAGAGCTCATGCTTGATGCCAAATCTATGATATAGAAGCAAAGACATATCAAACCAAAAAAAGAGTCCCTCATGAGGAAGGAACTAACCAAGTTGATTGAAGCCAACACAATCTTCCCCATCAATCAATCTACTTTGGCTGCCAATCTAGTTCTTGTGAGAAAGAAAGTGGCGAGATACACTTATGTGTAGATTTCAAAGAGCTTGATAGAGCCTCTTGTAAAGATCACTTGGCCTTGCCCTCTATAGATGGGACACTCCAAACAATGTCTAGAGCTGAGAGGTTCTCACTTCTAGATGGTTTTTTAAGGTTACAATTAGGTTGTTCAAGAGGAAGATCAATATAAGATTTCTTTCACCATCGAGTGAGAGATATTTGCATGCAAATAGGTTCCCTTTAGATTGTCTAATGCTGGAGCAACATTTTAGAGGGAGATGGACATGACGTGCAAGGGATTAATCAATGAGATCATCTTAAATTACTTAGATGATATCACTTTTTTCACCAAGAATCAAGAGGATCATTTGAATCATCTTGACCAATTTTTCAAGAGGTGCAAAGAGTTTGGAATTTCTCTTAATCCCAAGTATATATTTGTAATCCATGAGGGAAAGCTCCTAGGTCACTTCGTGTCAAGAGAGAGTCTAGCCATAGATCTTGAAAGAGTGTTCACCATTCTTGCTTTGTCTCTGCCCAATAAAAATGTAATCTTTATTACGGAAGATCAATTTTGTGAGGAAGTTGTTAAAGTCCACATGGATCATTTAATATTTTAGTTGTTTAATCAATTTAATAGGGATGACGCACCACAGAATGAAATAAACAATAAAATGCACACAACACAAAATTGCATGGGTAAAAACCCTTTCAAGTGAAAAACCCCAAAACAAGAAATACTTGTCACTTTATTAATGTCAAGGAACATTAACCCAGATACACTACTACACTATGTGAAAATATCGCCATTATTTTGGTCAATTTTGCATTGGAAATAAACTTTTTTTCCATTTTCAGCCACGTTTCTTTGAGGAATTTGCATCGTGGATGTGGCACAAATTGTAATGCAAAATTGACGTGAGTATATATTTTTAATTGTGTCACATTTGTGTTGCTTTTGCGCCACCTTTGTGCCATGCTTGCGCTGCTCATTTCATTTGATAAATTAATATCAAGTGGCGCAAAAGTCTCAAAATTCATTCAATAAAGTAAAAAATAAAATGTAATATAATTAGATAAAGTTATATATAGATATATATATATATATATATATATATATATATATATATATATATATATATATATATATATATATATATATAATATAACTTTATGTTTTTGAATGTAAAACAAAATTAACATATTATAAATTAGAAATACATATACTGAAATGATATTGATCACAATTTTTACAAAAACAATTAATGAGATTTAGATGAACAATATACAAAATAATAAAATTCAAATGAAAATAAGTTATTTTAAAAACATAAATCTAAAATGCTAAAATAATATATCAAACATTGAAAAAATTAAATATTTTCTAAATACTAAAATTTGTATTTTGGACCATCTTCTCTCAAAATTCATTCAATAAATTAAAAAATAAAATGTAATATAATTATTTGAAATATCAAATAATTATATTACATTATATATATAACTTTATGTTTTTGAATGTAAAACAAAATTAACATATTATAAATTAGAAATACATATACTGAAATGATATTGATCACAATTTTTACAAAAACAATTAATTAGATTTAGATGAACAATATACAAAATAATAAAATTAAAATGAAATTAAGTTATTTTAAAAACATAAATCCAAAATGCTAAAATAATATATCAAACATTGAAAAAATTAAATATTTTCTAAATACTAAAATTTGTATTTTGAACCATTTTCTTCAACGTCCTTTGTATGTGGATCGTTAAGATGTTCACCTCTATTGTGATGTGAAGGTGAAGGAGTATCCATTTCCATTTCAACATTTGAAACTTTATATTCTAATCGATTAATGATACAAGAGCACTACGGGCATATAAGTTTCGTAAATTTTGAGATTTTGACTAAGGATCACAGAGTGAAGTGCGTGTAATAATGTATAGAGTTTGAACGACATAGGAGTGGCAATGGCAATATGGACAATTCCGAAACATCAAGGGAATGAACCGCTAGGGACATGTGTAGGCACATGAGTAAGCCACCACATGAGACAATGGGTCAAAGTACATGCCAAATCGTCTGACAAGATCTTAAGTACAAGTTACCCTCAACTTCTAGGGTTGAACACGATGTATGCAACGAAGTATCAACTAGGCTTAATAGCTCGACACATTTAATGAAATGGTTTGAAATTGAACCAGAATGAGAACAACTGGTATAAAGGTAGGACAAATGTATCATTTTGAGGGACTTTTTGGAAAAATAAGAAATACGAGGGAGATCTTGCAAGTAAATAACATTGGTCTACACACATCACCCTTGTAATATCTCGAACAATTAGGTTCATTATTGTAACCACCCTAGTAGAGGGAGATAACATTGCATATGTCATAAAGGCTTGAGTTAGCATTTAAATTTCTGTTTTGTTGTAAGATATTTCATTGTGTAGATCTAATAAGCGGCCTTTGTTTCCTTAAAACTACATTCACCTGCCATCACTGATACATTTACACCTCTCCTTCAATTTTGTACTTATGGAGTAGATGAATTGGAGAAGATCCCTCAGCTGGGGTAGTATTTCCACTTGCACTTGTTAGATTATCATTGCACGTTCTTGATTTTCTCTTGTTACACCTTGGGTTTCTCTATGTCATGGTGCCATCTCTTCAAAGACTCATCCACTTGTTTGTCAAATACGCTTTTTTTTCTTCATATTTTGGCCTATTTGCAAGGGCAAAAACAACACATTCTAAATGTTCTTTTCCTTAAAATGTATTATTGTAACAAAAAAGCATAAATAAAATTCTATTCCAATATGGGTTAAGGTGACAACTATACCCATGTCACAAGAACGTAAAGGAGCAAAGTTACATACATATACAAAATCTGAACAATAGTACTAAATTTCAATAATAAATAGAATTGGTTAGGTTATCATATATTGTCCCTAGTGTCAAATATTATTGGGAAGTAAAATAAAAAAATAACATTAATCTTCAAGTAATGGAATTCAGTGAATGGGTATTGATCCAAAACTTATAACTACTTACCCCATTTCCAATATACATGCAATATCTTTTGTACTTTCATGAAAGTAATATTTTAGGCTGTACTCGTACCGCACTAATTATATGGAAACAAATATTTATTAAAACATCATGATGAATAGAGATAATTTATCACTCAATTAAAGCAAAGGCTTACCCATGAAATAAATAAAAAAGCAAACTGGAAAGCATTTTGCAAAACAAATGTCAATAATTTAATTGTCAATCAGTTTCAAGGTTGTAATTTGAAATTTGTGACATGTAGCAAGATAAAAAACAAATTTATCACGTCCATTGATAAATAAAAATAACACAACGAAAAACAATAGGGGAAGGTTGCAAACAAATTTAATGCACCTCAATAGTAAGATAAATAAATAATTTATTTAAAGAAAATTAATATTAAGTACAATACCATTAAAGTCATATTCAGGTGATATCTTTATATATTTGTGAATGTTGAATATGCTCTCCGGAGCAAAGTGGGTTTTCAATAGTAAAGGAATTTTATTGTGAAAATAATAAATACTTGAGAAAATTATAGGCATATTTAGAAGGCATACATGTATAAAGCCATGACAGAGTGTGAGGTAATCATCTTTGGGCATAAAATTCAAAAATTGTCTCAAAAAGTATACCTACAAGCAACACATATGTCATGTAAAAAATGAGTTCATCACTATTAAATTGTAATTAAACATAATCAAGTTAGAAGGAATAAATTCATACAATCCAGATGAGAACTTATAAATGACACTAAAAATGATATACAATGAGGTGTGTGAAGAATAATGTGAGTGCATAGTATGACATGTTCATATGTTATTTGGTGTCAATCAATTAGGCAAATTGATTAATAAACTATATTCTAAGATTATATTCAAGTTGTATGTAAGATTGTGCTTGTAGAATATAATGTTAAAAATAACTCAAGTTTTCATTATCCTGGAATGTTTTAATCTCTACCATTACCAACCACTTGATACCTGGGTAGAAGTTTCTGCCACTCTAGCTGTACAAAAATTGGATTTAGGGATACCAAAATTTGAAAAGAAATTATTATTATTAAGAAATATAAATTTAAACATTAATTATCTTCATTACTAATAGTAAAGAGAAGACTGCTTATTTCTCATATGTATTTAGATGTTGAAGAGTAGCCATTAAGGTAAAAGTAGATGATAAGAAGTTTAATTTAAAATTAAATTAAATTCCAGTTATTTAGTTGTAATTAGGGCATCGTCCCATCATTATAACTTCTTCTAAATTAAAGTGAGACCTTTTGAAATGAAAAATAAGCAAGTGCAGATTACAATTATGTGAAAAATTAATTGTAGAACAATAATTACATTATAATGTCAAACCTTGTATGTGTAACAAGTTATAAGAAGATACATACACCTTTCATTGGTATTTAAATGGGTTATAAATTATAAATTTTCTTGATGTTAATGAGTAGTGCATTAATAAATACCTTTTTGAACCCAAATTTGTAGTGACACCATGTTAACTAACAAGTGATTTGTACCAACCCTAATTTAACTTTACTTAAGTATAGATGGATGACTATAATGTAACTAATTTTAAATGCATTTAGATTTGTATTTTAAATAGATAAGTAAAATATACCCTTAGTACAATAAGCCACATACACTTTGAAGTGTAATTAGGGTTATAATAGTAACTTAGCTAGTTCAAAAGATCTTTAATATGTGTTGTTGATAAAGCTAGAACAAATGCAAAGTTTAGAAATTGTACAAATCATCAACTATGTCTCTGAATATAACTATATAGGAACGTACAATAGTGCGAAGACCATGTATTACAAACTAACCTAGTTGCACAGTCTTAGAAATTTGAATGATGGAGATTTGAGAATTTTTGTGTCGCTTTGTTTCACCCTTTTTTGCACCTTGAAAAATGTGGGTTCGCACCGGTTTCCTGCAAAACAAACCTATCTATCATGCAACACAGTCAAACACACATTATACCTAAAATAAAAGATGCAATTTCTTGATCAAGAATGACTGCGACAGTCACCCCATTTGTGAGTCATTGAACACTGCACTACATTTCAAACTCAATGTAGTTCTCATAATGTTGTGTTGATGCACATGTAACTACCCCTTCACCTCGCTTGGCCTTTGTGCTTCCACACCGATATTGAGCTACATTACTTCATCCCAATAAAACCCTTGCGTGTAGATGAAAAAAATAAGATTTATGCCCTCCTATATTGTATACAATATGCATTTATATCTCTTGTTTCTTCAACTCAATATGTGGTATGTCGATAGATGATTGTATTGACTTTTGTAATCTTAACCTTCCTTTCCCTAAGGATAACTTCCCTCTTCCTTCCATAAATGCCATCGTCAATGCTATGATAGGTTATCCCTTATTGATGGATTTTTTGGATATAACCAAATCCAAGTAACACTCGAAGATCTACATAAGACCACAATCACTATTGTATGGGGAACCTATTACTATGTCAAAATGCCTTTTGACCTAAAAAATGTGGGGCAACATACCAATGAGCCATGACTCACATCTTTCACAACTTGAAATTCATAAAATCGTTTAAATCTATGTGGATGATCTTCTTGTCAAATATTGATGCACAAATGATCATGCCCATGAACTGGGAATTTCCTTCAAACACCTTCATAAAGACAAGGTTTTCCTTAATGCAAAGAAATGTATCTTTTGCACCACTCAATATATAATCTTAGGATTCCTTATCTCTAAACATGGAATAGACTTGGATCCTAAAAAGATAAAATCCATCCTAGACGTGCCTCGACCTACATCCATTCTCGATATCCACAATTTTAAGGGAAACATGGGTAAACCCGATGGTTTATTCATGAATTCACCTATTGTGCTCATGAAATCAATAATCTCCTTAAAAAATATGTAACACTTGAGTGGAATAAATACTATCAACAAGCCTTTGAGAATTAGAAAACGTCTCTCCTTACTATCCCCACATTACAACCTTCATCTTTTGATCATTTGCTCATCCCCTATACCTCCTCTACCTATATTTCTGTTTGGCAAATGTTGGTCTAAGAGGATGGAAAATATAAGGAACATGTTATCTACTACATTAGTCAATATATTATTGATTATGAAACCTGTTACACATCTCTAGAATGAGTCTGCCTAGTCATATACTTCACTGCTACTAAGTTTTGATAGCACATGATCTACTAAACAACCTATTTCATTATTGATACCAACCCTATATGTAATTTCTTTTCTTATGTTGTTTTTCCTACAAACCACATTAGTAAGTGGATATCGCTCCTCATGGAGTTTGATTTGTGCATTATTACAGAAAAGGCTGTTAAAGGCCAAGTAATCATGGATCAACTCACTATTGCTCCCATTTTCAAAACCCAACCCATTTTAAATGTTTTACTTGATGAGGAGATCTTACTCATTGAAGGAATGGGTCAAGTTGTTACGATTGAAGATTATTACCATAAATTTACCACTAATCTCGAGGCATAGTCCCTCATAGTTGGTGACAAGAAGCCTACGACTAAAACCACAAAATCCGATGTCAAACTTGAAGAAGAAGAAATCTCTGTTGACCCACACGAAGAAACTTGGACTCTCCATTTCAACTAAGAAAAATATCTCTAGGGATCTAAGGAAGGTTGTGTTCTCATCGATCCCTTAAGCAAAAAAATTCCTTTCTTATTTTGACTTGAATTTGACGTAACGAACAACATGGATGAATACAAAGCACTTACTCTTGGCATGAAATCTGCTCTTACTTCCAATATCACATACCTCCATGTCATGGGTGATTCCCAACTTGTCTGTCGACAAGTCAGTGGTGCCTATTAGTGTAGAAATGATAATCTCAAAGAATATCATGAAATTGTTCAGGATTTAGCATGACAATTCACCTCATTCACCATCAAATCCATTGTTCGGGAACACAATTCCTTAGTTGATTCCTTGGTCTCATCTACTACCCAATTTCAACCTCACCTAGATCTTCAAAAGGACCAATACATGATCTAGATCCCTAAAACACCTTCATCACAACCTTCTCTTAATTCTAAACTTATCTAGGATATAAGCACTATCTCTACTATCCATAATTCATGGTATAAAGCCATCATCCAATTCATCCAACATCAAGCTTACCCCTCAGATGATCATCGTGGATGCACTAAAATGCAAAAGAAATCCCTCAACTATGTCATCCAAAATGACGTTTTCTAATACCAAAACTAATCCAAAAATGGATATGAAAACAACCAATTCCATGTATTCTCCATATTTGATACTTGTAGTACATGTTTTCAACATATTCTTTCTTTAGTAGATGGACTAGTCTGGTTGAGGGTGATCCAGACCCTTTCAAATGAAAAATCTGACCATCATTGTTCTGTTCAAGGGAGTTTACAGGTGATGGTTATGCAACTACCACAACGGTTACACAACTACTGCGACGGTTACGCAACCACAAGTATGTTTTTACTAGTGGTTTTGTCCACAAAATGCCAAAATGGGAATTCGAGTGGTTACAAATGTTTGGACTTCCTAGATTGGTTCATTTCACATTTCCCTCCATATGTGGGTAGAACAAATATAAATACAAGGTTGTAGAAGCATTCTAGAAAGTGTTATAGGGTGAAGTCAAGTGTGATCAAAGAGGAGTTGGAGTTCTTTCTTGATTTGTTCATTGAGAGTGAGTTTTTCATTGTTGAGAAATTGTGATCAAGAAAATAAAATTAGAAGGAGTTCAAATCCTTCTTGAACTTTCGTCATTTGAAAGCATCACTTAAGGTGTTAGGTGGAGAAAATGAGTGAGTTAAGTTCCCTTGCCCACTTTTCATGATAGTTGAACCCCTTGTTCACACTTTTTCATCGTCTTTGTCCCCTTAGATTTTCCCCAAGGTGCAAATGGAACAAGGGGGGACATAAAAGTGTGACCCCCATCATGGAAAACTTATCACAACTCACCCGTCACCACTTTTGGACATAAGTTTCAGAAAATTGCATTCTGCCTTGTTCCCTTTCACGTGCTTGAACCCATGTCATATTTTTTCACCCATGTTGTCCCCCTTGTACCTAAGGTGCAAAGGGGACAGGGGGGACACAAAAATGCGACCCCCATCCTTCCACATAGCTCCTAGTCATGTGAAAACTCATCTCTAGCTCCCGGTGACCATTCCCAGCCCATGCATCTCATCCACAAGGAACCAAAAGTTTTCACTAATCACCATTTGGTGTAAGCAGAATTTTTTTTCCCCTTTATCACTCTTGCATAGGTGTAACTCCACTTCAACCATATCCCAACCTAGGTTAATTTTTTCGGTTCAAATGTGTGAGTTAAAACTTGCAAGAAAATTTGATAACTCTCCTCCTCTCACAACACAACCATTTTTATCATTCACAATGATGTTGTATTTCCCTCTCAAACCTCCATTTTCACTAGGCTTGCTACTGAAATTCTCCCAAAACATCAAGCTCCCAAATATGAGAATTGCTCATAATTCTCTAACCATGCATACATTTTCAACCAAATTTTACCGGTGCACTCCTCCCAAAAAATGCTTTAAGCCGACTATAAGAGAATTTACATTGATGCTCTGTATAATTTACAATATCCATCTGTAATTCACAGACTCAGAGGTTGCATTTTCAGATCTACGAAGGTCCAACAACTAAAAAACCTCAAAAACTAGAGTAGAATGTCCTGAAGTAAAACTTTAACTTTTGAGACCAATTTCATTGCAATCTGACATCATAAAGACATCCTTCCAAAAATAGCAAGTGTGCAAGTATTCACATGTCTAAATATAGTAAGTTTCTGTAAACAAATTCTCAGCACTTGTGATACTCGAAACAAGCAAAAACTATTAGAAGGTGAAAATTTTGAAAACTTCTTAAAAATAGTTATCCTAGATAGGAGTTGTTAAATATAGAAAGACTTATGATTTAGCTCAAGTTACTTGTGGTAACTCACATTTCACCTATATTTCTTTTTTTTGACATCATGAAATTCAAGTATTCAACTCTAGATCCAATTTCCACTCTGATCACTGAATACCCTGGTGTGGGAGATAGTGATGTCACCCATATGGAACTAGAAGACTTGAAAAACAAAATGCTTGGTAGACCTTGTGAACCAATGGAGGAGAAAATATTATCGAGCATGATATTCAAGGCAGAGGAGGTCACCCACTGTATGTTCAGAGCATTGAATTAGTCCTAACCTGTGCACAAAACTACAAGGATGATTCCAGAACAATTCAGACGAGTGATAACTCACTCATCGTAGTTCTCACTCCTAAGGGAATTTATCAGTTCCTATAGATTCCCATCAGCAATAACAAGGTCATCATATATAAGGAATTTTCTTTATAGGAGTGGGTGAAGATTGATTCATATCTGCAAGGTCTAGCACTTAGTTCATGGCTCAGACAAGGAAGAAATTTTTCCTATATTCCTAAGAAATTATCAAGGAGTGAATTTCATGTGGCTTATTCTGATGCCATTATTCTACTGAGAAGAGTGATGGGGGAAGAAATAATGAAATAATTTCAGGATTAGATGACTCAGTTCATCCTAATGACGATAAAAGGAAACTAGATGGTGGATTGTGGGTAGATCATCAGTGACAACATCCATCGACAACTGATGCAGTTTCCCTCCACTAAGAATTTCACCATGACTTCTTACCTAGTGTAGTCACAAAATCATGCACTTTAGACATTTATTAGAAGGTTCTTGAGTGAAGAAAGTACTAATTAACCCCCATCTTTTGGCCATCTTGTTTTATTTTATTTCGTCATTACTGCCCCTTTTTAGCCACATGCTCAGTCTATTTCGGCCATTTCCCATCATTTTAGCCTCGAATGGGGGGCCCGTGGGTGTCCTGGTCCCACCAGGGCACCCTGACCCTTTTCGCACTTGTCCAACATTTTTTTGGGCTCTTTCTAGCCATTTGACATCTTTATTTTTCTTATGGTCGACCTTTTCGGGGTTAATTATGAAATTAGATCAAGAGAACCCTATAAATATAAAGTTATGATACCATAATGAGGGACCTAACATCACTTAATACTATCACTCCATCTAGAGTTGCATCTATCTATTGCATTGGAGATCACTTGCATCCACATAGCTCCATCATTAAGGATGAAGGCTAGGACATCCTCATCACACTTCATAGGGGTAGGGATTCTATTCTTGTCCATGCACACATTCTACTACATTTTCTACACATAGTTATTACTTGCTACCTTATAAAGTGTGACTGACACAATAACAACCTAGGGCATGTTCACACACACTTGCGCAGACAACTACATTGGGACTGAGATGTAGTGCAACGCTCAGTTAGAAAGTCCACCATTGTGGCTGCTGAGGACAGTCTGAACCCTTCGTATGCATTATTTTTTAGGGTTTTGATGCTTGTTTTGGGGTCCTTTAGGTCTTTCATTCATCTTGGAGTATTGGTGACATTTAGTGCATGACAACGAAGTTGATGCAACACACAGTGAGGGTTTTGGACCACCTTCTGATCCTATAAAAATCGGTTTCAGAGCTTTTGCACAGACTAGGGCACCTAAATTGCATACCAGAGTGCCCGTAGGCACCCTAATCCTCCTCCAAGTGCTTCAGTCCAACTAGAACCTCCAGATTCATCCTTTTCAGGAATTTTGTACATTCGTTCATGCTTATGATTTTTCCAGTCACCTTTGCGACACTCTCCTACATGCATCTATTATTTAGTTGAGTTCTTACCTCTTCCTTCTTGCACATCAGGGTTAAAATTTCCTTTTGCATAGTTGTTTAGGTCATTTACCTTCTTATTTACATTATTACAGCTGTTCATAGATGATATTAACTATCCCCGCACTACTTAGTCCATTTTTTAGATTATATCAACATTGACTCTAAGATTTCCTACGCCCAACTAGCACAACTTAAACAAGGATAAAATGAAAACCTAACCAACTACGTTTTAAGGTATAAGAATAATCTAGCTAAGATGAGAAACGTGCTTGCCGAATCTGAACTTTGGACTTATTTATTCAAAGTCTATTACCACCTTTACAGGAGAGTATGCTCTTTAAGACTTCTCCTTCATTTTATCAACTTTGTCATACCCTCAAGCTTCGTGAGGCTAAAATTCTATCCATAGGAAGCTTAAGTATCAAGAACATACTTCATCTTCCACTCGTTTTCCTAACAAGACACCATTTAAGCCTTCCATAACTAAACCAATTGACACTAAAATAACTGTCAACACCATCGCTTCTACTAGGGAGGTTCAATCACAACAACCTCGGCACATGTTTAACACCTTTCCCATAGCTCCGCATCTTATATTGAAACAAATTCTTGAGAGCAATATTATTACCCTTCCTCCACTACTCGAATTAGACCCATCATGACCAAAAGGTAGGAACTACAATGAAAAATTCCATTGTGATTATCATAGCTGTGTGGGACATTCTACAAATAGATGCCTAAAACTCCAAACAATCATCAAAGATCTAATTGATAACAATAAACTTGAGTTCCCAGAATCTACTAGCTTTGCCACAACCAACGAAAAGGGTAAAATTAAGATCTTTAACACTGACTCTCAACAACGTGATATAAAAACAATGGACTCTTTTGCTAATCATGTGTATCATGCGATCTCACCTCTAGGATTAGGAGCTCTAGATTTATTAGTCACTAACACTGAATCTTCCCCACCAATCATTTTTTTTCCACCCTAGATTATCATACTACATTTACATCTAATCATTTACACATCCATGCATCTATTGGCTTGAATTCTATAAAAAATACTAAGGTTGATCCCTCATGGCCTATTAGTGCATATTTTATGTCCCTCCTCAAAGCCATCCGTTATCCTACATAAAAAATTAAGTATCCCTTCCACAAACCCTTTGTTGTTGTTCAATTGCACATCACAGTTGGTCCTCTTACTAGGCTTGTCCTTTTCCTCGTTAGCAATACAGTTGAGGGACGCAACATGCTTCTTGGTTTTAATTGGATTCGTCGCTCTCAATCTATCATTTATATGAATCATTTGCGACTTAAGTTCATTTGCAATACAAAAGTCATTTCTATTGATGGTGTCCCTCCATATCCTCCATTGTCATCATCTTCTCATACAATCGTTCATGTGTCATCTACCTCTTCTAACACATCTCATTCTATGTTTCTCAAAGCACAATCTACTCCTAGTTCACCTACTTGAGTATCGTCCACACGACCACACCATTCCGCTAGTCCTACACATTGGCATAAGCCTATTCCTAGGTCAGTCATTGCATCTTGGCTTCGATTGCTGCCTCGCTTTATCCACATGGTTTCTCATCACCTTCACGTTCTGCATCATGTAAATCTCCATCACCGACACATTTTTCTACACCACGATCTTCATTCTATATTCATTCAACACATGCGCATAGACTTCATTCACCAACACAACATTTGTCTACCATACCACCACTATTAAATCACAGTAATATACTTTCATCCTCATAGAAATCGGGTGGAGGATATTTGTCCTACACTATCATTGGTTAGTTCACTCATTTCTATATGCTTGGGGGGCATAACACCTAATTCCCCCCTTATTTCATCATAACATCTATCATTTATGCATTTTCAACTAGGCAGTTTTTCATCACACGTTTTAACATCGTCACTACTCGATGACACACTCTTGTGTTTTGGTTCACACTTGATTGTTGAGGGATTAATACTACATTGAACCCCACACATTGCACTCTAGGAATTACATACCACATCTATTCACATATCGCATGTCATACACCATACACCATACATTCTCTATATTCGACTACAACATTGTGACATTTCCACATTCATACATCATACATTATACTCGTTCTCACCTTACACATTTTACATCATACACTCTTAGGGTATTTACACATATTCTATCACATCCTATATATAGTCATATACCATACATCATACACTGCGCGTCTTCATGTCATACATTTTCTATATACTACACTAGTCTTCATTGCATATGAGTCTAACATTACATCATTACTCATCTATCTACATGTCTTACACTACATAATTATACATTACATTTTATACATCTTACATTTGCATTCTACACATAACACATTTACACATTCTACTCATCAATTGGTCATCACCTATACTACATTGTCTTCTACGCACTGCACTTACCACCCTATGACACACTTTAGTTCCTCAGTCCATACTCGATTGCCGAGGGTTTACAAATCAAATGGACCTTACATTAAAAACACGCTTATCATTTGACCTTTCATCATGCAAAGTTTCCATCTTAATGACATGCACTTTAGGCTAAATTGTCACCTATTTTATCATTTTGTAGTGGTACACACCTTAGGTTACATCACCACTCCCTCCTTTCACCTTATAGTGATATACGCTTAGGGCTAAATCATCACTCATCCATTCATCTTATAGTGATATACGCTTAGGCTAAATCATCACTTCTACATTCATCCAGTCGTGATATACGCTTCAGCTATAGGGTTCACACACATGTCATTTCTAGGTCACATATCACCACTACACCTACACATTCATCACAATGTGTTAGACACAACACACAATACTTGACCATTTCTCGATGACACACTCTCGTTTACGGTTCATTCTTGATTGCTGAGGGGGAAAATAAAATGAACCTCACTTCATACAATTCCATTCACTAGGGGGCACATGACTCCTATCATTCCATCTTGCATTCCATTCCATCCATCCACAACATATTACATTGTCTTGGGGGCATTTACTCTTGTTTACTAAGTGTTTTACATGATCACTTTACTACACATGTTAGATTGATTTATTATATGTCATTATCTATATCATCCAAACATGCACGTTCACGCCTTTGTCTAGTTGTGATAAAAAATACAGACCCTTCCTACACTGGTCGCTGGGAGAATTCACATTTGTCCCTCACAGGCGCTATTGTTTCATTTTGTACTTTACACTTTACATTACTTGCTTATTCATGCTTTGACATATTGTTTATTTCTATAAAATGCTAATGGGTGTTCTATGTGTAGCACTTGTTTTGTAGGATTACATGTTTCCTTGAATAATTCTTGTTTACTTGTTTGTTACATTGGCTACCATTGTTTGGTTCTTGTATACGAGCTTTTCCCTATGTTTGGTGTGCACACTTGTTTGTTGTTTGCAGCCACGATGGCCTTGGCTTGTCTTGTAACATCGTGAGTGATGTCCCATGTTTACAACCCACTTTGTGCTACTTGTCTTGTGTGGCTTACTTTTCTTTTTTACATATGTACACTACTATTCTTGGTAGTTTTTAGATTGTTTGTGTACTTTACACTTGTTTTCTACATGAATGTGTTTTTGTACTAACACTTGTTTTCGCTAGCCATCCTTGTTTGTGCGTGCCTTGGTTTCTACCAAGCGCATTCCCTTCTCCCTATAGGTTAAAGTTACAAAGTACATGCGGTTGGTCCTCTTTTGAGGTCGCATTCTCCTATCAGCGATGTCGCATGCGCTCCCAAAGAGGGGGGCATAGATTGGGGTTCTTCTACATACTAACACAAATATTCTACACCGGTTCGGTTCAATCATATACAACAAGTGGGTTTAGACCAGTCTACAAACCCCATACACAACAGATTTTACATGACATAATGTCCTTAACATTCTAGGAAGTAGTTACAAGCTTTAAAGGTTACAATGGGTGTGCCTCTCTATAATACTTCGGCCAGTGGAGTCGGATCACCCAAAAAACTAGGACAATACAAAGATCTCTTCACATACATTCAGGGAAGCAGTTAGAGCTTGGAGGACACAAAGCATTTCCTCCCTACACTTCTTCACCCAGGGTGGCGTGAGATCTCCCAAAAACCTCTTAGTACAGGATATCCTTATACAATCTCTTTCTCGACATGGATCAGGTGCACATGTTCCATTTACATTTTCCATTTTCATATTTTACATATACATGCGTCTTTTACATTGTGTTTTTACAATTACATACATACATATTTGACTACTTGATCATTTTATCCTTACAGGTCCGACCGTATGAGAAACAAGAAGTTAAATTGGGGGCAACAATGACAACAGCAACAATGCCAATAATAACACTTTGCAACAACACACGCTTTACTAACCATGCTGGTACATTACACACCATAACAACTACACACTTGTTCCACCCTAGGTTTACTCTCATCACTTTTTCTTCACACATTTTTCATCTTTAGTTTCCACGCTCCATATTTTTATCATTCCAAGATTTTTCTATTCCTTTGGCGTGTTTCTACTACAATCTTCATAGACATGAGGTATGCATCTCTATCTACTTTATGTTATCGAGCTTTCAGCTCACCAATTCAAAGTAGGGGCAAAATGTAGTAACAAAATCATGCACTTTAGACATTTATTTATCTCGGTTTCATACTACTATTTATAAGGTTCTTAAGAGAAGAAATTACTAATTAATCCCCGTCTTTTGACCATCTTGTTTTATTTTATTTCGTCATTACAACCCATTTTCAGCCACATGCCCAGTTTATTTCAGTCATTTCCTGTCATTTTAGCCTTGAATGGGGCACTCGAGCCAGTACTGGGGCGTCCATGGGTGCCCTGGTCCCACTAAGGGAGCCTCGACCCTTTTAACACTTTCCTGCCACTTTTTGAGCTCTTTCTAGCCTTTTGACATATTTAGTTTTCTTCTCGCCGACTTTTTCGGGGTTAATTACAAAATTAGATCAAGAGAACCCTATAAATATAAAGTTATGAGACCATAATGAGATACCTAGCATCACTTACTGCTATCAATCCATCTACAGTTGCATCCATCTATTGCATTGTAGATCACTTGCATCCACAAAGCTCCATCATTAAGGCACAAGGCTAGGACATCTGCATCACATTTCATAGGGGGAAGGATTCTTTTCTATTCCATGCACATATTTTACTACATTTTCTACACATTGTTATTGCTCGCTACTTCAGAAAGTGTGATTAGCACAAGAGCAACCTAGGGCATATTTACACACACTTGCACATAGAACTACATCGGGTCTGAGATGTAGTGCAATGCTCAGTTAGTAAGTCCACCATTGTGGCCGCTGAGGAAAATCTGACCCCTTCATATGCATTATTATTTTTTAGGGTTTTGATGTTTGTTTTGGGGTCTTGTAGGTATTTCATTCATTTTGGAGTATTGACAAAAGTTAGTGCAGGACAATGAAGTTGATGCGACACACAACGAGGGTTTCAGACCACCTTCCAACCCTTTAAAAACTAGTTTCAAATCTTTTGCACAGACCAGGGCACCTAGATTACAAACCAGAGTGTCGTAGGCACCCAAGTCCTCCTCTAGGCACTTCAGTCCAAATAGAACCTCTAGATTCATCCTTTTCGGGACTTCTGCACAGTCATTCCTGCTTATGAGTTTTCTAGTCACCTCTGTGACACTCTCTGATAGGCATCTGTTATTCAATTGAGCTATTTCCTCTTCCTTCTTACACATTAGGGTTATCATTTCCTTTTGCATAGTTTTTTAGCTATTTTACATTCTTATTTACTTCATTTATTTAGTTTATTACAACTTTTCATAGATTAGATTAACTATCCTTGCACTACTTAGTCCATTTTTAGTTAATCACCTAGTGTATGACCTTTCCTTCACAAGACCCTTTAGAGGATTGTCCATTGTTCCCCATGTGCCTTAAAAATCACCTACATTTGATAAGTATCCGCAGCTAACTCATAAGGAGAGAAATTACCATTATGCTAGGGTGAATGATGCATTCACCACGTTCATCATTAGGATTCTTAAAGCCAATCCAGAACAAAAAATCTCTTCCCAAGAAATTGAAATGATGGAAAAGTATAGAAGTCACTTCATATAGTTCCCTACCTTCACCTACATCAGAGTCACATGCTATGATCTGACTCCTCACATGCTACCTAGGTACGAGAGTGACAAAATCATAATGTTCTAGTTGTGCAGACAATTGGCTCATGTTCATGCCAAGTGTAAAATAATAAAAAGAAATGTGTTTCATTTCCCATCTCGTTAGGGATATATTCATGCAATAATGTCACATATGCAACAAACATAGAAGCATCCTTCACTGACCTTAGTCTCTGATCCTACACATCTAAGTATGAATTTTATATCAAGAGAAATATAGAGACCTTCACATTTCTAGGTTTACACCATACACCCTAAATTGAAAACTACTAGGCCAATTTCATTGATGATTTTGAGGTAGAAAACATGGAATATATGTGGATGATGGTAGAATAGATGAGGGATCTCAAATTTGATAGCTTTACTGAAGGGTTAAAAGATGATGGGTTGAACTTGTTTGATCCCGAGTATTAAGGGGCGCATTCTTCAACCCTTTCCTTTGACTCCATGGAATACCAAATAATTAGGTGATATTGAGGAGAGGACTGTAGTAGTAATCCAAATATAAAGAGAATGATTCAAAAGGAAGATTATTGATTTTATCGAGTCTAGTGGCACCTTGATTCTATCTAGACAGGTATTTCACACTTCCTCTTTAAGGGCATCAAAAAAATCCATGGGTTCCACTCTTTCAAAATAGTCATCAAAGAGAAAGATAGTGGAAGAAGAGAACATAGAAGTTTCCCATCATAGGAAGCTTCATGAGAAGGTTAAGATCATTGACGATCCCATTGAGCCTCTCGAGATAGGTGACATTGATCCTTTGTATTCTGCTATTCTTCATCAGAATCCAAGTGTATCCTTCTTAATGAAAAAATCATCCCATCATGAGAAAAGTGTGATCCCGTACCAAACACCTAAAAGTTCCCCCCTCATGCATGATGTTGTTTCTACTTCGGTAGTAACTTTCCCATGGATTCAAGATCTTCTTGGAAGTGAGGTAAGGATGGTACAACATAAGCCTCTTGAGCTAGGTGAAATTGATCCTTCACGTCTCATGTTCTTCATTTACATTCAATTGTATCCTTCTTAGTCGTAAAATCATCCCATCACGAGAAAAATGTGATGCCTTAGCAAGAACCTGAAAGTTCCCCATGCCTAATGTTATGTATACTCTGGCGGTAACTTTCCCATGAATTCAATAGCTTCTTTAAAGTGAGGCAAGGATGGTACAACAAGCCACACCACCTAATTTTGAGGTTATTTCAAAATTCATGAAAATTAAAGAAAGTAAGAAAGCAAAAGTATCCTCATGTTTCTTTTTTGGAGCCTTTAGATTCCAATATGTAGAGGTAGCCTGTCCCAAATTTGTAAAAAATGTGGAGCAGATGACTCAAGATGATTATGAGTTTAATTGAATCTCCTTGGGGAAAGCCAAACACGAAGGATATGCACACTTGTTTAAGGAGGCTCTGACCCGCTTGCTTGCTAGGAATGATGAGTATAAATAAACCATGGAGCAATTAAAGGAGCATGTGTGATCTCTCACTGCTTATGTGTAATACTTCTTAGAGCCTAATGCAATACCCCTTCCTACTAAAGAAGTCATCCCTTACATCAACAAATTTGATCGCGAGTTGATGAAAAGAGCTGACGCTTACACCACGTAAGGGAAGACCAATGATAAGTGGGTTGAAAAGATTCTCGAGAAAGGGAAGGTGCTCCTACTAGAAGTTTCTCCTTGTTCAAGTATGTTCTTGCCACTGTTTCAAAAGTAAAGATGACAAGGGAAGACATCAAAATGGAGAAGACTCATTGAGATAGTTTGTTCCAACTTGTATCTAAAATGAATTTCCTCGATTCCCACACTCTCATGAGTAGGAATGTGTTCTCAATTTCTTTGGAACCACACACTGAATGCCAGATATGACATGATAAATGATGTTATCTTTAAACTTGAATATTGTGGGAAACATGCCTTCGATATTTTATATGATGTCAGCAACTGTGTACAAAAGCTATTGGCATGTTGAGTTGTAGGTGTTGTCATTGATGTAAAAGTTCATGAATGAAAAAGAGGTTGATGAATTAGAGTTAGATCATGCTTAGTATGATGATGACATGGAGGCTCAAGTGGTTCATGATAGCATGAGTTGTTTCAGTGAGATTGACTTGGTCTAGCAAGCCTAGTTAGGTGATCTAGCTAGCCTAGGTGACGGATGATGATGGTTTAAGTTGCTTGGTGGCTTGAGGAGAATGGTGGCAACATGTATATCATGTTTGGCGAGTGTTTATGCACTCACATGAGTTTCAGAGTGCAGGTACAGATATAAGACTCAATTGTAGGTGCTCATTTAGACCTAATCTAGGTGATGGGAGGCATGAGAATGAGTTATAGAGCCACATGAGATCATGGAGGCATGCATGGATGTGAGACATGTTGTTTCAGGTATGTTAGGGCCTTTTGGATAGATTTCTTTACGAGTTATAATGTTGGTTTAGTTGACCCTAGCCTAAACCATGCAAAACCCAAGTGCTAGTCATGAAAATGAGATGGGTTGAGAAGATAAAGACCTATTTGAGCCATGATAATGATTGAAAATTGTGTAAAAAGGTTTCCTAGAGGTGTGAGAAAATTTGAAAGTCATTTTGAAGAAGATTTTTTAATTTATGATGTTTTAGATGAAACAAGATCCAAGAAAGGGTGATTTCCAGCTCGAATTACACCTTCTAATGATCACCATGAATTGTGTGTTTTGCATGGGACATTATGGATTTCAGGGATGATTTTCCATTGAGTTAAAGAATATTTCACAAAAATAATGATATCATTTCATTGTCAATTTTTTATGAATGAATGTTAAGAAGGTATACAATATTTTGTTAGTTTCAAACCATACCTCAAAAGAGGTAAGAGATATTTTATTTGTAATTGCAAAAAAATGATTGTTATTTCTAGTATGATGATTGGATGACGTATAGAACTCCTCCATGTTTCCAAAAAGGTATGATAGAGCATGTGGTGATGAGTGCACCACACTCAAACAAGTAAGTTTATGAAGAAGTTCAGTTTGAGGCAAGGTTGTCCAAAGGAGTTGAAAAATAAATTGACACAGCTTTTATTATGGGAGTTGTAATATATGTTCATGATGGTTTCAAATCATGGTTTAACTTATAGAGGGAAAATTGTGCCCTATTTATGAAGACTAGTCTTAAGGCAGTTGTGAGACGATTCTGGAGTAGTTTCAAAGATGAACCTGGTTGAAAGCCTTCCACTTGGATTTGGAAGGAAATGTAAGATGTTATGAAAAGATTTAAATGAATTTCCAATAGTGTATGGTTTGTTTCATGATGATGATATTTGATAGGTTAACTAAATTAATTTGTGAAGAAGGTTGCTAGTTTTCTAGGACAATTGATTTTGCTAGAATATTGAGGTAGATGATGCATGAGATGGATTAGTTGATGCTTGATATCAATTAGAGAAGGCCCTTGGAGGTATTGAAAGTGGCAGAAAGGGTGAAAACCAATTGAGTTTATAAAAATGTTTTCTAGGCAACTCAATTTGGTGAAGAGGAAAGTTGGTGTGGTTTGCATGCATGGATGTTTGTTGAGCTTTAACAAGCATGTATATGATCTAAATATCAAGGGGATTCCAATGAGTGGTTACATTCCATAATTGATATGTTCTTGGGTGTTCTTAAGGCCCAAAGGCGAAGAAGGGTTCCTGGAAAAAATGATTTTACGAAGGATATGAGTCTTCTTGATAGTATTGTGATAATTTTGATTGGTGTAAGCTAATGTATGACCATGGATGGCGTTGTTATGTGTGAGAATTTTGGGATCTTGAATAATCATGGTGATGAGGTTTGTGGCTTTTTCAAATCCAGGTGATGGGGGTTTGAGTTGTTTTTGAGCTTGTTTAGTGCATTTGAGCATGGCCGACCTATATGGGTCCATTCTTAATGTTTTTATGAATGTTTTAAAGATGTATTGGTATATCTAAAGGATAAAGACTGAATTTTTTCATGTTTATGAGTTGATAAGGGTACAAAGTGCATGTTTGAATTCAAATTTGCATTAGTTGTGTGAGAGGGAAAATGTGCGACCCAAATGTGAGTGTGTAACAGACATGAATGCATTTTTTTTCAGAGATGAGAGAGTGTGAAAAAGGTTGAGGAATATTAGAGAGCATGTGTGTAAGTGTTTGAATCTAAGACAAGTGATGAAAGTGTGAGATATAGTGAGTTGAAGAAGAGAGGGTTTGAACAAGGGTTTGAAGGTGTATGAGTTGAATCAGTGATTTTTATCAGTTGTTGCAGCAACACACCATCATATATCTTCATTTAAAGGTGGTTGAGTGGGTTCTTGATCATCTTAGGGTGTTTTAAATCTTCCTTGTGGATTTGGTGCTTCACTAAACTAGGAGTTGGTGCTCCTTATGGGGTTGGTGCCTCACTAAATCAGGGGTTGGCACTCCTTGTTGAGTTGGTGCTCAACTAATTTTGAAACATAGCTATAATAAAGTTTTGTTTAAGTGGGTTTTCTTCCCCTTGAGGGTTTCCCACTTATATCTTATGTTATGGTGTTCTCTCTCTTCATTATGGTAATTTCAATGAATGGTATATGTTGTTGTGCACACATTAATGGTTGAATGATTTATTATTTAACTAAGCAAATATAATTTGGTTAAAGTTTTGTAAGGAATGATTCACCCCCCCTCTCATTCCATTGTGATTCCAAAAATTGGTATTATAGCAAGTCCTTTTGGAGAAGTTAGATCACTTGAAAGGAGATCCTTGAAGCACAAAATTGAGAGTCAGCAGAGTGGTTCTTCTACTCAAGGCACCATTATTTAATGGAGTGAACTATGATTTTTGGAGTATGAGGATGAGGAATCACATTATGTCTTTAGGGTTTTATATTTGGAAATATGTGGATGATGGTTATACTGTTCATGCTACTCCTCCAGCAATTAAAGTAGATAATAAGTGGTGTAGTGATAATTCAAAAGCTATGAATGCTATCATATGTGGTCCAAGTGAATTTGAGCTTGTGAAGGTGATGCATTGTAGATAAACTAAGGCTATGTGGGAGAAAATTTAGGTCCTATATGAAGGAGACTCAAAGGTAAGGATAGATAAGCTTTAAAATTTCAGAAATTAGTTTGAAGCACTAAAAATGAATGATGACAAGCCTATTGCTGCATATTTCCTTATAAAAACTTGTCAAAACCATGAAAATATTAGGTGAATATTTGAAGGAAGAAATTGTGGTTCAAAAGGTTTTGAGATCCATACTACTTAAGTTTTATTCCAAAGTGTCTGCCATAGAAGAAGCCAAGGATTTGACTCTCTTGAAAAAGGATGAATTGAATGGAACCCTAACTACATATGAGTTGAGGGTTCAAAATAATAAGCCTGTTAAGAAGGAGATAGATTTCAAATATGAAATGAAGACCAAGGGAAAGAATCCTGAGGATGATGGTAATGCTTTTGAAATTAATGATGAAGAACTCTTTGCAATGGTAGCTAGGAAATTGAATGTTGGATCTGATAAGTACAAAGGAAAACTTCCATTTAAGTGTTTCAATTTTGGAGAAGTAGTTCACTTTACTGCTAAGTGAAAGGATGGTGATGAAGACCATGAGGATGATCATGATAAGAAGAATCATAAGTTTAGTAAAGGTAAGAAGAAATTCAAGAAGTTCGATTATAAGAAGGGAAAAATAAGTTTTTACACAAAGGAAGAGGCTTGCTTATCTAATTCTAGTAGTGGGGTTTTAGATTCTGAGTCTGAATCTGATCATGACGATGTTGGAGATGAGGTGTTGTTTATTACTAAAAATACCATGAGATCTACTAGTGGTGGTTCTACATTATTAGGTGATTTCATATCAGGTTCTTACAAAGATTCTAAGAAAGAAGAAGATGATGTTGAATATGAACTAGTGTGTATTCAAACTGAGTTAAGGCATGATGAAAATAAGAACAAGAAGCCGAGATCTCAAATCAAAGGATATGAAGATAAGATTCATGATCTATAAGAGAAGCATTGGTCAGAAACAAACAATCTAAATGAGATAATTAGAATGCTAGAAGAAAAGGTAAAGTTTATAGTCACTAGTTTGTAAGACAAAGAGAGTAAATGCACCAAATTTGAATAGGAAATAGAGTTTCTAAGGGTAGATTTGTTGGATGTTGGTAAGAAGGCTAAATCCTTTTATAAATTTGAGAAAAGCACCAAGGATTGTGATGATATTCTTAGTAAACAAAGATCAACAGGTGATAAATCACATTTGGGGTTTAGTGATGACCTCAAGGGAAAAAAAGAAGTAAGAATATAGTGTTACAAATAAGCATGGTGAAGGACCAAACACCAAGGAATGAAATTAGGAAAACTTTATCAAAGACAATGTGAAAATAAAACCTATCAGGTAACCTAATGCCTCAAGGTATGAAAGATATTTTAATGGTTGTTGTTTCTCATGTAATGGTTTTAGGCATATATATAATGAGTGTAGAAGGTTTGATAGAGATTATCACCCATGGAGGGATATCAGGAGTGAGGAAACTAAGAATGTAGTATGCTATAATTGTCTTGAGAGAGGTCATACTGCTAGATATTGTCTACATGAACCTTCAAGTCATAATTGGGGTAATGAAGGTTATAAGGGTAGAAATGAAGTATGTTTCAATTTTAATGAAGTTGGCCATATTTCTAGGGATTGTTATCAGCCTAAAAGAAAAGGAAGAAAATATCAAAGTCCTAATATGCAGGCTAGAAGGAAAAAGTGATCTTGGGAGCCTAGAAGAATAATGAGGTCTCATCAAGAGTAGGTGTTGATACAAATCAAGGCATGACTCAGAGCTTAGATCATAAACAAGTGGATGGAGGTGATTTTCAGATGTCCAAGAGGGCTTGAGACCTTTTCAGGTCCTTCTTCTAGATCCATCATGATGATATATGCCTCTAATAGGCTTCTTAGAGGTGTATTGATCCAAATAAAGAATTGAAAGAGGGGGAGCTAAGTGTTTGAAGTATATTGCTGTGGAGTATTTGCATGATGTCAAGGTAGGTCAAGGTATGTCACTAAGTTGTCAAGGTATGCTAGTAGTTTCTTTTGTTGTTCAAGTCTTGAAATGTTAGTTAAAAGTCTTTGAGTTTGTGTTATTATGTCTTCAATCCCGAGTTGTCCCAATTGAAATCTATACGGTCTTATTTCGGTAATTCATAGAAAAGTTATGGTCTACATATGAGTTACCCATGTAAGTTAAAGCATATAGGTCTAAGCATGAGAAGTTTGATCTGAGTCAATAATGGGTTAAACAAGATGGTTGAGTTCAAAGGTTGTTCATGGTATTGTGAGTACTTGGAAGGGTTATGTGTCAGTTTGTAGGATCTGTAATAGGTATAAGAATGGTTTCCAAAGTATGTCATGAGTTCTTTGAGCTTAAATTTTTGATATATTTCCTAGTGTTGTGACTTGGATATGTCAAAGAGTGTGTGTACTTGAAGAAGATGGTATGGAGTGTGTCTACGTTAGTCTTAAACTCAAGAAGAGATGTATCTTTGTAAAAGAGTTTTCTAAGTCCTAACATTCTTGGTTAGGTGTCATTGGGTTTGTAACATTCCCATTTTAAGTCATTAGAACGAGGGAATTTTTTTTTATATATATAGCGTTCTCTGTTCTAATATATATATATATATATATGTATGTATATATATAATTTAGAACACACGACCAATTATCAATAATTGTTCTCTGTCCCATTAACGTAATTTAGAACACAAAATAATTTTAAAACTAATGTTCTTTGTGCGCATATTTATAATATGGAACACACATTCAATGCCATTCAATCATATAACATATACCATTTGCTGCTGTAATGACTCGAAGAACTACCGATCTCCCATTTATGGCTCAAAGTTTCAACAATCTCTCATTTCATGACTCGGCTACTTACCGATCTTTCATGTTAATCCATGCATTGTATACTAAGTATACTTGGTTCTCTTTACCGATTTTGGTTATTGAAGTGTTCCATTTAAGAGGCCTATCTGAATATCTGTTACCGATATTCATCTGAAATCCTGCTTCTTAAACTAGGTGATTAGGACAACGCAACCAACAACTTGCGATACTTTGGCCAAATATTTTCACATGCTTTGCATGATCATATTCCTAGACGTTATACACATCAATGGAATACGTCCTTCACCTCACTTCATCTGTTATCTAGAATGGTCTTTTCTGACCTCTGTCAGTCCTCTCATCCAAGTTTAAACTTTAACCCAAGATAGCAGTATGAAAGAGTATAGGGAGACACTCGCGGTGACTAGAGGTACGCAGACATACTTTGTCAACCCTAGTCGACTGTGTGTGTCTAGTTACCTTTAATCTTCCTGAGTCACTCCGTATACACGGTCATATTTCTAACTTCGTCCAAGTAATTTGGTCCCAGCTTATGTAAACTTGATGATTCGATTCGGGAGGGCGTCGTAACATGTCAGCTGCAACATTGTGTCGTCATGAAGGCCCCGCCTTCATGAAGACACCAGATTGCAGCTGGCGTGTGCCAAAGTCCTACGGAATCCTCCCATCAAGAGATACACATCTAGCTAGAAGTGTGATTAGATTATTATCTTAAATATTTTAAGAATAAGTTTCAGCAACCGTGCTGATCCTCTAACCTCATTGTTTGTTACAGTTGCATAGCTAAGAGAGACTTAAATTGTCTTATAGCTTAATATTCCTTTACTCCTCCTTACCGAAGGATTGCTTAATTCCATCTTCGTTCCTTAATTTAAGCTTCGAACTAACAATCCACTTTAGCTTAACGTAGTAAGATCAACTTACTAAACTTAACCAAGTTTTATTCGCAACCGAATTTAAATTCAGAATTCCATCTCATTAGGCGTCACTTAAATGAGGCCTAATCCCAAATGAATGTATTCATTTATTTACTATGACCTTATTTCAATTAAGGTTTGACATGAGGAGACATGATTCCTCATACCGAATATCCTTTTGATGAAAACGTCCCAAGGATATTAACGAAATCAGAATAAAGAATTCGATTGTTTCTTTATTAATATTCATTAGTTTATATACTAATTTCAAATATCCTTCATTTAAGAGTTCATATTCACATTACTCTTTACAAATGTCAATTTAAAATCCATATTGACCTAAGTATGAATTAATTGCACATTCCAACTTAAAAGTTGTATTCAAGTAAAGAACATATATTATGTCCCTATAAATCTGTCAACCATCATTTGAATAATCCAAATTCAATGAATAAAATTATATTCTCAATCTTATTCAAGCAGTTCCAAGGTGGTACAACCATTAAAATAACACACCTTTCCTTTGTACTCAATCCTCAAGATTAAAATTTATACAATTTACAAGTCCATACAACCAGACTTCATTCATGCCAAACAACATTAACAACTCATAAAGAAGAAGAATACAACTTTCTCTTTTTCCATTTCATCGTAGAAGAATAATAAATTCTCAGAAACGATCCATCCTTAGCTAATCAGAAGAAGCATCATAAAACATGTCTTCATTTTTACTCATGGAAACCATCTACAAAATTCACTTGCACGGGTCAGTTCATCGAACTGAGCATATTAAGCACTTATCATTAAAATGAGGTGCTCTCGATTAACTGTCTCAATAAAAGAACTCTGCTTTTATGAAACGTCTCATAATAGAGATAGACATCACGTAATAGTTAAGCACCTATAAAATTGAACAATTTTAACAACCCAATTTCAATAATTAGCATCACGTTAAACAGTACTAATAAATATCAACACACCAATTTCTATAATGGCCAACATATCATGATGTATATTTCACCATTCTCATAACTGTTTTCAAGAATAGAAAAGAGTTCATTCCAAATTTAGATAATACTAAAAGGAGTATTGTCTCTAAACAACCACGTATTAGGACAACTATATAAACTGACTTATAAATTGCTATTGATTGCATGCAATGTCCAACCCACTTCTTCATCAAAATGAATTCCATATAATGAGTCGATTTTTTTTTAAAACTAAGATAGAATTTTCTTACCTTCAGGTTATCCCCTGGACTTAACTAACCAAATGTAAAAGTGAAAAGAATTCATACATCACAGCAATCAACATATTTAACTTTCCAGATTTTGACAGCAGCGTAATACTCTTCTACTTCAGAGAGGAAAAGAGACAGAACATAAAATGCATTTGCATCCTCCTGAGGCCAGTCACAAGTGTCTTCAATACCTTTTTATCAAAATTTAAATAGGACACTAAGGAAAGAAAAATACTATTTCCAATTATTGCAATCGAATCGATTGACTTTGCGAAAAAGGAGCCAGTAACCAGTGATAACAGTCAAGAGAGAGATATTCAGGAGTCCAAACCGAATGAAAGGGAGTGGATCCACGTCATCTATAGTTAATTCACAGCTTCATATCGACCCATGACGTACAGGCCTGTTATCCCAAGGATAATTCTTTCCAATCCAAATTTTTACAGTCTTAATAATTTCCTAACTACTATTCGAGGAAGGAAAACAAGAATTCATTTGCATCTAAACCGCAAGTACATAGAATATCAAACTTTCAATTGCAACTATCCCATTAGTTTCATTCATTGCAACAGACACATCTTTCCAGATATGAAATAAGTAAGAGGGTACAACAATGACAACCAATCACGATTTCACCGTAATAATTAAAAAAATCATTTTTCAAACATCAGAGTAAGAAATCCACTCATATTCAGTTTCAATGAAAACAATGAAGAATTTTAAATCTATAGATTATATATATATATATCATTGGGTTCAACTAGAAACAAAATATAAATTGTATGCTCTACCCAGTCCGTTCTATAGATCGACTACTCTGTTCCCATTCAGATCAAAACTTCTTTCCAAACAGTCATATACGAATACCAAGAACAAGCAGGTAGAACATCATATCAAACTAGAACAAACAAATGTAAATATGCTACTATGATCTTGCTGTTCTTGGGAGGATTCATATCGCCATATGCTATAATATGACAAAAGAAATAGTCATACAAAAGTCTTGTCAAGCATTTTTACGGCTTTCCATATCCATTAGCGCACACAAATCATAGACAACTGTTTGCACATTGTTGTCACCTTCAGCAAGATTGACCCATAATGAACAATGAAACCCTATTACCCATTACTTTCATAATTCAAAACAGCAGAGAGAGAAAACTCGTTTCATTATTTATTTCAGTAAGGAAAACACCCATTTTCTTCAAAACGCATCAAGAATACCCAAATCATGTCTGTTTTATAATGACAACTCAAACTAGAGGTCACACCGAAACGTTTTATCATTTCATTTTTACAAGAACGCACAGTTTTAAGAGCAGAGTTGTTTTAATGAAGACACTTAACAAAGAGAAAAACAGTTTAAAGAGAAGAGCTCAACATGCATGTAAAACTTCTTGTTGCTTGAAGAAAACCACGTCCATGCCCACAGGAGTTACTCTTTTTCCATGGCGACAACAACAGGGTTTCCCCCCAACTATCTCCTTACTCCCATAGGCTCAAAGACAACCGTGGTTAATCAAAATATCAGCAACAATGACCAGAATGGTTGCAGGTTCGAAAGAACCTCAAAAGAAATGCAGAGCAAATACAAGAAACCTAAATGAACACAATAACCACAAAATTTCATCTTTCCCCTTTCCAAGGTGAGCGGGTGTAAAAACGAAGATCAATAAATGAATTGAATGCATTACTTTTTCCTTAATCTCCATGCCACCACCGACTCAGGTTTGGCAACCCTTTTCTTCAAAATTTTTGCTTGTGATTTCATTTTTAGCTATATTGCTAATTGGTGCCTCTATCTTCTCTACTCCCGCCAATTTTGGCATTTAAAATTTCAAGGACTGTAGTTAAAGTCCATCATTAAATTTCAAACCTTCCCTTCTTATCCTCTTATCGACATGTATCCACAAGTCCCCCTTCAAGGGTCAGCATTAGTTTAGGTTACATTGTCCATAGCTAGGTATTCACCTATGTCGCAAATCATTAGGATTTGCAATATTTTACATCCCTTTTAATTTATAAAATCCTCCTAGGATAGTTGTTAGGTCATAGGTTAGAATTTAACCCCGTAGTATTTTAAATTAATAGGTTCTTTAGTAACTTTTACCAACTTACTTCCTTAACCAGCATAATGCAGGACGTTTCATCCCATGCTCGACATATACCTGGCTCACTTTCATCAAGAATCTTACTGCCTCACGCTTTCCAACTTTACAATTTGTATGTAGTTTGGAAGTCGAATCTTTTCCATTAGCAGCATGGTGCTGAGTAGTTATACATGTAACCAGGTTTTGAAAAATTTATAACCTCCAATCTGGTTCCATACTTCATCTAATTAGAAAGTAAATCATCAAAGCGATCACAAAGAAGGCCACAACATACCTTGGATCAATGGAATTGATTCAAGGTGTGCTGTCAACAATAATATGAGTTCATCAAACACAAAAGCAAACCTGCAGTTTTACACTTTGCAAAATACAAGTTATAACGACCTTCGTCCCAAGTAAACAAGTTACAATAAGCAAGGGTTTAGATTAGTAACACATTCTTTTTAAGATTAAAAGATATATCTTAAAATAATTATCCTCATTTCCACAGTTACAACATCACGAAAAGAGGTTATCATTGTAGCTTCTAAAAATCAAGACGCTACAGGGTCATCCTCATTATGGTGTCAGGAATGATCATGTTACATAAAGGAGAAATGAAGAAGGAATGATTCATCAAATATAATGACTTGATCAGACCATCATCTCAAGGTGGATTGTGGCAGAAAGGTTGGTTAAGGACAAGCTAAGAAGGTTACAATTAAGTGTTTGTGGTTTCATTTCATCATAACAAAAATATGGGTGTTCAGGACCTTAGAGGGGCTTGATAATTTTTTTTTGGAAAAATTTGAGGACTTTGTTGTAGACACCTAAATCCGGTACCTATACCTTGTTTGCTTGTGTGCGTGTATTTCAACTTGGTATTTACCTGGCCCCCTTTTAATTTAATTCATCCCCCCTTTTTATTTAATTTAAAATGCCAACTTAATTATACTATCACCTTTAATGCCCATCACCTTTAATTCCTATTAATTAATTAATTAATCAATTAAGATCTCACATGCCCTAACAAACCTTCTATTTAGGATGATTTTATCCTAACACATACATCCCCTTGATTTTATAAGCTTTTTTCTTGCCTATTATTATCCTCTAACTATCCATGACACATCCTCTTCTTGCCTACATGCTTTAAAGAACCCTTCCATCTCTTAAATGCCCAAAATCATGGCCAAAATCTCAAAAGCAGCCCCATTGGGGAAACTTTGCCCGTAGTCAGCGGTGATCACACCAGGTCACCATAAGACTATCTCAATCCTTTCCAAAAACAATGCACAACAACACATAAAACAAAAAAGTGCGACTCATACTTGATCTTCTTGCACTATGCGAGATGAATTTTTGAACTAGAGCATCTCAACAACCCTCTGACAACCCTTGGAAGCTCGTTTTGATCATCTCCATGACTACAAGAGGTTTTGTATTGATTTTTATGCTATCTATATCATTTCTATTGCTCTCTTGTTTAATCTAACACCTTGTAGGTTTACTAGTGGTCATGACTCTGTTATCAGGTTGTTCTTCTAGTTTCTATACTTACAGGTTGCCTTTTCAATCCTTTTACCTTAGGCATTGCTTTACTCTGCTATAGTCGCCATTTCCTAACCCAAGTCGCCATCGAATCGGCCTTATATAATTGTGTTTTCTACTTTCAGAGCCTTCTCCAGCCTCTGCATGCATTATGTATCTACTCCAACATGCTAAAACCACCATCAAATCCCTTTGTTACATCCAAACTAGCTCACCTACATCCCAGTCATTGTCACCCTACTTTGGTCATTGTCGACCATGGTCATGTTTTCCCATTAATCTATATTCATCTTTGTTTCCATTCATTTTATAGTTCCCTTGGCCTTATATTTCCTTCTGTAGGTTATTTCCTACATCCAAAGACTTTTGTTACTTCTGGTTGTCATCCAGATCTTGTGAGGTCTGCATACTTACTCTGCTACTTAGATCCACTCTCCCAAGTCACCACCAACCTGTCTCTACACAGTCTGGGTCATCATTGACCCTGTCAGGTAACATTTAGTTTACATTTATTTCAATCAGAATAACATTTAATTTTTATTACTTTTAGACTACACCTCTTTCGATTTTTACATACTATCTAGTCATTTATATCACTTTTTCTTATCACACGGGGGCTGACATCTACCAAGGAAGTTAACGCTTCTTCGAGCTGTGTTTTAGGAATCCCCCACATAAACCATCTAATCCATTTTCATGTTATTCTTTCTCATTTGTAGGCTATTAGCTGGTAGCAGTGGGATCCATTATCACTTTGTGCCCGTTCATCCAACACATCCCATTAGAGGTACCATAAAACCTCCATCATTTCTGAGTTGTGTACTTTCTTTAGTAGCTAACTCATTAAATTGAGTCAAATGAGAGAATACCTACAACATTCTTGGCACACCTAGTGGGACCACCCTTTAGGAGATCCCCTTCATTTCTTTCATGTTTTCTATTTCTTCTGTCTTCTACTAACACTGTAGCACAAGGCTTTGCTTTTTGCTTGCTTGTGTTGGGTTTGGCTGCTTGGATCACTCTTCACATAGAGTTCAAATAAAAAAGAAACTCTCTATCCAGGTATTCTTGTTTCCCCCCCCTATTTAATCCTTTCGGCATCATATTTCCCTTTCTTTTGTGTGTCTTCATCGAAAAATAACATTTCAATTTGGGTTAAAAATAACCTTTCTTTTCTGCATCCTACTTACTCACATAGTTTAAGTACATGTTAACTTGTTACATCTCACATTCTCTCACACACAACCTAAACCTCACAAATCAAAACACATAAAAACCTCCTTGGTTGAGTGATTGGGATTTCATCACCCAATAGGAAGCCTGCCTGAGATTTCCCTAGCCATAATAAACCTAAAACCAAACATAGATTGCCTTGTCCTACGTACCTTGTTATTCATCCCCTTTTATTTTTCATATTTTAATCTAGAAACATAAAAAAGAATCATTTGCTTGACTTGCTTGGGTAAAACTTATTTCACGCCCATAATTACTTGTTCCGCTAAAGAGAAAATGGAACAAATTTTTGCTTCAAATATTTCTCCATCTAAAATATTTACCACAACAGTTACCTCATTGATGCCCTTGATTACTTATTTCATGAGAACTCAACCTCTCATTGATGTCTCTCACCCAGGACCCCTTGTTCACACTACAACCTTAGGAGAAACCAACCTGTTATTATACCACCAATCTATCCCATCTAGGCCATCTACCCCACCATCCATTAGATCGGAACCTTTTGGACCTCCTAAACTCCCTCTCGGTGATACCATGTTCCAAGAGCTTCTGGATGCCAATCTAGTGGCACTCCAAGACTATCTCCTTAGGAGATCAACTCATATTCCCCTATATGGTCCACCACTTTAGTAACTTTATCCTTATCAGACCAATCCCCAAACCACCCAATTTATAGTAAATGAACTTTCTACAACCCATCTTGCTTCCTCTTCCACCAATCCCTCATCTCACCAAACTACCCAGATAGTCACACCTATTCCTCACAATATCCCCCCAATCAACATGACAATCAACACTACCCTCCCTATCACCTCTTTGTTCACTATCTTTACTAGTGTCCCTAAACAACATACTCAAACATCACATCCCCTATTCGAACAACATGACATTCTCACATCTAGCATGTCTGTCAATACTTCCCAACCCCCTTTCACAGGTGCTCTGCATTATTCAATGTCTAATCCATTCCATCAATAGTTTCAACCCGTTCATACCTACATCCCCACTCAACACTTGCCCCAAAAACATACCCAATCCCAACAATCATACCATGTTCCCATTTCTCAACAAAAATTCTTTCAATAACCACCCCTTCAATCACAACCCATGATTTACACTCACCCCATCAAATTCCTCAAACACCCACGCATCCACAAATTCACTAAAAAACTCATCATACCACTTCTTACATGCAACCACCACCTCTCATCCCCCAACAAACTCTTTCGAATGACCCCATGCATGCTCTTGTGAATAGGTTAGCTAACCTTGAAACCACTACTTTAGGGCCCACAATTTCATCATCGTATGAAAAAATCTGTAATGAGCCTATTCACCCATATGTACCAATTAAACCATATCCTCTGCATTGGGAATTGCCAAAATTCACCAAGTTTAATAACAAAGAGGATCCACAACAACATCTTCGTGCATTTAGACATGCATGTTACCTTATTGCACATGATCAAGACTTAATGCTTTGCACTTTCCCCATGTCCTTGGCCGGTCCTGTGCTAGACTGGTACAATAGTATTCCTCAATATTCTATATTCTCCTTCTCCCAACTCGTGGAATTATTTTTAGAACACTTTTCGATTAACATTGCATGTAAAATAACTATCAATGATCTATATGCCATTTGATAGTTTGAGGATGAGTCCTTTGTAGACTTCATCGCATGATGGCATGACATTATAAACCAGTTATCCTTCCCTCTTCAACAAATTTCTCTCATCGAGCTCTTCTCATGTTCATGTGTGAAGCATATATCTTCTACTTTACAAATCCAATCATTCCGAACCTTTGAGGAAGCCTTTACCATGGATCACAAACTTGAAACACCCGCCCTTGAGCAGGGTCATTTAAAATTAAAATCAAACAAACCTAAACATCAATTTACCAAGTCCTCCACGTAAAATGATAAATCCAAAGGGGCAGAAAATATTGCGGTCATTAAATCATCTCCTACGTCTACATCTAGCACATGGACTCAACAACGAGCCCTTCAACCAATGCCCAACTACACTCCCCTAGGGGAGTCATATAGTATAATATTTGACAAGTTGATGTCTGTAAACCTTATCACACTTCTTCCTATCCAAACCTTTGATGAGTAAAGACTAAAACCCATGTGGTATCGTGAAGACCATTATCGCAAGTACCACCAAGTCTGAGGACATGACATAGAGAGATGTCAAAACTTTCAAGGATTTGGTCCAAAGACTCATTGATCAGGGTGATCTTCAAGTGGACAATCCAAATGCCTCACCCAATCAACCACTTGACATCTTCAAACAACCTTTCCCAAATCATGCACCAACAAGCCAAGCTACCACTTCTACTACAACCCAACCACCCAATGCTCACACTATAAACACTCTTCACACTGCTAATCAGGATCCAATCCCATTCATAACTTCCTCTCCTTCATCATCGATCACATCTACCCCCTTTGATATTGTTCCTACATCTATCATACCTACATTTATCTTGACATCCACTCCCACATCTACAACTACTAGAACCCCATTTGTAAATATATCATTCATGCCCCTAGAGACATTCATGAAGAAACCATTCCAACCTATTTCCACATACGACATTGGTCCTCCATCAACTCCCATACCTTTTACATCTACTTTGTTACAATTGACCACCTTACCTATATCTATTCCACCTTTTCCCATCATACCATCCTTAGAACCTAGGCCGGTTCCTCCTCCCATTATTTTACCCACATCAACTACTGTAACCACATCCACGTTAAATTCTTCTTTCACACCAATTTCATCATTTGAAGAATTCTTAAAATCACTTCAGCTTGCAATGACCTCAAATGTTCCTTTCATGTCATCAACGCAATGTAACCAATCTCGCTTTCCTTATATTACATCAAAAAAATTCTTCTTCCTACACCCATACCAACCATGACATCACCATCCAACCCTCTAGTTGAAATTATCATCACTCCTCCCAAGGGTGCATCTCCACATACGAAATCTATAATCACTCCTAGAGTTAGACAATCCAATGCAACATCATTTGTTTTAGGACCACGAACATTTCAGCCCACCAATCCAAAACCATTCAACACTAAAGCACCAACCAACATCAAAACTGAATTCAAGTCACCAAAACATCAACATACTCGGAATTTACCCCAAACATCCAAGATATCTCACAAGGCATCTTCTAGCACTTTATTTGGATCATATACGGAAATCTTCCAACACTTACTACAAACCTCTGCAATCACGCTTCCACCTATCAAGGCCTTTGACCCAAATGGAAAGAAGCCTTCATGGTTCAACTCCAACCTTATGTGTGCCTATCATCGTACCCTTGGGCATGATACTGAGCATTTGTAGAGCACTCCAAGCCATTATCCATAACCTCATTTAAGAAGAAAGACTTCTTTTTGGACTGAGCCAATCCCTTCCTTCCACATCCAGTCCAATATCTGCCATCCCACCTTTAGGAGATGAATCTTCCAAAGATGGTCCCCATTTGTTCATTAATGTTGTTTGGGTAACCACTCGATCTAGCCCACGTGATCCAAAATCAACCTCCAAACTAAAAGCTAAGACCTTCATCGTCATTCCTCCTCCTAAGGAGTTAACCACATCATCAAAACCTAAGGTTTCCATCTTAGTGGCTCCTCAGCCCATTGAATAAAGTATCATCAAAAAAATTCATCATGCCCCAATTAAGATGTCATTTTATGAGCTTATCCAAAGCTCACCAGATCATTGAAAAGCTCTTACTAAATCCTTAAAGTGCATATTCTGACATCCACTAATGAGGCTCAACCCTTCGCATCTCTCGTAGGAGCACTTACTACTTCTACGGCTACCATCTCATTTGATGATGCTGAAATTCCAGACATCCGCCAGAAGAACATGACCTTCCCCTCTTTATCATGGTTAGGATCAATGATACATTCATTTGACGATCCATGATCAACAGTGGGGTGAGCATTAATATCCTTCCATCACATACTTTTGACCAGCTTAAGATCCCTAAGGCATCCGTCACTCAAACACCCACATTTCTTCACGCTTTCAATGATGTCATCACTCCCACCTTGGGAATGGTCATTCTTCCTATCCGATTCGGTGAGAAGATCCTCCATGAGGTATTCTACATCATTGAAGGATAATTTCAGTACAATTTTCTCCTTGGATGACCATGGATCCGTGCCATGTGTTGTGTCCCCTCTACACTTCATTGTTCCCTTAAGTATGAGCATGAAGGGAATATTTTGACACTTCCTGGGGATGCTCCTCCCTTTAAAATGTGCAACATGACCTATAGACCAAATGATGTACTCATTCCCAAGAATGATCCATCTGCACCATCCACCAGCTCATCCATTCCTTCTTCCAAACTTCCTAATAATGACTCCCTAGATAAAGTGATGGATAAACTCATGCTGGGGGAGTATCATCTCCTCACACTCAACACTCTTCCCACTCCTCACCATATTGGTAGACCTAATAAGGCACCTATGTACCAACCAAATGTCGGGGATGTTGTTCCTTTTGGTCCACCACATCTTTCACACCAATCTTATTTATGGTGGTTTTGATACCCCCTCTTCCCACATCGATGATATTCCACATGCCAAACCTTATACTAGTGGTTTTGGCTTCCTTAACAAACCATATTTTTCACACACCTATCTCCATCAGTTCACATGGAAAGGATTCCACATGGGATGTTATGAGCATGGGCCACATGGCCTTATTATTGATCAATGTCACAAACTTCACGAAACATTTGGGTTAGGCTACCAAGAGCAATTCCCTGACCCCATCCCACCATCTGAGATACTGCATGGACATGCCTTCTCCATCTTCTCCATCTTCCACCATGAATCCATGGAAATGAAGATGATACTATCTCCATTAATCTTCTGGAAATGGATTTTTTTTAGTCTCCACCATCACTTTGGGACCATGGTCACTTATCAGTGTGAAAATCAGACTAGGTCCCTTCCCCTTCCATCTGGAAATGATAGAAGAAATTATTCTTCTACCATTGACATCCTTCAGTGTGCTGATGATGATGCCATTATTTCCCACATGGGGGTAGAAGATTCTTATCTTCATAAGACCTTACCATCTGACACACCTACTCTTCTCAATGAAGCCACCATCGATGTCAATATCAGGACTCCTCAGGAGCCTCACATTCTCAAAGTGGGCCAATCTCTTGATCCACATGAGCTTGAATCTTTCACTACATTCCTCTCCCATCATAGCCAAAATTTTCATGGTCTTATTCAGATATGTCAGGTCTTGACCCTTCTATCATCTTCCACAATATTGTCACCTTTCCCAATGCTAAATAGGTAAAGTAGAAGCTTTTCCGCATGCATCCTCATGTTTCCCTCCTTGTCAAAGAAGAGTTGCAACACCTTATGTCTACCAATTTCATTATCCCCATTGATTATCCCCAATGGTTTTCCAACATTTTCCTGGTTGCTAAAGCATCTGGAGAACTTTGTATTTGTACTGAATTTCGAGATCTCAATCTCACTTTCCCTAAAGATGACTTTCCTCTTCCAAACATCGATCAACTTTTGGATCTTACCATAGGTCATGAGATTATTTCTCTCATGGATGGTTTCTCTAGTTATAATCAAATTATCATCACACCAGAAGACCAACACAAGACTTCCTTTATCACCCCTTGGTGGGATTTTTGTTATCGGGTCATGCCCTTTGGTCTAAAGAATGTCAGTGCTACCTATCAGCTGGCCATGACTTATATATTTCATGATCTCATCCACAAAACCATAGAAGATTATGTTGATGATATTTTAGGTAAATATAAACATCGACATGACCATCTCTCTGTTCTCAAAGTCCTTTTTGAGAGCCTTATTTGTTTTTGTCTTCGTCTCAATCCAGCCAAGTGTGTATTTGGAGTCTTAACTAGAAAACTCCTTGGCTTTATCATTTCTATTAGGGGCATTGAAGTTGACCCTAAAAAAATTAAGGAAATCATTGAAATGCCTCCTCCTTCCAATCTTAAGCAGCTTTGTAGCCTTCAAGGCCACCTCCAATCCATTTGTCGCTTCATCTCACAACCTTAAGATCATTGTCAACCCTTTCATCACCTCCTTCGGAAGGACATAGAATTTCATTGGGACAATAATTTCTAGAAGGATTTTGATGATCTTAAACAATATCTCCTATCTCCACCAGTGCTTACACCTCCATGTGAGGGGGAGCCCTTTTATCTATACATCTCTACTACTAATCATGCCTTAGGAGCTATGTTAGCACATCATGATGACCAAGGTCATGAGAAGGTTGTTTATTACATCATTCACACCCTTCATGAGTATGAAACCTACTACACTAAAGCTGAAAAGTTGTGTTGTGCTCTCTTCTTTTCTACTTCAAAGCTTTGACACTATCTCCTTAATCATAAGATGTATGTTGTTACTAGCTTCCATCTCCTTAAGATGATGCATTCTAAGCCATATCATAATGATCGTATCACTTGGTGGCTCATGCTCATGTCTGAGTTTGACCTCGAGTTCATCTCTCAAAAATCTATTAAGGGCCAAGCTATTGCAGACCAATTAGTAGAATCCCCCCTTCATAGTTCACATCTTCCTCATGAGAAATTTCTGGATGAATCCATTAATCAATTTCATCATGAATATGGCACTCTTAAATTCACTCTCTTCTTCGATGGCTCTAAGTGTCAGCAAGGGGGAGGCACTGGCATCATTCTCATTCCTCCTTGGGAAACTCCTATTCCCCTCACAAAAAAACTCAATTTTGAGTGTACAAACAATATGGCAGAGTATGAGGCCCTTATCTTAGGTCTTGAAACTGCTTCCTTTTTAGGTGTTCAAATTCTTGACATCTATGGGGATTCTGAACTTGTAATCAAACAAGTCACAGGTGAGTATCAATGCAAAAATGATACCCTTCAAAAATATCATGACATTGTTCATCTTCTCCTTGAAGCCTTTGATTCCTACACCATCCAAGTTGTTCCCCAATCGACCAATCATTTCACTGATACGATGGCATCCCTTGCAGCTCTTATTCCATGGACAATGGAAGAATCCAAGATTTCTATCATCATTCATCACAGTGATCAACCATTTCATGAATTACCCCTAGTTAATCTTGTTGAATCTAATTCATTAGACCTTTGGTATTCCCAAATATTTGATTATCTATCCCAATCCATTATTCCCCCTGATCTATCCAAGAATGCTAAGAGGTCTTTCCTTCAGTGCCAACCGCTATGTGATCCTTGGTGGCATTCTTTATAAGCATGGATTTGATGGTGTTCTTCTTTGATGCCTTAAATCCCATGAAGCCTCTCGGGCCATCCAAGAAGTCCACGATGGTATTTGTGGTGGAAACTTTAGTGGCTTAGCCATTACTAAGTATGTCATTCATCTTGGATTTTATTGGTCTTCCCTTAATCATGATTGTTGTGAGTATGTTAAGAAATGTGAAAAATTTCAGTAGCATTCCAATCTTATTCACATTCCTAGTCAAGCTTTGCAGTCGGCTCAGGACCTTTGGCCCTTTTCACAATGGGGTCTTGATCTCATTGGTCTTATTAATCCTCTTTCTTCACATCAACATCACTCTATCATCACTGCAACTGAATATTTCACTAAATGGGTGGAAGCAATCCCACTCACCTCAACTAAATCTAGTCCAATCATTAATTTTATCTACCAACACATCATTTTCCGATTTGGCGTTCCCCACAAACTTGTCATGGACAATGGAAAGTCCTTTAAAAATAAATATCTTAAGAAAATATGTAATGCATTCAACATCCAACTCAACTTCTCTTCTCCATATTATCCTCAAGCTAATGGCCAAGTTGAAGCTACCAATAAAACCCTTCAAAACATTCTTGCCAAAACTATTGATCAAGCAGGTCATAATTGGCATCTCCAGCTTCCTTTTTCCCTTTGGGCCTATCACACTAGTATTTGTACCTCCACGGGGGCTACCCTTTTCTCTTGTTTATGGATTTGAAGTCGTTCTTGCCCTTGAAGTTAAAATTCCATCTTTGTGTGTTTCTCTTCATGATTTCATCTCTGATGAAGACTATCGCCAAGCACATGTCTAGCACAACTCGAGTTGTTAGATGAATGTTTCCTTCTCACTCTTGAACACCATCATGTTTATCAAGAGTGCATTAAACGTGCTTACAATAAGCACCTTAAAGAATGTGAATTTAATGTCGGTGATCTCGTCCTCAAAGAAAATCAGAATGTCACTACTCTAGAAAGGAGCCAATGTGGAAAGTTTTCCCCTAACTGGATTGGACCATACATTATCATGCATAAGTATGGGTTGGGAGCCTATCGATTGGCCTCCCTTGATGGTAAACTAGAAGTGGAACCTCTTAATGCATTGCACTTGTGACCATTCTACTGTTAGCATGTCTATCAGTGCTCTTAGTCATATTTTAGATCATTCCTCCATCTTAGCCTTTTCCATCTCTCATTGTGATGATTTGGAATTATGTGGTCTTCTGTCACTTCCTAGATGTGACCTTAAATATGGGCACCATGGCTCTGCCCATAGCATTTTCCTTATGGATAGGTTCTCCCTTCTTGGTGAGAACTCCATAATCATTACATCCATCACCCTCTTATTCACCTATTGGAACCATGCAAAGGGTCCAGGGGTGTCTCTTGTACATTCATTATCCCCTCTTAAGTGGTCTACTTAGCTAGTCCTACTCTCCCCCATGTAAAAAATCAAAAATCATGGATGCTCTTGTCAAAAATAAAAGTTATTAAAAATAGACTGATCCCTTGAAGGACAATATTGTTCATGCAAAAAAAAAAAGCATGAAATCAAAAATAAAAGAAAATAAAAAGAAATAGACCAATCCCTTGAAGGATGACTATCGTATATATTACTCTTTCCATCTATATTATGTATAAAGTAGACCATACCCTCGAAGGATGACTACTCTTTTATGGAATTTGAAGGCTTCCCACATTGATCAACCTTCCATTTTACTAGCATCCTAAGAAAGCTTCCCATTTGATCATTCTAGGAAAACTTCAGGCATTGATCAGTTTGCTCTTTCCCCTTCCTAGAGATGGGGCATAGTTTTAGGGAACACCACTTTTGGAGAACCCTCTTCCTGTGTACAAGTTACATCTCAAACCCCTTTTTCATGTTGACATTAGGTTTATGAGTTCATTTCATCCATGTTCCTTATGATCTTTGGTATGACCAACTATCGTTGGTTGCATACTAACATCTATTTTGGTCGCACATGTGCCTTGCGTTACCTGGATCCCCTTCTTGTTTACCTCCAATGTAGTTAGAGGCATCTTTTCCTTCACATTCCTTGATATGATGTAGTGTCATTCATACCCATAGGTCACCATTGTTAAGTAACATCTTATCCTACACCTCATCCAACCTTATTCAATCTCTCTAACATTCAAGTCCACTTTGTGGCCATACCTATTTCCCTCTTTGGGGCATATTACTTAATTATTTTATCCTTTATGCCCATCTATATTCTCCCTTTAGGGCATTTTGTTTCAATATTTTTCATCCTCCCTTTTCATCTTGAAGTCCACATTTGTTGCCATATTTAATTTTTCCCTCTAGGAATTTTAATCAGACATTCAATCCTATCCAATCTACTCTCAAAGTCTACATTTGTGGCCATATTTATTTTCCCTTTGGGAATTTTAATTTACATCAAATCATTCCTTTCCTCTCAAATTCCATCTTTGTGGCCATATTTATTTTTCCCCTCCCTTTTCCTTTGTGGCATTTTAATCTCTGAGAAATTTATACCTCAAAGTCCACTTTTGTGGCCATACTTACTCCTTCCTTCGGGAATTTTATTCATAACCCTATCACAATCCTATCCAATATTTCGCATTTTTGCACAACTTCCTTATTTCCACTTTGTGGCCATATTTACTCCCCCTTGGGGCATATTATTTCATCACTCACTTTTTTCACTTTTCCTTCTTAGCCATTTTTCATGTCCTATGCTGGGGCACCATACCTTTCATCTTCATCCCTTACAGACACATACCTATTCACTCGATTCCTCATGTATGAAGGATTTCACATACCTTTCACATTTAGTTGCACATACTTTGATGTTTTCCTATGACCCATTGGTCATCGTGGCTTGCATCCATACTATAGTGATCTTCACCCACTCACTAGCCCATAGAACATTGTCACCCGTCTCCATTGAGACCACAATTTTCCTCTACCGATGTGATATTGGAGTCACCACCATAGTTTTTATTGTTATTGTGATCCCTTTTTTCTTGGGGCATCTTTCCTTGGTAATCATTTTACCCATTTTTCTTCACCCACCCACCCTTTATCATCTACCTTTTTCAAATGCATCATTGATTTCCCGTAGCATCATAAATCCCCCATTATAGGGGGAGATCATCATCTACCTTTCATCAATTCCCTTAATCTCTCATCATTTTTGTCTCATGGCTTGCTAGCACAAACCACTCAACAAAAAGGGGCAAATGTAGACACCTAAATTCGGTATCTATACCTTGTCTACCCATGTGCACGTATTTCACCTTGGTCTTTACCTAGCCCCCCTTAATTTAATTCACCCCCCTTTTATTTTGTTTAAAATGTCCACTTAAATATCTTATCACCTTTAATGCCCATCACATTTAATTCCTATTAATTAATTAATTAATCAATTAATATCTCATATGCCCTAACAAACCTTCTATTTAGGATGCTTTTATCCTAACCATTCATCCCGTTGATTTTCTAAGTTTTTATCCTACCTATTTTTATCCCCTAACTACCCATGACACATCCTCTTCCTGCCTACATGCTTTAAAGCACCCTTCCAACTCTTAAATGCCCAAAATCACGCCCAAAACCATAAAAGCAACCCCATTGGGGAAAATTTCCCTGTAGTCAGTGGCGACCCAAACCAATCGCCATCAACCCTATAAGAAAATCTCAATCCTTTCCAAAAAAATAGAACAACAACATAGAAAACACACAAGCATGACTCATCTATGATTTTTATTTCACTCTATGAAATCAACCTTCAAACCAAAGCATCTCAGCAATCCTCTTGCATCCGTTGGAAGTTTGTTTTGATCATCTGCATGACTATGAGAGGTTTTGCATTAATTTTTGTGCTATCTATATCATTTCTATTGCTCTCTTGTTCAATCTAACACCTTGTAGGTTTACCAGTGGTTGTGAGTTTGTTATCTGGTTTTTCTCCCAGTTTCTATCCTTACTGGTCACCTTTTCAGTCCTTCTACCTTAGGCGTTGCTTCACTCTGCTACAGTCATCGTCACCCATCCCGAGTCACCATTGACTCGGCCTTGTGTAACTGTGTTTTCTACTTCTAGATCCTTCTCCAGCGTCTGCATGTGTTCTATATCTGCTCCATCCTACTAAAACCACCATCCAATCCCTCTGTTGCATCCAAACCAACATACCTGCATCCTAATCGTCGTCACCCTACCCTGGTCACCATCGAACAGGGGCTTCATCTCTATTTTTTGTCATTTTCTGGTTCCCTTGGCCTCATATTTCCTTCTTGAGGTTATTTTCAGCATCCACAGACTCCTGTAACTTCTGGTTGGCATCCAGATCTTGTGAGGTCTCCATACTTACTTGTTGCTGCTCAGATTTATCCACTCTCCCAGGTCTACCATCATCGACCTTGTCTCTGCACAGTCTGGGTCATGTCGTGACCCCGTTAGGTAACATTTAGTTTACATTTATTTCAATTAGAATTAGCATTTAGATCATTTTTATCACTTTCAGATTTTGTACCTCTTTCTAGTTTCTGCATACTATCTACTCATCAGTAATTTATATTTTTTCTTATCAAATGGGGGTTGACATCCACCAAGGAAGTTAACACTTCTTAGATCCACTTTGTCGGGAATCCCCCGCATAAACCATCTAATCCATTTTCATGTTAGTCTTTCTTATTTGCAGGTTATCAGTTGGCAACAATGGGATCCATCATCACTTTGCGCCCGTTCATCCATCACATTGAGTTAGAGGTACCATAAACCCTTCATCATTTTTGAGTTGTGTAATTTCTTTAGTAGCTAACTCATTAAATTAATTCGAATGAGAAAATACCTACAACATTGACATCTAAATTTTTGCACTTTGAGTTGTCACTACGTTAATTGGACTGTAGCAAATGATAATAAGTGGTGTGAAGGAAAACATGTGCTTGAGGGAGTAAATAGTGGAATTGAAGGCCAAGATTTGGAACAAAATATATTCTTTAGACCTACATTAAGATTCAAGAAGAGTTAAGCCATGATAAGATCTTGATCAATGGGAAAATCTGACAGTCTAGAGTGAAACTGTAAGTAACAGTTGAAGACCTAATTCTGAATCTGAGACAGTTGGGTCCAGAAAATATTTGAGAAGAAAGGTGATATTTATCTTTGGGAAATGTTTAAAAGGCCAAATGGGTACTCATTTTGGGCAATATTTATTTGTGAAAGTGAATGCATCAAAATCTAGGAGTGAATCCTTCTTGGGGCATGGCTAGTAGCATGTGAAGGAGGAATAGATAAGTGAAAGAGAGAAAGAAGCTCTTATCTTGAAATTTTTGTCATCAAAAGGGGTTTGAGTCATTACAAGGAGTTTAATGAAGATTATTAGGATGACAAGAATGAATTTTTAGTCTGTACATTATGGATATGGGTTTATAGTCAATGTGAAAGGTAATGTAGCAGTGGGATCTTGTGTTAGGTGTGCCTATAAGGTGATATTGTGTCTCTTGGATCAAGCTTAAAGTGTCATAAAGAGTGTACTTGTGTTAAGGAGATGGTCCAAGTTACTATCAGGTCATAATGGGGCTCTACTATTCTTATACATGTATGCGAGGGGAAAAAACATCTTCCACACATCTAACAAGTCACAGTAGGTCTGTGACTGAGAAGATATAGTGCTACATGAATAAAATTGATAGTTGAAGATACTCTTGGTCTTCTATTAGGGTATTTAGATGCCAAAGAGGTTTGCTAGATCATGTGTGACTAGTATAGAAAGTTTAGGTATGTTAAAGATTGCATGAATAAATAGGACATCTTATCAAGATTGTCAAAAATCAACTCCGTGCTCTTAGTTTTCACAGTCCTGTATGGGCTAAACGAGGTTAGTGGTAGTGATTAAAGAAATAATATGAGATGATAACATGGTTGTAAGGGTCATTTATCCTTGATAAAGGTTCACAAGATGTGTAAAGGTATGTAAAATTAAGCCATGAAGTTATGCCTTGCATTAAAGTGGTTACATTAGCACAAAGACAATATATCTTATTTTTGAGTCTGTGTATGAACATTTGATATGGATCACATCATGATACATGTTGAAGGGTAACTTGTATGATCTGAAAATCCAAGGAGGATGAATAGTGAAACATTGTAGGGTGTGTATACATTATGAGTGAAGTTTTCCTGTTAACAAGGTACCGGAAGTTTGTGAAGATGAACAAGAACATGCTACAGGTATGTAGGAATGTTGAAGACAAGGGGAGCTGTCCTTTATCACTAATTAGGTGTTTTTGGTGTCTAGAAGGAATGTTTGGTAGAGTTAGTCATGTCTAGCAAGACATTATAAGAAAAATCAAGTCATATTCTTAAGGAGGTTGAGATAACACAGAAAGGAGGTTGATTACACTGAAACAAAGCTTTAGGATAGAGGCAATGTGATGGAGTTATCCTCACAGTAAGAAATCAAGGTATGAAGCCAAAATTTTGGTTTTTTCTACTAGAGAATGGTTCCATATGTTTAGGGGGAGCTATAAGGGTTTAGTTCAAGTTGAGAATAGGTCTCTAGAGCTTGTGAAAATTGGCTTAAATTGCACTAAAGGAACTATTTAGGGATCTTAGTCCAAAAGTTGTGTGGGAAAAGATATGGAAGAGTTGAATTCAAGTATGAACCTTGAAAAGTTGATATAGTTTAAGAAAGAGGTAAGTTTGAAGTTTCTTAGCCTTGAATTCATAATTGTTGGTATGTGTATGAGTTGTGTAAATTCTTTCAAGGTTTGGTAGTGTTATCAAGCCATGAAAAGGCCAAAAACATAACTTAAAGAGAAACATGTTAAGTCCAAACGATGGATTTGTGTGATCATTTCACTCAAGAAGAAGGAAAAAATATGTTTTTATCCTTGTTTTATCATTATTGGCATGTATGAGTTCATATATGATTCTTCCCAGGGGAGTTCAGTGGTTTTAAGCCATGCAAAGAGGTCAAAATTAGAGTTTAGTGAGAAATGACTAGGTCGTGAGCTAGTTTGAAGTTGTTGGTTAATGTTTCCAACCAAGAGGTGATCATATGAAGATCAGGAAGATGGATAACATGCATGTATATGTATGCTTTGTCATCAATGTAAAAAGGGGAAAAAGACTACGTGGCTTTCCATCAATGGCAAAGGGGGAGAATGTTGGCATGTTGAGTTATAGGTGTTGTAATTGATGTAAAAGCTCATTAATGAAAAAGAGGTTGATGGAGTAGAGTTAATAATGCTTAATATGATGATGAAATGGAGACTCAAGTGGTTAATGATAGCATGAGTTTTTTTAGTGAGATTGGCTTGGTTTAGCAAGCCTAGTCAGGTGACCTAGCTAGCCTATGTGATGGAACATGATGGTTTGAGTTGCTTGGTGGCTTGAGGAACATGGTAGCAACATGGAGAGTATGTTTGGAGAGTTTTTAGGCACTCACATGAGTTTCAAAGTGCTTGTATAAAAGGAAGAATCATTCGCAGGTGATAATATAGACCTAGTTTAGGTGCTTGGAGGCATCAGGACGAGTTGTAGAGCTCGAGATTGAGCTCAAGATCTTTAGTTTCTTCTGCGGCTCTAAGCATTTCTTGTACAAAAATTTCTTTGAAACCTTTCACGGGCTCATCACAAGTTTATTTTTTCTTGCCATATATGGCTTGATTGATATCATCTTCATCCCAAAAAGGGAATTAGAATAACTCCTCATCTTGGAAAAACATATAACCTATTCTTTATTCTTGAAAATCATCGAGAACTATCTCCTCTTCCTCATGGTTTGCATCATCTAGAAATTCGGGGCTGCCCTCTTGTAACTTGAATCTCCTCAATGCTTCTTCAAAGTCCAAATCTCTTTGGGAAGGCATGTCTAGACCTATCAAGATGGGGATATCCTCTTCTTCCTCGGTTTCCACAAAGTGATTCATCTGCTTGCTACCTTGATACAAGATGTTAGCTTCCGAGCTTCCAGAATTTCATACAGTGTACCTCATCTTATTCTTTAGAAGTAATTTCTCCATGTCTCCCCTCACTGGTATGGTTGCAGAAGACCAATTCATCTGAATTTTCCCTCCCAAGTCTCAGAAAAAATTTCTACTCAACAACATTCTGAACGAGGTCAGGATGTCTACTACCAAAATCATCGCTGAAACTTTCTTGTCTGGAAATCTGGTGAGAGCCACCTATGTATCTTTGAACTTCCTTATAAGTGAGACCTATTTTGATTCCAAAGAGTAACAAGAGCCACTAGGTGGAGTCATGGTAAGTTTGAGAGCCTTAGTGACCTTCATAGGCATCATGTTGTTTGAGGCACTAGAATCTATTATGCAATTGTTCGGTACATATTATCCAACAAGAAGGGAAATGTAGAAAGGTTCAAATTTATCAATATTTGATGCACTAAGAGAAAACATGTTTTGTGAGGGAGGTGTAGGTGAGTTTGGTAGCATGCCTTTGGAACTAGAAGGTACAACATTGGGTGTTAGACTACCACTCCTGATATATCAGATGAACCTCTCAAATTGTTTAGGATGAGTCCACAAATATTTAGTTTTAGTAATCTGCACTTTGGCTTTGTTTGAATATTCTATGAAGTCAAATGGAGCAGATGTAGACAAGTGGGGTGAAGGTACTACTTTTGGATTTAGGATAGGTTTGGAAGTAGGAGTAGATTTTTGGGGAATAGAGGGTATTTTGAAAGGTACACTATGAGGTTTCAAAGAACTAGATTTTACAAGAGTAGATTTAGATTTAGACTTGGAAGAGACATCAGAAGACTTACTTGGGATTGCAGGAGTCTTCTTATTTACTACAAGGTCAGGCTCCAACAATGTAGACTTCATGGAAGATGGAAGTGGGGATCTTCGACTGATTATTTTGTTTTACGGAGTCGCCACAAGAGGATCATCAACATTTTTTTCATTTGTAGAAGTGGAGGGAGATTCTCTTTTCTTGGAATGAGAATGAGTGAATACCATACATGAGAAACTGGGCGCACCCTCTTCATCTTCTTAATCACCTCCAGAATAATCACAAAATCCGATTTGTTTATCGTTCTCAAGTTCATCGATCTCTAAGGAGTTACCACCTTCCCTTTCTTGTTCAAGATCTTCTTCACTTTCTTGAAATCTGTAATTTACGTTTATAGGTGGGGCCTCCAAGGCAAGCCTTCGGGGTGCTCCTACAATCTGATTTTCATTGCTTATTTGGGAAGAAACTCATTTAAATAATTCCCTTTTCAAAGATGCCATCTCATTCATCCACTTTTGCAACGATGGATTGGTTCTCTCATCTTTAGGATGTTGGGTACTTCCCTTTGATGGGTTCTTGATATTTCCAAAGAGGATGGTATCGTGATCAAGTTCAATGGTCATCCTTTGTGCTTCTACAATGTTCCTTGGTTGGGATCTTTGCAACAAAAATCCTACTTTTGGTGATTGAGCATTGATGAAGAATCTCTTGACATTGTTTTGAGATGGCGAATCCACTTCAAGTATCCTACAAATCAACTATTCGAAATAGGCCATGAAGTCTCTCATGGTTTCATTTTATCCTATCTTCATTTGAGCCAACTAAAATAGGAGGTCCTGGAAATATTCAGTTGATTTAAATCTCTCTGCGAAGGCATCCTTGATGTCATTCCAACTCGTGATGGACCAGGTAAGAAAGAGGTAAAACCATTCTGCTACTTTTTCTTGGAGGGACTCTACGAACAGTCTCACAACAACGTCTTCATGTTAGACACCAAGAATTCGACATGATGTTCTGAAAGCATCGATGTGTTCTTCAGGATGTTGTGTGTTATCACCTTTGAACTTTGGAAAGTTCTTGCACAAAATTGTTGTTAGATTATGAAGAGGAGGTTCAAGATAAAGTGGGCCTGTATTTATTCCCCATGGAAAAATGGGTTGGGGTATTTCTACTCTTAACTTCCATCTTTCATTGTCTAATTTTTCTCTAGTTGTTGATTTTACAAATTGCTTCTTACAAATTCTTCTTCTTTTGGGAACTCATTGACTCAAGGGTTAGTTGAAAAATGAGATAATTTAAAGGGGGGGTATCAACAAAAGTCTTGGATAGGACTTCCAGGTGAAATGTCTTGAAGATCTAGATGAAGAGGAGGCTTAAGAGAATAAGTATGGATTATCTCTAATTTGTCTCTTGCTTATTTTGCAAAGCCTAAAAATTGGAATCAACACCACCTCGTGACCTATCTCAACCTGGTGAATATTACTTTCACCCAACTTTTGGAAAATATTTAAGGTGAGAATATGAAATGATACAGTGGAATATGAAAGGTCGCGTGCATAGGAATTAACAGTGTATCTTTATGCAATTGTTTTTCATGAAATCTCTTGTTTTCTATGGTTTTTTCAATATTTTGATTTTTAAATTTTTTTTTGCACCTTGTGGTCGTATAGTGGTTGCAGATGCTACTAAATATTGCCCCATAGATGGGCTGCCGAAAACTATTGGTCAAGAAAATTTTTCAGGTGGAGAAACTGTTTTTATTTATTGCTAATTCTCTGGAGAATCTTATTCCCTCTACTTAACCAGTGTCAGCTGTTGTATGTGCATGCACGTGAGTTAAAGGTGGATTTTTTCTCTAATTTTCCTTACAGACTAGGGATCGAATAGTGGCACTCCATTGACCCTTTGGTAAAGCTAGAAATCTCTTTCTAGGGAAGACATTTGTTTGTAAGAGTGGAAAAGGGGAGTGAGAAATGAGGTAGGAGAACTAATGTTGCAGGTAGAAAATCATATTCTTGCAAACACTAGTTAGAAACTTTCAACACATGCATTCATGGGAAGAAATAACTCTACAAATGGAAACAACACGAGACAAGATAGCAATTTATTGATCACAAATTATCTAAGAAACCCCTCAATCAAAGAAATCTAGAAAATTATTATTCTTGTATTGATTGCTTAAATGATAAGTTATACATAGTGTGGGAATGGAAGAAAATTGAGAGTGGAGGACAGTAGAAGAAAAAAGGCTATCTCCTTTGTTTTCTCTAGGTACAATGCACTCTTGAGTTTACAAGATCAATTGCCAACCCTTTGAGAATGGGAATGACATTAGAATTTATAGAATGAGAGGTGACTTATCGTCTTCCTCATGACCCTCCATATGCCTTATTTCTAACTTTAGACTATTCATATTCCTACAAAATATTTAAGTCCCTTTTATAAAATCAAGGTGACTTAATTTACATTATGTTTCTAAAGTCACTTTTAAGTGACTTAAAGGCATATCAAAAAGTGCAAATCCCAATGAAGAATTAGAACATTTGAAGAGAGAGAAAGTTGGGGGAGAGGGAAGAGAGAGAAGAGGAGAAGATGTTGCCCGCGATGAAGTTTGATAGTCCTCGTTCATGGAAATCTATGATGCGACAAAGTTCTGAATGTCCCATTGTGCCAAAACTGCTCTTTTAGTGTGACTTTCTATTTTTACCAGGTGTTTGTGGGACCGCTTACTATTTTTAGTAAGTGTCAAAATGTCCATTCTGGTGAATTCTCAGCTGGAGTGCGCCTCCAATGTCTTCACCTCCTTCAAAGGTTCTTTTGTCGATGACTTTCCCGAAATAGCAGTTCCTATGTAGTAGACTTGCTATTTTTAGAAAGTTGGCTTTTGGGAGTCAAATTGACGTGGAACAATGTTTTTTGATATGGGTTTTTACCCAATAAAACCCCTCTAAAATTTAGGGCCCACTTGCTTAATAGTCCAGGAGATTTAAAAGTTTGAATTTTCAGACCTGGCAGTGCTTTTGGTTGCGGCAACCATTAATGGACCTCAAAATTACAGGTCTGGTTTTTTCCTCCATTTGTGACGAAATAAATTTCATTGCGATAGGTTTTTGCTTCTTGTGCTTCATGTGAAATTCTACTTCGTTTCACCCAACGGTTTGACGAGAAATTGAGTTTTTTCTTCGTTGAGCCAGAAGTGGGATTTCTTTGTTGTGGATGCTCTGGTTCACAAGAGGAGAGTTTGAAGGTGTCTTCTTGTTGGCCTTGGGTAGAGGAATGAAAAAAAAAAAATAGCTTGTTGTTTCACGCATCCATTTGGGAGATTTCTTCAACTTTTCGTTTCATGGCCATGGAGTTTTCTCTGTGCTTCTCCTTCTGTGTTTGCTCCTATTTTCTTTCTCGGACCTGCATGCTTTCATGGAGTGAAGGGAATTACCTCTATGGTAGGTCTGGTTTGAGGTTCAGGAATGGAGGAATGATGGTGAGGAGTTATAGAGGAGGAGATGGAGATGTCTGTGCACACGGATGTTAGAAACAACAAGAAGCAACGAGAAACAACAAGAAGCAACCAACAGTTAGAAAATATTTCAAATTTTTGAGTTGGAGTTGGCCACAATTTTTTGTCCTTAATGTCCATGAGCTTAGGGACATGAGGGAAATCAATTTCCACAATGAGCAAGACAATGACACGTAGCAGCAATCCGACGACAGGGAATGAGTGCTCCAAAATTAGCTTTAAAGCACCGAGGGGAAGGAAACTAAGTCTTATGATTTAAATTATTCAAAACACTGCACCTAGAGGGGCTGGGTGCATTTTTTGTTCCATCCCTTTCAGGGACATGAGGGACATCAATTTCCACGGTGGTCCTGGAGCTGACACATGGCACTTGATTCGACGACAGGGAATGGAAACTCCAAAAATGCACCTGGGGGCTGAAAGTCGGTCACGTGGGTGACCAAAAGTCTCCCCATAAGGGATGGGAACATTTTTACATGTTTGGTGTCCCTCACCTCAGGGACATGAGGGACATCAGTTTCCATGGTGGTCTTGGAGCTGACACGTGGCGCTTGATTTGACAGCAGGGAATAGATGCTCCAAAAATACACCTGGGGGCTAAATTGTCAAGTCTGGAGGTCACATGAGCGTCCTAGAGGTCACATGGGGGCTGGGCACATTTTTCATGGGTTGGTGTACTTGACCTCAGGGACGTCGGGGACATGAAATCCCGCCAGGCTCCTAGTGCTGACACGTGTCCTGCCAAAAAATGACTAAGTCCTGAATTGCCTTTGAGAGGATAACTTGGAACGATGATAACTTGAGATCTCGGTAGAATTTATTGGTAAAATGTTATATGATCCTGACTGGAAATGGAATTTGAAATTCAATGGTGGGGGTATCATGTCTTGATTCATCCATATGATACCTGAAAAATTGGATTTGTGATTCGAGACTCCACTTGTGCCTAACAAAAACTATCAGAAAATCCTCTGCGCCAAGGTGTTGCGAAAAATATGATTTCACCATCATGTAGGTCTTGGAATCCTCTTCTAACTCCATTTGGAGCTCCCAGAATCTTCTTATGAAGCCCAACAACTATTTTAGGCCTATGTACTGCCTAGGCTTGCGAACCCCATTTTTACTCAGACTGCTCCAAGTCTTTCAAAACTTCTCCAAACCTTCCAAAATAATTTCCATAATGTTCTAAGGTATTCAATTCACCTCCATGTTGAATTTGGCCCTTCCATTTTGATCTACGGGGGTTGATCAAATCCTGAGAAGGCCAGTGATAACCCTTACCAATACTGATATAAGATAACATCTTTTCAGAACTCCCTAAAATCACCTAGGGGACCAATTTGACATCAAATAGGGGGTGGCCAAACTGACGGATTTGGCCCAGGGTATCTTGAAATGATAGGACTTGAAAATTTTGATTCTGGGGTATAGTTGTCGTGCTAAGAAATTGTTAATTTTTTGTTGCACATTTGCACGACAACAATGCTCAACTAAATTTGAAACATAGCTATGATAAAGTTTTTTTTCAACAAGTTTTCTTCCCCTTGAGGGTTTCCCACTTATATCTTGTGTTATGATTTTCTATCTCTTGATTATGGTTATTTGAATTAATGATATATGTTGTAGTGCACACATTAATGACTGAATATTTTATGAATTAACAAAGAAAATGCAATTTGGTTAAAGTTTTTTAAGGACTTACTCACTCCCATATTATTCCATTGTGCTTCCAATAGAAGCTTGGATCACTTCCACTCACTGAAAATACATCTTTGGAAGGACTCATTAGTTCTTTTCAAGAGTTGGTCAAGAAGGAGGCAAGTGATCCTTTCTCCTTCAACGAGGATACTTTGGAGACCTTGCAAACATCAGAGGCTCAATCTCTAACATTACATGAGATCATAAGGTGTGGTTTAATAAGTGAAATACTATCAATGATGTTCTTGAGACATGGAGCAAATTGTTGAGCTATGTTCCTATTCAAGAGGCATAAAAGGTGGCACCTGCGGTAGTCTGTTTCACTGAAGAATTCAAAGGCACGGAGCTCATTCTAGGAGGGTTTCCAATAATTTCACAATGGGCTAGTTCTTCATCGACAAAGGCTTTTTCTTCATTAGATTGATCAACCCTCCTCTCTTTCACCTCTTTCTTCTCTTTCCATATTCTAATTCTTCATTAAGAATGTAATTTTTCACTCTTTTGTCTTATTCACTTAAGTGACCTCCAACTTAACATTGTAAGAATTCTTTTTCATTAATAAAAAAGTTTACTTTTATTCCATGGTAATATGAAAGGTCACACGTGATGAAGAAATGTGAAAATTAATATGGGGGAGATGAAAATACATTTTGTAATGCTATAAATTGGAATGATTTCTTCATTCCAAATGTGTGGGCAATTGTTGATTTTTGATATTTGTTGGGCTTTGTATCATTACTATTGCAAGCAATACAGATACATTTGTTCTATATCCTTTCTTATGTTCTTTTAATCTCTCTCTCTCTCTCTCTCTCTCTCTCTCTCCTTACTTTCTAACTTTTCAAGCACTGTAATCTTTAATAACCAAGGAAGAACTTTGTGTCTTTGATTAATGAATTCATAGAACTTTATGTCTCTAATTTTTTAGTCTTATTGTTGATTGCATGGTTGAATTATTCTAATTGAATGTAGCCTTACTTTGTCTAATGTATGTGAAATTTTTAAGTCTACCCAAAACATTAACCCTCTCTCCCTAGTTCTCATACTCCCCTTTATCTCTTTCGAAAGCAAATTCCTCCCTTGTACACTATAAAAACACTTTGCCACATGTTTATTAGATTATTCATGTGTGATCCCTGACCCAATGTCCACCCCAAAATTTTAGCTAGTTTACATTCAATAACGAGAGCCTCCCCATACCCAAGGAGGGGCTTAGCCTTGTGACCGTTGGTGAAAATCAATAATTTGCGCTGCAACAAATTATTTCACCAACACATTGAAATAAAATCTTCATAATAAACATTTTTTGTTACTTGTTTTTTTAATTGATAAACAATTTTTTGACCAGAGCTATGAATTGAAGGGTTAGTGGGTGTAATGCCCGTTCAAACAACCACTTGAGACCCAAGAAACAACCTAGGGTTAGCTAGAAAATTATAGGATATTTTTTTTATTAGAAGTGAACACAACCGAGTTGCCAGACAAAAGTTTGCCACTGGCAGGTTACAGAACAAACACATTTACCAAAACAAAAATTTCCTTTATTAACTAATATCAAGCTCACAAGGTTCAAATTTTAGGGTTAGATGTTCTAGTTGGTTTCAGGGAGAAATCTACCCCTATACCCACTTTCTAACAGGCTCAGAGTTTTAACATGATTTTTCTCATACTTGACGCTTCCAAAAATTTTCTAAACCATTCCTATTAGATAGGAAAATTTCTCACCTTTTCGGTGATATAAAAAAGTCCTCCTAACTCCTTCGGGAACTCAATATATGGTCCGACGGAGTTTTGGGATCAAATTTTCCCCAAGGGGGACACGTGTCAAGAGGAGGGAAAAACCCCTTTGGTGGGCTGGTGGGTCGTGAGGCATTTTTTGGAATTTTTCCCCATGCGGCGCAAAAGAAAAATTTCTCTTGAACCTCCACCGCCACCCCCCAAGGTACCACGTGGCACCTTCTAATTGGATGCGGGCTGGCGGGGCGAAATGATTTTTTTTTCCAAAATTTTCAAAAGACTCAAAGGGCAAAAAGTTTTCGCGCCTCCGCCACTGCCCCGTGAGGACACATGGCAGCCTTTGATTGGTTGCGGGCCGGCGGAGAAAAGATGAAAATTTTCCCGAAGTCAAAATTTTCAAAAAATTTCTAAGGGCAATTTTGATGGAAAATTTTTGGGTTACGGGCCCGCTAGGGAAAAATTTCCCAAATTTTCCTGCCAAGGCACAAAAAGTTCAAAGTGTTATAACCTTAGCTAAAAAACTCAGTTTTGGGCAAAAGAGGACTTTTCAGAAATCTCTCGAAGCCCTCTTTGCACAAGGAACATAAAATTTACTTTTTGATGAAGTTTTAAGGGTCAATTTATTAAAAATGATTTACAGACTTTTAATTGGCAAACTGAAAATTTCGAACTTATAAATTTGATAAAATTAGAACTCCTCCTTCGCTCAACATGTCAAACAGATATGGAGGATCAATTTATGGAGGGTTTAACATGTTTTAGGGAAGTCAATTTATCCAATTTGTTCAAGGTTTCATTTTTCTGGCAATAGACGGAAAAATGACTGTGTAAGCTCTGAATTGAAATTCATTAAGTTTTAGAGATTCATTCTTAACCATTTTAGTGAATTTGAGTTTCTTAAGTCTTCCTAAATATAAATTTCAAAGTTTCATAACTTATTGTTGAGTGTAAGTCTGAACTGATCATTTTAATTAAATGTGCATTGCCAGATTTAAGTTTTAAAACAGTGAGCTGTTTTCTTTAAATTGATTTAGCAATTTGTCTTTTGAATGTGCATATGATTCTAATTTAGTCAAATACAATGCTTATTAGATCATCCATTCAATTCTAAATAGAAATGCATCTTTGATTTCAATTTCAATATACAATTTTGCAATTAATATAACACTATCTTTCATTCCATACGTATGCTTCTTTCTTTTATTTTTAAACAGTAATCAATTAAATTTCAACAATAATTCAAATCAAATGTGCAATACACTTTGAGAAAGAAATGCATTCTTTCATTTTTCATCAAATACAACATTACAACTTTCCTTTTTCATTTGTTTTCAAATACAATACATACAATAACAACATTGTTTCTTATTCCTTTTCAAAATAGAGATATCATTCTTAGACAACAAAACAATTCCAGTATACAATCCAATTTTGAAACTACTTCAATCTTTTATTCATAATTCAATGACACTTTTACAACTTAACACTCTTCCAATTCGATTACAAAATACAAATTACAATGCTTATAGTATCCTTTACATTTCTTTCCAAATACATAAAACAAGTGTGATTCTTCTTTACATTCCTCAATGCAATAACAACTTCAATTAACAATGCAATGCTTCACATTACAATATTTATACATTCATCCACTCGAAGTGGGAGAAGTTACATTGAATTACTCAAAGGGAAATGACTGTCAAACTGTGAAATTCATTCTCCAAACAAAAACATGCTTGTTTTTTCTTCTTTGCAACTTTGATCACAACAAGGAAGGGGGAAAAACAACACTCTCCACCCAACCAAGACATTCAATGAGAAAGGAGAAACCATCCTTTCCCATTGGCCCCCAAGCCCCAACCATATTGAAATGGAGCATGAATATCAACACATTGGAACAAATGATTCTATCACATACAAGCAACATTCACATTGCATACAATCAATAAAATGCACAATTCAAAACAAGACAACAGTTCCCAACTGCATTTGAAACAATTCATACAACACATAGGATTGATCAAGCAAACCAACAAAAACAAAAAATATGGGGAACTCTTTATGCCTCCCAAATTGGAATTGAGCATCCACCAAAATGCATACCGCCAATAAACATATCAACCCCATAAACCTTATATCTCTCAACCCCTCTTTATGTTCCCCCAAGTTTATCCCTTATGCCCCCAAGAGTAAGAAATGCAAGCAATTTCTTTTTCAAGGTGGATCCCCATCCAAAACTCCCTCCACAATAGAACTAGTGCCATTGGAAATCCCTTATGCCCCCATATGAAATTCCCACAGTTTTCTCCTACACTATGCCCTAAGCAATCTATCCAACCAGCCAAGAACACAAACACAACACCATATAAACATGCATGCAAGAGAAGGAAAACAATTAAAACACAACTCAAGATGCCTACCTCTCCATACTGGAGTTTGTTCCAAGCTCATAATATTTCCAAAATGCCAAGTACAGTCCAAGATCAGAAAGGTTCAATCATGCAATCACTCCAAACTTCCTCTACAAATAAGCTAAAAAAACAGCAAGCAAAAATGCACCCCAAGAGGAATGAACAAAGTTCCAACAACCATAAACAAACAAGAAGTTTCACTTTTATAGGAGAGGGGAGAGAAGAGAATGATGTTGATCCATGTGGGATGCCACATCATTCTTTCTCAACCCCAAGAGGAAAGTCAACATCTTTCACCAAATCACAATAAATAAAACTCCAAAATGACTTACACACTCCAAAAGGACTGAATTAAAAATATGTAAGGGAAGTGCAATTAAAACTTACATATTGTCACTTCAAAATGCATTATAAATGCCTACATTTGACCTCAAAACCATGAGCATGGTAAGAAGTGTGGGACAAGTTTAACTTGTTCCACAAGCCTCCAAATTTGGCCTCCAAGGCCAAATTCGAATTTCATAAAAGATGGAGTATTTAACATCCAAAATCTGCCTTACAAGACTCTTACATCTTTCTTACACATGCTTACATATTAACTTACACACTCTTCCAACATTATTATTTAAACTCAACAACTTTATTAATTACATTCCATGTCCCAATTAAATTTAAATAAAGTTTAACTATATGACTCTCATATTAAAACTATCACATTTAAATTAATTAAAAAAAATGAACACATTACAAATACAAATACATACAACAATAATAAAAAGGAACACATAAATAAAACACATATCCCATGGTCACATATAATGGAAATCCCCCCCATGGGAATTCCTAGCAAAACACAATACACAACACACAACACATTTGCCATGGTGACCTTGTTGATTTCACCCGGAATTTCAATATGGCTAGTCTCCAGTCCCCTGACATTGTTGTGATTTTTAACTTGCAAAATGCAAATATCTCATTTGGCCTCGTGGCCATATCAGAACATCCAAAAATGATATAAACAATATCTCAAAATACCCCAAACACACAGATCACAACAATATAATAATTCAACATTATCATTTTTAATTAAATAAATTAACTATATCATCATCAAAATCTACCATACCAGATCTACTCAAAATATCCAATATCATAAGTCCAAATCAACATCTATAATATGTCCATGTCACAACAGTTTATTATCAACCACATAGAAAATGTCTATAGTAATCATCAAGCATAATAACTGAATCCATATCAATACTAATCCATGATCTAACATCTAACCATCATACTAAAACAAAACATAATAGTGTCAATAATATGATCAATAGTATCAAAATTAGTATCTTAAAGTGTCAAAGGGAAGTGGGCACTATAGCGGGGCCCCACCCTACAATAATGTCCATTAGACAAGATATTACAATTAATCCAACACCAATAGCGGCCAAGAAGCCCACATTGATGATGCAATATACCGCCACCACCGTTTTTAGGGCCACTAGCCGTAGCCAATGCCAACGATGTAAAGACTACCACCATTGATAATCACCAGTGAAACCATGAGCTGTGGCCATCAATGATGCAACTCACGCCACCACCAGTAAACCATCTCAAAAGGATCGTGCCTAACGGGATTCAAACCTGGGTGGGTCGAGACTCAACTGTCTGTATTAACCAATCCATCCAAACCCAATTAGATTTTTTTGTTACTTGTTAGATGATATAAAAAATCCTTTTTTAATCAAATAATTAAATTTTTTATTTATTTAATTTAACATTTATTACTTGACTACACTTGTGCTGACATGACATCAAAGTTACTATAAGCTGTGTGTAGGTTTTTGGGGGCAATTGGGTTTACTAGATTGTGCAAGAAACCTGTGAAGTAGTACAAAAAGTAAAACCACCATTTCTGGGTGCAAGAGAAAAAATCAAATTTACTACTATATAAACAAAGGAATTTCATTGAAATACAATCTTCATTGTAAGTTCTTGATATACATTTCTTTGTGTTACCTATTACATGATATACAAAATCCATTTTAATCAAATAACTAAATTGTTATTTATTTAATTTAATGTTTATTACCTGATCGCACTTGTGCTGACATAGCATCTAAGTTATTGTAAGGGGTGTGTGTGTGTGTGTGTGTGAATGTTTTTAGGCGTAATTGAGTGTATTAGATTGTACAGGAAACTTGTGAAACAATACAAAAAGTAAAACTACGATATCTTGGTGCAAGAGAACAAATCAAATTTACTACAATATAAAAAAAGGAATGTCATTGAACTAAAATTTTCATTGAAGTTCTTGGTATACATTTCTCTGTGTTACCTATTACATGATATACAAAATCCATTTTTTTGGACTTATAACAGTTGAGTGCACTTCTTGAAATTTTTTTTTTTTTACTAGATCCAAGAATTTAAATACAAATCCAATATTGGAAATTGTATTAGATATTAAAAATTTTAAATTGAAAACTTAAAATATAAAACACTAAACCTTACAGACCTAAATCTAAACCATGTCGATAATTGAACTTCGGTCTACTAGGGTTTCATGTGCATGCTTGTGTTATCCCGCTGTTTACACTGTGCCTTCTTATTCTCTCTAGGGTTTTCCTTTCAGTCCTATCAGTGTTAGGCAATTGTTTTCCTGCTGACAAGGCAGTGAGTTGCCTATAAATGGATAAGTCTCCATCCATTAAAACGAGTGTTGCAAATGGTGGTGGAAATGGCTCCCAAGCGTGCTCAGAAGTTTATGCTGATGGTCTATAATGAGGTGTGGATTCTGAATCATCCTTGAATGTTGGGATTTCTGATGAATGCTTAGACCCTGTGGTCAAATGGTATCGTAAAAATTACCTTATTGCTTATTTATGTGGCCACATTCCCTCAGAATATTATTTGAAAAACTGGATAAAGAACCATTGGGAGTCCAACAGTATCCTGGTTTCAGGAATCCGTAACCTCACCAAGGGATTTTATCTCTTTTCATTCCGCAAGCCTTCTCAGGTCCAATCCCTCCTTCTTAAGGTTTCTTATTGGTATTTAGGCAACACCCTTTTAGTGCTTTCTCAGTGGACTCCTGAATTTAGCCCCACCAACCAGGTTTCTTTGAAAATCCCGGTTTGGATTGAGCTTCCTGGACTCCCCGTTCATCTCTGGTATTTCCTTCCAGAGATTGTTAAACCCATTGGTAGGGTGATATGCCATGAGAAAGAGCATTTTTTTAACTCTCGTGCTAATAAATGGGTTTGTGTCGAAGTTGACCTTGTGAAAGATTTGCGAGACCACCTGGATATTCAAGTTGGGTTCTTGCTTATCTCTCAAAAGGTAGTTTATTTCAACCTCCCAACACTTAACTTTTCTGTCAAGCCTCGACTCACTCCATTTGCAAGTGTCCTCTTTTGGCTCATTCTAAACCAGTGGTGATGTAACCCTTGGTGTCTAGGCCTAAAGGTGATCAAGCGACTGATGGTTGGACTGCAACCAGGAATAAGAAGGCCTTCATTGTAAAATCCACTTCTATGGAGCCCCCAACTCCTTCTCCTTTCGCTCATTCTTCCTAGGATAAGTCAGGTTCGGGCCCTTCCCCCTCATCGGTTTCCATTCCTTCCAAGCCCTCGCAGAGCCAAGTTTTGCCTTCACAATCAGAGAACTCAAGGAATTTAGCTTCAATGTCTCTTCCTCTGTGTCACTCATACAGTCCACCCCTGGGAGGTGTCCCATGGCTTGTGGGGAGATAATGGGGCTAAACGCCACTCCATTCATGTTGAGCTTTCTAATTCAGATCAGATCCCACTTGCTAATAATTTTTCAATCCTTGGCTCGGAGGATGGCATACCAGACGGTCAGGGGGAGTTTGATATGTCTGATTTTTCATGAATTTAATTTTCTGGAATGTTAGGGGTCTCACATATCCCTATCGAAGGTATTCTGTTGGTTATCCTGCCATGTTTTAGCTACTTGGATATCATTTGTTTACAGGAAATTAAAATTTCTAGTTTTTTTGCTTCAGAATATGCTAACTTGTATTGCTCATGCTTTTTCACATTTTCATACTCAACATATTGATGGTAAAGGTGGTTCTAGTATTTCCATTGCTTCGAAAGTTTCTGCCTTAATCACCTCCTCAGGCCAAGATCCTTCAAATTGGGTCATGCGGGTGGTGACGGTGATTAATGATCTTTCTTTTGGTATTCTTAATGTTTATGCTCCTAATGATGGCACATAAAGAACAACGTTATGGAAATGGTTAGGTGATAACTTTCCTTTTTCTTATTGGTTGGTTTGTGGTGACTTTAATATGATTGAACATCCTAATGACCAACTCAGTGCCCTCCCTATGCATTGGTGTGTCGGTGAGCGCACGGCTTGGTATTACTTTAAAATCTGTTGGGGGCTTTCCGATCCTTTGCTCTGATGACGACAAGAATTTAATTCTCAAGCTTGGTATACTTGGACCAATCTTCGAGAAGGATGTGATCAGGTATTTAAAAGGCTCGATCATGTACTTCTCTCTCAGAAACAAATATTTGATTTTGACATGCAAGGCCTCTCCCCTGTCACAGTGTGGTCAGATGTTCTTTTGTCAGATCACTGTCTTATCTCATTTAAGATTAATTGGCGTGGGGCCCCTCTCAAAGTCCCATCGAATCAATTCTTTCTTAATGTCTCCTTGCTGAGTCACGCGGGGGTGGTCCCTCTTATTGCTAAAGTTTGGAACATGGCACCACGTACGCCTTTTCCTGCCAGTTGGATTGAGTGGTGGGAAGCGGCGATTCAACACACCACCCGATTCCTCTGCCAATTTGGTAAATAGGTTGCTCGAGTGCGCAAACGAGCAGACTCTGCTCTGCACAAAGAATTTCGGAGGGTCTTTGTGCTCCTTGAGGCCAATCCTTTTGACACCCTCTTCAATTACAGACTGTCAACATTCAACATAGGCTCAAGCTCATAAAATCTCACTCGGCTCATGGCACTCAGATCCAGTCGAGGTTGCATTAGCTCAAGATGGTAGACAAAGCATCTAAACAAATTTTCAAATCCCTCCATGCCAAGCATGCTCGTCAACAGATTAAAGCTATTCAAGTTGCTCAGAGTTGACTCACAGATTTTCCCGAGATCACTAACGATTTTGTGGAACACTATCAGCTAGTTTTACAAACACAGGAGGCCACCAATGAGCGATCTGTCACTTTGCAGCAGTGTATTGAGGTGGTTCCTGTCAAGCTCTCTCCTAAAGATCGTGCTCGTTGCAATGCCCCTCTTTCTTTGGATGAACTCTATGCTGCTCTGTTTTGTCTTGCTGATGATAAATCTCCTAGACTGGATGGATTTTCGTGTGAATTCTACAAGGCCACTTGGTCTTTTGTTGGTCCAGACTTGCTTCGAGTCTACAACGAATCTCTCCAATCCAATTCTTTAGGGAGCTTCATCAATCAAGGAAACATTAAGTTTATCCCAAAAGCGGGCGATCCTGAGTTGATTACTAGTTGGCAGTTGAATGTTTCTTATAAAATTTTTGCTAAGGCCCTCGTGCTTCGCATTTCTGATCTCTTACCCAAGATTTTTTGACCTGAGCATACGAGATTTGTTAAAGGTCACTATAGTATGGATAATCTCATTGCGGTCTGGGAAGGAATGGAATGGGCTCATTTGTCTCTGGAATGACCATTATTCCTTAAAATTGACTTTGAAAAGGCTTATAATCGTATCGAATGGCCTTTTATTTTGGTCATGCTCATAGCCTTAGGTTTTGGTGAATTCTTTACCTCAGCTGTCTGAACTCTATTTTCTAATGCTTCTGCTTGCCTCACTATCAATGGTCAATAGTCCTCCTCAATTGGCCTTTTCCGTTCTATCAAACATGGGTGCCCTCTTGCGCCTACTCTTTTTGTTTTAGTCATCTGATGCTTCTTGGATATCTTATTGATAGGTGTGTTGATCAGGGTCGCATTTGAGGAATTTTTTTGCCAAATCATTCTACTCAACTCATTAATGGTCACTTTGTTGATGATTCTTTTCTTACCCTTGTTGAAAATGAGCAAAATTTTGTTGAAGCTTTTGATTGTCCTTGACATCTTTTGTCTTGCTTCAGGATCCAACATTCAGATGGCTAAAACTTTGGGCTATCGACAAAGTTGTTGGCCTATGCCTAACTGGTTAAAAGCCTACCCCTGGAAGTGGATTGGGCGTGGAGAACAATTTAAATTTTTGGGCATTCCTTTTGCCTTTGATAGTGATTCTACCACTTTATGGCAATATGTGATTGACAGAGTTGAGCACAAGGTCTCTCGGTGGTCTTCCAAATCTCTCTCCTTGGCTGGTAAATTTCAGGTGTGTACCAAGATTCTTGCGGCCACCCATGTTTACTATTTTGCTTGTTGGTGCCCATCTTGGGCGTCCTTTTCCAAACTTGCCAAGATGCTCCGATGGGATTACCTTTGGTGTAAAAGTTCTGGTTCAGTTGGCTTTCATCAGGTTGCTTGGGAGGTTTGTTGTTTGCTCTATGATCAAGGCGACATGGGAATTATTGATGTCTACTGGAAAAACATCACTTTATGTTCTAAATGGGTGGTGTGATGCCTCTTTGGTAATCAAGCTTGGAAAATTCTACTTCACCATTGCATTGCTTCAGGTTCCCCTTATGGAATAGAAAATGATGCTGGAATAATATAGGGTTACATACCTTAATTATCACCAAGGCACCTATTAAGATTACTGGTACATTCGTCGCCAAGAGCATATGGAAGGCCTTTGAAGTTGTGAAGTCATTGCTGCATTGGATTGGAAATGGCTTTCGCACTGGGCTTTCTTTCAATTCCCAGAATATTGGTGGTCTCCCATTATCACGGAAGATAGTATCTTGCTTGCTAAAAATCTGGGCATCAAAGCTCTCATTTATCTCGAAAAGGGATCCAAACTAATCAAGATTTGGTTTCTTACAGAGACTGGATTTCATGGCCCGATATCAAGATGAGATTCACTCTTGCCAATTCAGACCTTCCATCTATCCACAAAATTCAAGAGTTGAAGTGCCAGATGTCATGCTTCATAAACTAGGTCTTAAACCTGTGGATGCATGGTGGTGAGATTGGTGGTGGAATCATAGTATAGCCTTTCTTCACTATAATGCCGACACAATTTACCAGCTATTGAGTCCTATTTCACTTGCCATTTCCAAACTGAACGCTTGCTGGGGTCTGCAATCTTCCCTGACTACTTGGCTTCGTTGGCTTTCCCATAGGACCCTTTGTTGGAACCTAAAGTCAACCATTTTTTATGGTGCCTTATTTATCAGGGTCTTCCTGTTGGCGAGCATCTTAGCCACATTGGATTTCCGAATCCTAAATGCCCCTTATGTTCTCGACCTGAATCGTTTAAGCATTTTTTTGGTCTTGTTCTCGTGCTCAAGCCATTTGGTCTTGGATTCATATGCTATTTCAACCCTACCACCCTGAATTCTTTCATTGGCGTATGACATTGTTTGGAGATCAGTTCTTGGCCTACTTATATTGATACTCTGTGGCATTTGTTTAGAGTCTGTATTCTCTTTCAACATTGGAAAGCTTGTAATACTGCTATATTCCAGAGTGATCATTTGTTGTTTTCTTTTCCACTAATGATAAAGTGGCTATTTTGTCTGTTGTGCACATACATATTCAAGCTCAAGCTGAAAAAGTTTCTCTGGAGTTTTCCCGCCTACAGGAATTGCTCACACACTGGGGGAGTGCTCCTTGCATGATGAGTCGGGTCCCTCCTAACCCTTTACTGCCGCCACCATGGCAATCTCCGCCACGTCAGCCACCTCCGCAAGGACCATGTCGTAGAAGCCACTCTCGAAGTCACCGCTCCGCCTCTCCCTAGGGTCTCCCTTCAAGCTCTTTCCTCTTTAGGCTCAGGGTTGGAGTCCTCCTGCGGGGGAAGGTGGTGGCAGGTTCTTCGCGGTGGGCCTCTCCTCCGCATGGAGTTTAGACCATGTTGGCTCTCTGCCCCCTGGTTGGGGAATTATGGTACATGTATAAATGCAAATGCCTGATCAAGATGGTTGACAGGTTGATCCTCCTTCGGCATAGCCAAGTGGAGCTTTCATCCCTCCTTGAGATGATCCTCCTCCTCCCAGAACAACGACATGTGCATAATGTTCTCTGGTTTTATGTAGTTCTTGTGTTTTCCCTCGTGTCATTCTCTGCTGGTCCTTTGGGCATTTTGTGTTGTCCTCATGGATTTTTTGTGGGACCGTGAGTATTCCGTTTGCCCTTGCTCTTGTAACTCTCATATTTTTTTTTTAATAAAATGGGTAGTTCCAATAATAAATCTAAACCATATATTTTTGTATCAATTGATATATTTTGAATAACCAAGCTCTTTTCTTTGGGCTCAACCCTTCATAAAACGACCATGAACACTCTTCTTGGCATTTCGAAACTTGTGTGGACACCTAAACGATGGCTCTGAGCTCTTTGTGTTCACAGCCTATCTCAGCGTAATTCTACCCGTCCTCGGCCTAACTCCCCTTGTCGCGGTCTGTCCTCTCTCAGCCCATACTCGGGATGGTTTGCTTTGGTCCTATCTTTGCTTGAACGGATTGTGAACGACTTCATATAATTAAGATCTAATAGATAACAATTGGTTTATAAAATTTTGTTAAAACTTTAAATTCTCTAAGGGGTAGGGGTTCTAACCCCTCCTCAACATTTTTCTTTTTTGTATTTACAAAAATAAACAAAAAAATAAAAATTTGATTTTTTCTACAAATCTACTTTTTTTTTTTGAAAAAGGATTTTAAAGAGAAATCAGGAAAATTAATTTTTGAAAGTAATTTTTAATAATTTCATTTCAAAAATTCAAATTATATTTTTTCGTAGAAAAATAAAAAATCGCTATCAATGCTCTCACATCAAGGAGGTGTTGAAAAATTGGTCAAGAACCAATCTAGGGCCACTAACTTCACGTCTCATTAAATATTGCTAGCATTCCAAAAGAGAAGAAGGTGCTACAACAATGTCACACATCATTTCAAAGATCTAAAATAGGTACTTGCTAAGTAGACTTACACTATCACATACTATTAAAATCAAGGCAAACAAACACATGCAAGATGGTTTAATAGACAATCGCCACTTTTAGAGATGAATATACCATTTTGGTCAATTTCAGAAGTGAAACCGACCACATGTGTGCTTTCGGCCATGAAACTGACCAACAAGCTACAACCCTAACCTAGATAGTTATGATCAAGGTAATTATTTTTGCACACTTTCTATACACTTTGCACATCCTTCTATGATCTTTACACAATCTTACTTCTAACAATACGATGTAAGTAACTAACTCATTGAGCTACATTGTCGATTTACCCTAAAATCACTAAAATGTCCTTATCGCATTAATGTAATTTGCATTGCATTTAGCTGCATTTTTATGAGTAATACACTATACCTATTGTAGATCCATATGTTTACATTAGTTAAATAATTCCAACCACCACCAAAACCAAAAAACTAAAAACTAAAATAATGAAAAAGAAGAACTTATAAATCTAAAACAAAAGTCGATGAAATAAATATGAATAAAGATTTTTAGAGTTGTAAAAATAATTTAGAAGTATTTTTTACAATATTTGTTAACATTATGAAGCCACATGAGGGATGGTTGAGTAAACAACGTATTCATCTCTTAACCAACCAATCATAATTTAATAAAAATACCATTTTCATTGTGGCATTATCCCTATTGACATGAGATCATGATATATAGGGGTTTACATATTACCACGGACCAAGCCAAAAAAACTAACGTGGGTTTAATTTTTGATTGAATGAAAATTTTTAGAGTCGTATAAGCAATTCCAAGATCCATATCCGACTTGGAGTGGTAAGATATTATTTAGATGCAATTTTTGCATTATTTTTTTAGATTATGAAGCCACAAAAGAGGAGCGGGAAACGCTGAACAAGCAAACATATTGATCTCACAACCAAACCAAGTAACCAATGTGTGATTATTTTTTAAGCAAATTAGGATTTTTAGAGGCCGAGCAAACAAACATATTCATTCCACAACCAAGCAAACTAGCCAATGTGGGACTAATTTTTAGTTGAATGAGGATTTTAGAATTGTAGAAGCATATTTGACTTGGGGTGGTAAGGCATGTTTTTGGAGACAAATTTTATATTATTTTTTTGAAATATAATGCCACATAGGAGAACCTTCTATTGTGGCGTCACCACAGCTGGGATACGAATCATGATATATTGGGGTTTATATGTTACCACAAAGAAGAGGGGAAGACCGAGCAAACAAAGATACTCATCCCACAACCAATCAACCATTGCGTTAGGAAGAGGGCCACTTCCATTGTGGCATTATCCCCATTGTAGAGTATGATATACCGAAGTTTATATATTACCCTAGACCAAGCCAGCCAACCTATGTGAAATTAATTTTTGGTTGAATGAGGATTTTTAGAGTCATAGAAGCAATTTCAAAATGTACTGAAGAGACATCTGATTTAGATTGATAAGGCATGCATTTCGACACTATTTCTCCATTTGTAATTAGACACTATTTCTCCATTACTTTTTTAGATTATAAAGTCAGAGAGAAGAAGAAAAGAAAAAGAGGAGAAGGTCGAACAAACAAACATAGTCATCCTACAATCAATCAAATATTATAGTGATAAGAGGGTCACTTTCAGTGTGGTATCACCCTATTAACATATGTTAAAGTTTATATCACTCACACGCTTGAGAAAGAGCTTTGGGGCATAGCAAGGAACCAAAAAAATGTAACAGAACCAGTGCGTATTAAACTAGTGGCACTGCTTGAAGTTGTGCATGTTGTTTTCGAAAACGGAAGAAATGTCAATAAAAAAATGAAAAATGGAAGACATGAATTTACATTCGTCAAAGTTTAGAAAACACAAAATTGTTTCTCTTGCTCTCATATATTTTTCGCAACTCTAGTGGTCAGTCAATTGATTGTCCACGAATGTGTTAAATCAGGGAAACAAAAACAGTCTAGAGAATCAGTTTATGCAGGGGAAGCTACCGACAACAATATCATTGAGTGGAACCTGAAAACTTGTGGAAGAATTGATGTTGAAATGGTGTGCAACTGCAGCCTCTCTCACATTCACATTCCCCTCCAAAGCTTTTTGAAGAGCCGTTCCTCTTATCCAAGATACACAGGGGTAGGGATCAATGCTTCCATCTCTGTAAACATACTGTCCTCCATCCTCATACAGTCTCCTATATTGCTCCAGTGGCCCGTCTTTAATAGGATGAAGAGGCACCCCTCTGCCAGAAACATTTGAAAAGATAGCTCACCATCATCAAAGTCAGCATAACAAAAACCCAGAAAAGCCCATGAACACATCAGGAAATGAATACCCACATTAGGAAAATGAACACCCACATCAGGAAATGAATACCCAAAAAACACCCACACAAAAAAATGACAGGAAACTGCAACACAAGGTCAAAAGTCAAGGAAGATGCATAAGTAGAAACTGATTTGGATGTGAAAATGGACACAAACCGGACATGAAAATGATCAGCAATGTCTCCTGAGCCAAGATACATAGCAACAGCATCACAAAAGGCTTTGTAGGTGGAGACATGCAGGCCATCAATCCTAGGATAAGGAAGCCTAACCAGGGGCTCATCACCACACATGGACATTGTTGTTGTCTTGCCTTCAAATCTGTATTCCCTCCAGCAGTCCATGGAAGGAGGCAAGCCCACAAAGCCTAGATTGCTCATGATGGGCTCCAACTCTTCATGACACAGAATAGGTCTGAAAGTCTTTGTGTGCCATAGAGCCAGCTTTCTAGCAATCCCCACTGCTATCTCCTCATTCACCTCCATTTCTCACCAAATTCTCATATTTCAACAAACTTTTAATGCTGTTTTCTATTTCTATTGTATGTTTGTTGGTCTGTTGTGTTTACTAATCAGAGTTTCTTCTAGTTGGACTGCCATTTGTAGGACAGATGAGAGGCACTTGGAGCTCGTGACTAAACTGTGGGAAAAGGGGCAGGAGGAGAAGCAGTCCAGACGGGAATTGTCGGCATGCAGACTACTGAGAAGAATAAAAGGTTTTTTAAAGGGGTAAATAATCGATGTTATCAATATATTTAATCCACTTGAGCTGTAAAGTTGGGTGCAGGAGATTAATTCAAGTGTTGATTGCACGCGTTCAGAGAAGGACAAATATTATACAATGTCATGATCATCCCACAGACATATGCTTACAAACATCGTTCTTATCTTCATTTCCGTATGTACATCTTGACCATATATGCATAGATTATGTTTTACGTTACATTGGGCTTCCTCTGTCTGCCCATCACATTCAAACCCCTCAAAAGCAGAGAAAATGCCTTAAATTCTGGGTTTATTTGTAACAGCAGAATCTCTAGGTGGTACATAGATAAATAGAGATTTTAATAACATTCTTGAAATCAAAACAGTTTATAAGACTCCAATAACTATAATCTAAGAATCTATTTATCACTTGTTTGTAAGATTTATTAGTCAATCAACAAAAAAGTTACTATTTTTGTCCAATTTTTTTCATTAGCTAGTTGGCCAATCAACATTACAAATATATGTAATATTTAAACTGAATAATATTTCACTACTTTCATTCATTTTCCCTCTCCCTTATATGCTAAATCTCCTCTCTTTTTCTTTGAATTAATTTATTGGTTTCCCCTCTACTCACTATTCTGACCATAGATTCTCGTCTACATGGTTCATAAGTCATAAACATAATTATATCTCAAATGGGTCACCCCTCATCAGATAGGTCTGTCACTTTTACATGTCTATCACGTAATAAATTCACCAAACTAGTATTTAAATGCCATGAAACAGTTCTCCAATGACAAGTTTCTCTTCCTTCAATGCTTTTGTTTTATAAAATTGTGTGGCCCATTTCACTCGTGCCGAGTTCTGCTGACAATCAATCCTCCAGCTTTCAATTTTAGAGAACAGCCCCAAGCTTTATCAAAATGGTATGATGTATTTTATTGCATTGAATACTTGCTTTATATGTTACCTTCACAAATGAGATCCTGCCCATCTATTGTTGGATGGTCATGCTTAACCAAACTATGGTTGGCAATTTCAGTGATCAAATTTGAAAGGTTAGTCTTAATTACAAAAAGGAAAGGGTTTATATTTATTTATTTATTTTTAAAAGAAAAAATTAGAGTATATATTTTGTTTTAAAAACATGTTAAATAAAATATAGAGTTTACAATTTTATAGAATATAATTTCATTGGATTATTTGGAAGGACCAACAAAATAAAATAAAAATTAATAATTTTGTTATTGATTGTTTACAATAAAATAAGTGAAAATAGTTTTATATTATTTATGAGACATGATAAATCACTTGTTATGGTACATACTCATCATATCCCACCAAGTTTTATATTTGATATGTGTTACATGTTTTTTGATTTTTTAGCCATTAAATAATTGCAAAATTTTGAGATGAACATCTCCTCCAACTTAGAAGTTTAAAATATGAGTGACATTTTTTTACTTAGATTCATATACAAGTTATATTGACACATACAAATATATGTTAAGATAATAGCAAGCTTCCTATTATCTTTTTATATGATATTCTTCTTCTGCATATCTTGAAGGACAATACTAAAATTTTGTTGTCGTTGAAATTTTGTTTGACAAGTATAGGTGGTCATTAAATTTAAACTCTCAATCCCACCATCAAAATAAGTTCTAGATATTGTTGGGAATTGATGTCCTTCCATTAAAATAAAAAATATTGTAGGTAGTACAATTAAAAAGATTAAATATTAAAAAAATAAAAGATAGAATTGAACTCTTTGGGTTCCTATTAACTCTTCTATTTTGAGGGCTATTAGTCTCCAACCAATAAACAACGTAAGATATTTTTCTTCCCAGTTGCAGATGTATAGTACGAAATATTTTTTTAAAAAAATCCTTGCACAAACATTGTTTTACCATACAAAATCACACATGTCGAACATATGCAATGAACAATTTCAATACCTAGATCAACCAACCAAAATAACAAAATTCTAGTTGAGCACGACCAAGAAAATACCTTTATTGAGACTAACATTAGCTACATGCAATGTGACTAAAATACATATAGAACATTTTAGTATGACTACAAATAAAGCATATGCTAACACAAAAACTATGATCTACAACTTACATATATAATTTCATCACTTGATATAATCTTAGATGCTACAAGAGTGGTGTAAGAGTGTAACACTCAGATGCATTTAAACCTTGAATATGTTCAACAAAGTAATTTTCTGTTGTTGTTAGTGAGGTTATAAGTTGATGAGATAGTCATATAGAGAAAATGTAATGAGATTGGTAGGATTGTCATAAGGGTAATTGTAAGTTCTAGGACAAAAATCTTTAAAGAGGAAAGAAGAATGTGTGGATTTACACATCTAGAAATTTACATGGGATCTCGTGCAATGATACTAAGACATGTTAAAGGAAAAAAACACGATCTTACAATCATATTTATTTTTCACATTAAGAGAAGACATACATTTCAAGTTGCAATCACTGATGCATGCCATGTATATGCATTTGAATGAGCCTATGTAGGGAGGTATGGTGATCAAAAGATTAAAGGTATACATGAGAATCAAAAGTAATTTTAGCTAATATGTCCCATATGGTTAAACGTAGCCTTTTGGACTTTTAAAAAAGACTAAAATTATCCACGTAGATATATGTCTGATATTCCAAATTTTATTATATTTCTTCAATTCATGTTTCTAATTTTGCTATAGAATATGTTCTCGTATACTTTTAGACATGGTTTTGCCAATATTGCTACATGTTTGTGGGTCCAAATTTTCCTAAAATTATAGGGAACACATATTATTTATTGTGAATAGCCACTTATAATATTATATAAACATACACACACACATATACTCATATATATTATACTATAACTTAAATTTATAAATAAAGAAGGAACCATCAAAGAACAAATATACGTTTGATATTAATAATATATAATTTTTGATGGATAAAGAAGGAAATGTAAAAAGAGAGTATATATTTAACATAATATGTTATCGATTTATATATGTTTTTTTCTTTTAAGAAACAAAAAAGAAGAGAATGGGGTGACTTTGAACCCTTCCCTTTCCCTCTCACTCCTCCCCACGAGTTTTGGTTTCTTTTATTTGTTTTATAGAAAAATGATTGTGGATCGAGATTGGCTGACCCCAAAACATTTAAAACAATGTGGGGTTCAACTTTTTTGGTCACACCATAACCTAAAACCCATGAGAGGTCTTATCCTTGCTAGCTCCCTCCTATATACACACTCATCACACAACCTTGTTATTCCAATTCCCACACCACTAAAGGTACCCTATCTCGTTAGCCCATCACTTACCTCTCCCTTGGATGGGGGCTTGATTTCATGCCCCCATTTTTTCCCTTGATGGGCCATGCATGCAATCGTGTCACCCTCAAACATGATAAAACATACGTTTTTGGGTTTGCACTATACTAATGAATAGTTGAACTATCTTGAAATTTGCAAAGCGCTTAATGATATTCATTATCGAAAAACAACACACCGATAATTATAACAATTCATATTCCAACAAAATGAGTATTGTGAAACATGTCTTTAACATGAACTTCAATGATTCAACTAATGTTCTAACGACTACTTGATTTCTCTAAAATGCTTGCAAAGGCTCATTACATTCATATCAACAATAACTAAATTATCTATCTTTCATTTGATTCTTCTCAAATTCCTTAGATTGCTTATACATGCCTGATAAGACATAGAATGCTTGTGTATTTGTAGGCAAGTTGACCTAAAATTTGACCTCTTAGGGCCAAATAGAACTTGAATGGTTAAAAAGTAGAAATGGAAGAATAAGGGATGAATGCCCTTAAGACAAAATGAGACATTGAAAACAATGTACATAGCATATGGGTGATCTAGATAGGATATGAGAGCGTAAAAATGCTTTAGATAAAGAGATTAAATCATAGGGAAATTCACCGAAGACAAAAAAGGGGAGTTTGAGGGGGATGAGATAAAGTTAGGGACCGTATAAAGTTGACAAAACACACCAATAATGCCTAATTTGGGCCATTAATCAACAAGTACATATATTTCTATATTCATGCAATTTAACAACTAATAAATTCCCACATGTAATCTATATGTGTCTATACTTTATATGTATATTAACCTTAAATATCAAACATGAGATAGTCCCATACATTGTTTAGAATCATGTTTTCATGTTTTTCCCACCTCCCAAAAATAAATCCATTAATTCTACTGATGTTCATCCTTACATTTTTGATTACTCCAAGACATATATGATTTTGCAGTACATTTTGGAATTGTTTGGACAACTCAAATCCTCATTCATTTAGAAAATTAATCCCACTCTAGTTAGTAGGTTTGGTTAAAAAATCTATAAACCAAATATACCTTGATTCTTATATCAATGAGGGCGATTCCACTATGCAAGTGGCCCTCCTACCAACATAATAGTTGATAGGTTACACGATGTCTATGTTTACTTGCTTGGATTTTACTTCTCCTTATACATTGCTTTATAATCCCCTAAAACATAATCCTACCACCCTAAATAAAATATGCATCTTTGAATTACTTCCAAAAATCTTAAAACCATCTTCGTCCATCTTTTCATTTGTTGTTGGGGTCTTCTTAATACCTTAAATTAAGAATAAATTTAATTATTTCTTTTCAATTTCATGTTCATATCCTTTGTTATTGATAAGTACTTCAACAATCTCATACTCACCAATATGGTCTCATTCACATTCATATAATCCAACAACCTAGGTCCTCCAAATCAATAAAAAACTCTACTAGGGTTCGAATCAAAATGTTTGTCAGAAACATCTCTTAATCGAATAATCATTATCCAGGTCCACTTAGGGCAATCCATTATTGTAACTCAATTCCTTTGCTAGTAATTCTAATACACAAACCTTTAATATATAAATACCTACTTCATTTAGGGAAAAAATGTTGAAATATTGTTTGGATTAAATACATCACACAAATGAAAAGGAAATTAAACATAATTGAAATATCATTTGCAAAGGAAATTTAACGAAGATGAGATACATGAAAATGTAAGTCATGTGTGAAACAAATTATAGATTTGTGAAGAGAAATATAACTTACATAATTATAAAAATTTTGAAGGTTTATTCTAAAAATGACTTTGATGATAAGATTATTTTTGGAAAAGAAGCAATAAAAGGACTAAGCTCATTCTAGAATTTTGACATAGCTAAGATGTAAAGCCATTACAAATTATTTTTTGTGGCATAATGCAAAATTTGAAAAAAACTAGCTAGCATAAAATTTGGAGGGAAATTAAACTCAATATTTTGAGTTAAAATTTGAATTAAGGTTAAAGACGAGCGCCTTTGATAAGATATTTACATATAATAAACGAATAATTTAAATAATATGCAAAAGATAACACAACACAAGAGATATTGGCAGGCCAAGATGCCAAAATATTATATATATAAAGAATAATACCCTTAAGGTAGGGCAACACCATACAATGCTCTTTAAGGAAGTAGTAACTCCACAATCTCCCAAAATGGGAATCCACTTCGAGGGGGACACCTCCAATATACCTCTATCGAGTAGAAGGATCAACTCATACATCCATGACATAACACATAATGATACTCATAGACCATTTATATAGACATATCTTACTCTTAATGGATGGGTAACACCTAATCCCAATGTAGGCCAACTCATTACCCAATATAACTAATTATCTATGCGACCCCATATATTATAAACATATAACTAACTAAGGGGGATGTGTGCCACATGTTGAAATTTACATAAACCTATATATGTTATAATTTCATATCCCAAGGTACATAACAAGTTGAACAATATGCAGAAAATAACACAACACATGAGATATTTGTGGGCAAAGATGCCCAAATAAATATTCAATATATGTAGAATAATACCCTTAAGGTAGGGAAACACCATTCAAATCTCCTTAAGGTAGGGAAACACCATACAAATCTCCTTAAGGAAGGAGTAACTCCAAAATCTTCCAATATGGGAATCCACTTCGAGGTGGACACCTCCAATATATCTCTACCAAATAGAAGACTCAACTCATACATCAATGAAATAACTCATAATGATACTCATATCCTTTATATATACATACCTTACTCTTAATGGATGGGTAACACCTAATCCCAATGTAGGCCAGATCATTACCCAATATAACTAATTCCTATATGACCCCATATATTATTAAAATATAACTAACTAAGGGGGATGTGTGCAACATGTCACAATATCCATCCACCCATATACATTATAATTTCATATCCAAAGTCACATATCATTCCCTCCCTCCTTGATATGATTCATCCCCGTAACATTCGAAAAATCCATATAGTGAGTGTGCTTTAAATCATTGCACACCTGTCACCATGATCAATCATCAAACCACTCATATGAAATATTAGTAGGTGATACTTCTCCAAACATGATTCCATATTTCATTACACTCCTCTGATTGCATCAATGTCAATTTTTGTTCCTCCTTGACATCCATGCATATCCATAATAATTATTCCTATGATTCCATGTCATAAAATTGTTGCTCCATTGCTGACATGCATAGCCATACCGATTGCTTCTCCAATTCCCTGCATATCCATATAGATTACTTACCTCATGTCTCCTAACATGTCTCCAATATTTTTTCCTCTCATGATGATGTGGGTGTCTATATGGTGCAACCTTAGTATCCTTAACCTTATCAACCTTTTCCTCAACTATCTTTTCCTCTTCCACCTTGTTGTTTGATATTTATTTTTTCTCTAGAGTAGATGATTTTCTTTTTCTTTTTCATCATGTTCTTCATTCTCTCATTCTGAATCATCCTATTCCATTCTTCACTATCTTCAAAGTCATCTTCATGCTCCATCTTTACATTAATTTATTCCTTGCCAAGTGTGATATCTTGCAATGTAATTTTATTTCTCTTGTACCATAATTTTATGAATTTATTTTGTATATTAATATTAATTGTTCCCAAGGCCTACAACCAAGGATATCAAATAGCAATATCCATACCATCCATATCTAAAGCATAAAAATTTAAACACAAAACATATTTATCTATAGAGAGCTTTAAATCTTCAAAAAATTGAATCAAATTCGTATCCACTTGAGATTCCTTGATATGCTTTGCTTGAACATGTAGATGTTATGGAAAAAATTACCTTTTTCCTTTGAATGTACCCTTCAAATTGAAATATTGAAGTTTCCTTCCTCGGAGATACACTATTTAAACTCCTATCTTGATATGTCGTCTATCCTTCTGAATTATGTGTAGCCTCTTCAACATTTTCTTCTTCTTTTTCTAATTTTTCTTCTTCCTCACTATTATCAGTACATTCTTCCTCCTCCTCCTCCACTTATTCTTTTGTGTCCCATCTATCCAAGAAAACCTATTCCAATTCCTCCCAAAAACAACTAGACCTTTCCTTTTATAATTCAAAAAACCAACTACGTGCAAAGCCACTAATCCACCATTTGAAACTCCAAATATTTAATTATGGAAAATATTTCCCCTTAATTTTTTCCACCATTTTCTAGCATCAAATGTACCATCTCCACAAAAATATTCCATCGCCATGACCCACAAAAACTAGGGTTTTAAGAATAGACCCTTTTGATCAAAAATTTTCCTACCCCTTTTGGTTAGAGGTCGGACAAAAATTAGACAATACAAAACACATAACCCAAATATAATTTTGAGACCTTTCCAAAAGTTTAAAAAATTCAGAAAATTTCCTAATATTTCGGCATATGGAACGAATTTGTGAAAAACCATAAAAAACAATAAATCGCTTAAAACATATCCAAAATTTCTGAAATTTTTAGGGTGTCACTTTGAAATTTATTTACCTCAACCCAAAAAAATTTAATAATTAATTTTCCAAAATTCAAAAAATATAGATGAAACATGAAAATTAGGGTTTTAACACTAAAACTGACATATCGTTCACAAAATATATCTAAAATATCTAAAAGTTGGAGAGAATGTTCTTTGAATGATTTCTCCACTTCACATAAAAATAATATGAAACATTCAAAGTCGATCTCAACATATAGGTGAATCACCAACATTAGGGTTTTATCTCACAAATTGCCTAAATTGATGCTCTAATACACTTGATAAGATCTTTGCATATAAAAAATTAGAAAGCTAAATAATAAGAAGAAAATAACACAAAAAAGAGATATTTGTGGGCCAAGATTCCCAACTATTCAATATATGAAGAATAAAACCCTTAAGGTAGGGCAACAACATATAATGTTCCTTAAGGAAGGAGTAACTCCACAATCTGCCAAGATGGGAATCCACATCGAGGGGAACACCTCCAATATATCTCTATCAAGTAGAAGACTCAACTCATACATCCATGACATAACTAATAATGATACTTATATCCTTTATATAGGCATACCTTACTCTTAATGGATGGGTAACACCTAATCCCAATGTAAGCCAACTCATTACCCAATATAACTAATTCCTATGCGACCCCATATATTATAAACATATAACTAACTAAGGGGGATGTGTGCCACATTTTGACATCTCCATCAACCCATATACATTATAATATCATATCCCAAGGTACATAACAACCTTAGGTGACAACACATTTCAATTCACAACCATCATCTTGAAAGGATAATATTGCATTAGTGAAAATAAGGACCTCGAGAATTAGGAAAATTCTTTAGGAATTTGCTAAGTTATTTTTTAAACCCTTATTCCTTGCTCATTTGGACACTGCTACATATGGAATATGAATCCCTGTTAGTGTAGGAAATTATTTTCCTCATATTTATTTATTGTGGATTATTCCTACACTTGAGGAGTTAGCTTACTTCTGTGTACTTAGTCACAAGAGTTACACTTGACCATCATTATTAGCTAAGTGTGAGTTACTCTTTAACGGAACATGCTAAGTGTGGGGGTTACATTTCTATTTTAGGCTCTTTGTCTACTATTGATGGAGAAGTTACATATTCATTGTTCTATTTGTACATCTTCATTTGTGAGCTATTTAGGATGTGTATTGGCGGATCATTGGAAATCTTGGCTTTTACTTTATATCGAGTTGTTTTGTTTAACACTTTCATGCATTTGTGAGTTTAATATCATGTTGAATTTTATTCTTAGTTATTTCAATTTATACAACTACATGTGCATTCATTTTTCTACTAGAGATCCTGATGGATACTCAGATAATCCCTAGAACTTGTAGACACCTAAATTTGGTGATTTATCACTTGATGATGTCAATATTGGATTAATCACTAAATCATGACTATTGCACCTATTTAAAGACCAATTTCTATGTCCCTATCCCTACCAAAAAAATTCTCTCCTCATTGTAGTAGTTAGTCAATCATATAAATTATTACACAGTAAAAATTAATCTATAAGTCATAATTTTTGTGCACAAAACTTTACAACATTACAATTCCCTTATGGAACAAAGCATCTAAAAGGGGCCAAACCACCAAATGGTTTGGTATCAAACTAAGCATTTTGTCTAAGGCCACCCAATGCTATATTTTATTAATTTTATATCTTTTATGTGTTGATAATTTCCTTATAGGTCATTTAAAATGTGAAATCATACCTACTAAACCCTATATAAGCATGTTTGATGCACTTATTTACTCACTTGGAAAGTACCTAGAACTCTCAAGAAAATATAACTCAAAAGGAATTCAAACATCTCCAAGATTTCTCTAAAGTAGAAACACACATTAGGATTTCCCCCACACATATAAGGAAGAGTAGGAGTCATAATGTATTGGTGTTGATGATTTATTAAGGAGTGTCATCGAACATGTCAAGGAATATGATCAATACTTAGTGCATCATTTTGTAACTAGTGTGATTTAAAGTGAGGCATCGATTGTTGAGTAGGAATTGAAATAGGTGTCAGAGTAGAGAGAAAATATACTTATATGATATATCGGGAATAGTAACCACCATGTTTTTGTGCATAAACTTCAGTATATTGATGTAATAACATGTATATCACTAATCCAATGAAATTTGAGTAAAATATTGACTATTTTATTAGAAGGTACTACAAAGAACTAGGTGGTCATCCTCTTAGGTCCAACCTGTATTAGAAAAATGATGTCTTAAAGAGGATGTAATTTTACATCAAATCCTTGAATGGTCTCAGTGGTAGCTATGAGGTCTCATGTAGTATAACATAGAGAAGTTAAAATTTCCATTGTCTAGAAAATACCGCTAGATCTATTGTCTATCACAACACTTTGAATAAGTTGTGAATCCGCACATGTGTGAATGATTATAGGTCTTGATACTTCATCATCACTTGGACGAATCTATGGATTAGAGAAGTTAATAATTAGTATAACTAAATATGTATTGTGTGTAACAACATTAATACTATTAATCTAATATGCATTAAGTGCATAGGTTAGTGGAGTAGATACTACATGAGAAGCCATGTTGAATTCATATGAATTATTTATTTTATGATGATAAGGTAATGGGTTAGTGAAAAAGTGCATGTGTGTATTAGGTTGAGAAAATTTCATGTTGGTAGGTGGTTCAAGGACTTGTAGAGAAATACTTTTATTATCGAGAAAAATATTGTATTTTCTTGCATAGTCCAAAACATCTCTTTGTAGAGTGTCGGTTGGTTTTCTGATAATACCAAGAAAAATGGTCATAAAACTCAGGTGTTTGTTGTTTTGCATATCGAGAAAATCTTGTATTTTCTTGCATAGTCCAAAACATCTCTTCGCAGAGCGTCGGTTAGATTGCTGATAATATAAAGAAAAGTGGTCATAAAACTTAGGTGCTTATTTTTTCATATTGATGATACTTATATCACACTTAAGTAAGGGTAAAATAAAATAGTGTGTCCCACTTGGTGGTCCAATAACATGACACACAAAATTTTGCATCAATAATTTAAGGGTTCACATGGACCCCATTTCCATAAAGTGTCATGTCAGTAAGAAAATGGGTTCTCCTAAACCCCCTCTTTGTCTGAATCCCCTTCGCACGAAGGGGTTCAGGTGAACCCCATTTGGGAATATTTTCCCTTATGGGTTTTTAGAAGTGAAAATTGAGGGAATTAGGCTTGGGGGGGGTTCAAGAGAATTCCCCTTTGGGTGAACCCCCTTTGGCCATATTTTCCCTTATGGATTTTTTGAAGTGCAAATTGAGGGAATTAGGCTTGGGGAGGGTTCAAGTGAACCCCCCTTTGGGAAAACCTCCTTTGGGTGAACCTCCTTTATGTAAATCTACCTTTAGGTGAATCCCCCTATGTGGATCTTAGCTAGGTGCCACCTATGTGGCCTTTCCCCCTTTAATCCATTTAGAGGGTAATGATAGGCCTAAAGTTGCCACTTTAGATGCAACATGTTTAGCTCTAAATAGTGAATAAAATTTGAGAATTTACACTTAAATTTATTTTTTTAAAGTCTTTCCAAAAATACAATTTTTTGTTTTTTGAAAATAAGTTTTACTATTTTTTTGTAAATTATTTCTAAACTATGTTATTTTAAAAAATTCAATGCTTCCCATTCGACACACTATGAAAATAGTAAAATTTTTCCAAAAAAATTGGAAAAATATGTTTTACTACATTTTAATGTCTTCATTACACTCATGAAAAAATTAATTTTGAGATAAATAAAGAGATATATCACTATAAACCCCTCCACATATTTAAATTGAATAAGATATTCATGAAAAAATAATAAAAAATAAAATATAAATCGAAAACCCCTAAAATAAAATTCACACATTCAATTTTTGAATCTAAAACATATATCTAAAATTTCATGGTAAACAAATAAGTTTTGACTACTTTATAGGGCATCGAGTAAATGTCACTCTACTATAAAAATTAGAATCAACATTTGAACAAAATTAATTGAAAAATCAATATATAAATTTTTTCTTAAAAAATTTACATGCATTCTACACTCAAAACACAACATTCTAATAGTTCACAACATTTTGAAAGTCTATACAAATTTGTGGCAATCACCAATGCAATTTTAGTGATGTTGAAGATTCAATTCATTTAGAGCTACAAAAAGTGCAAAAAAGTGGGATGCACTTATGTTCTTTGACTCATAAATTTCATAATTTTTTTTTAGATTATCCAAGGGGGTTGAAGGGACCCGTACCCTATTACAGAAAAGAAAACAAAAGCTAGAGACAAAACAAATAACGCGAGAGAGGGGAAACAACAAAACCCCAGCTATACAAAAAAGGTAAACAAAAACCACCTTCATGGCTCGATAGACAGGAACAGAGCATTTTAACCAACCAAGATCAGAAGAACATTCAGCTCCTTCGGTTTCCCTTGAGCATCTGGGTTCAGATCCGAGTCAGAGTCAATTGAGATCAGGTTGGAGCACATCCACTCCTGAAGCAAATAGTCGAAAGCTCCAGCAGCCGATTCATGCATACACTCCCACCAAGGCGGAATAGGGGCCAGAGACCGATACAAAGCCTTGAAATTGGGAGAACAAACTGGGCATGGGCAGAGCTTTTATCCCTGGCAAAGGAAGCCATACTCTCCGTGAACGCAAGTAGTTCATGATATCGATTCTCCAAATCAATAAATGATCCCAAATGAAGATGCTGCGAATCCTCCTTGCCGAAATAAGCAACCCAAGATAGAAAATTGAAATTAGAGACCTCCTCGACAAGATTTCCACAGAATGCGGGCTTAAGCCATAACACAACTAGCTTAATAACTTGAGCTTTCACAGGATGGAGGACTAGGATATTTTCAACAAAGACTGACGCCACACCACTGTTGACCCGGGGCAAACCCTCTGTGACCATAAAATCTTCCCCCAACACCGCTTTGATGGCAACCAGGTTCTCATCACAGGAAATTTTAAAGATTTTCCACAACCTACCATCGGTGATACCATTGCGGAAGGACATTTCACGCATCTCATAGCTGAGAGCAATCCAAGGAGCGCGAGGGGCAGCCATATTTGCAAACAAAAAGATGAGGAAGAGGGCTACCATCGACGGGAAATAACTAACAACTCTGGAGCGTGTGAAAGTTAATGAGGATCCGAGAAGTGAGAGGGGAGATCTAAAGAAACCATCATATCCAAGGCATTCCAGGAATGCCCATTAAGTGAGATAATTTCACTTGTTGTTTGCTCCACACCATGATTAGCTAGCCAGTCAATACACTGATTTCCTTCTCAGAATGTGTGACAAATATTCCAAGAGGAAAAATTGGATAATTGCCATAAGATATTTTGAATGCCAATATCCAATTTCCACGAGAGGGCCTTTCTTTTAATGACAACGTTAATAATAATTTGAGAATCTCCTTCAATCATAAGATTATCAATTCCCAACTTGAAAGCTAGATTGAGGCCGTTACTTAAAGCAGATAATTCAGCTTCGTTACAGGTCCCCCAGGGGAGATTTTAGGATGCAGCCCCCAAAACTTGACCCAAGCAATTTATGAGAATACACCCAGTGTTAGAAGCCCCCGAATTCCCATGCGAAGCTCCATCGAAGTTGAGCTTTGACTAGTTAAAAGGGGGAGGGATCCACTAAGTGGCTTTCTAGGCTTTTGCAGAGGAGGAGGGGGGCTTCATTGCCCCATCGTATGGCTTGAAAATTTTAGGCCAGTTCTTATTCAGCATACTATCAACAGAGGAGAAAGGATGAGCTCTGGACCAAGAAGATTACACTGCTTCCAAGATAGCAATTTCTAACCTGGTTGTAATAGATTCAACCGAACTATGCTCTCCTTGAAAAATCCACTTATTCCTTTCCCACCAAAGGTGCTAGAGTAGAAGAATGAGGCTGTAGAGCCAAATGGAAGAGAGAGCACCCTCATGAAGAGAGCAAGGCCAAGCCAAAATCACCTCTGGCAAAGAGGCCGGTTAAACCCAGGGCAAGTTTAATTTAGCACGAAGCCAGTTCCAACATCTAACTGCAAAGGGGAAACTCAGAAGAAGGTGATCCCTATCTTCACAAGAATTAAAACACAAGAAGCAGATGGTAGGACCAATGAAACCAAAATTTTTCCTTCTTTCCTGAGTTAGAATTTTTCCTTGAAAGGCCAACCAAGAAAAAAAACCCGCTTTAGGGGGACAGTGAGGGATCTAACAACCTTTCCAGATCCGATCATCGATGACACACTTAGATTGTAGAAGCTTGTAACCAAGATGAACCGCATAGGAACCGGAGGAGGATTCCGTCTAAACGATCTCATCCAGAGCATTGGTGATAAGGATTTGTCTCTAAGGAAATTTCAGACAAATACGACTCTTTCCCCAAAGCAGGGATATTATAGAGCTCCACAGATTTTCATTTAGCTAGAGAGGGATGATTGGCAACATGAATGAAATAGTCAGAAACTGATGTACCCCAAGCAACAGACAAGTGATCCGTAATCTCTTTAAGCATTGGGGGGATCCTGAGGACTTCGAAGTTATTCCAAGGATCATCCCAAAAAAGGGCCCGATTCACATTACCAATTTTCCAACCAACATGATCCCGAATCAAAGACCTGCAATGTAGCATGAAATTCCATATATGAGAACCTTTAGGGGGTTCTCGATATGTAGAAGGGAAGCAGGGAGAGTGGCTCCTAGGTACTTCTTCTCCAACATTTGGCTAAAGAAGCAGGAGGGATTGGAAATAAGGTTCTAAACCAGCTTGGTCCCTAGTGCCACATTCTGCAATTCCAGATTCAGGATACCAGCTCCTCCGAGGTCACGTGGTTCGGAAAGAGAAGCCCAACGAACCAAGGGGATTTTCGATCATTAGAGACCCCATTCTAGAGGAAATTCCTCATCAGAGAGGTAAGATTCCCTAGAACACTTTTAGGAATCTTAAGGATAGAAGCCATGAAAAGAGGGGAGGCACTAAGCACACACTTGACTAGGATCATTCTCCCAGTGAGAGAAAGCCAATTTCCTTTCCAAGATTTTAATTTCGAAGCAATAGAAGAAAGAAGATCCCTCCAGAGCGAGGCCTTTCTAGACCCTTTGAACAGCTGGATACCCAGATATTTTGCTGGCAAGGAGCCCTTTTTAAAGTGGAAGATATTAAGAATGCGAATCTCCAGAACCTACGAAACATTAAAAAAGAAGATACAAGATTTGAGAAGACTTACATCCTATCCATCCACGAGAGAGAAATCTTTAAGAGAGGAATTAAGAACCCTGGCTTCCCGAACACTGGATTTACCGAAGAGAAAAATATCATTGGAAAATTGTTGATGGGAGACAGGGGAAAACCATTAGAGACTTTCAAACCCCAGAGAATGCCCAAATTAATCTTCTATTCAAGAGAGTGACCCAAAACTTCGGCAGCCAAAATGTACAGAAAAGAGAAGAAAGGATCCCCTTGTCTAATTCCCATGTTGCTTTTAAAAAAACCTTCTGCATTCCCGTTAATTAAGACTGAAAAAGAGGGACCTGAAATGCAACTAAAAATCCATTTACACCATGCATGAGAAAAACCAAATTTCTTCAGACATTGCATCAGAAATCTCTAATTCAATTTGTCATAGGCTTTACTAATGTCAAGCTTCAACATCATACCAGGGGCTTTATTGATGGAGAGGGAGTGCACCAGCTCTTGAGCTAAAATAATTCCATAAAAAATGGAATGGCCTACCATAAAACCAGTTTTCTCTGGAGAGATCAAAGGATCAAGAGAACCTTTAAGACGGGAGGCAATGGCTTTGAAAATTATTTTATAAGAAGAGTTACACAGAGAGACTGGATGAAAGTCCCCAAAAGAGCCAGGTTGGGTAGATTTAGGGAAGAGACAAAGGAAGGTATTATTAAGGGGTTTAAAAGACGACCTCGATCTTCTAGAATCCTCCACAGCAGCCCAAACATCAGGCCCCACTATATTCCAAAACTTCTGATAGAAATCAATAGGAAAACCATCCGAACCAGGGGCTCTATTTTTTTCCATGGAGAAAATGATCTTCTTAATTTCCTCAAGGGAGAAAGGTTTAAGGAGGGTAGCATTTTGCTCATCAGAGATTATGCTAGGAATGATCTCCAAAAGAGAATTCTGGGTGGACGCAAAGGACGCGATATCTCCATTCAAAAGGGAGGAAAAGAATAGAACTCCTTCATTGACAATATCTTTTTGAGAGACCAAAATCTTTCCATTCTCATTTTAATCTCAGAAATGAAAGAGGAAGATCTTTTAGCCTTAACAAAGGCATGGAAAAAAGAAGAGCTTCTATCTCCATCCTTAAGCCATGATTCTCAAGATTTTTGTTTCCAAAAAATTTCCTCCCTGAGAAGAAGCTCTCCCAATTCACTGAGAAGAAATTTTTCAGATCTGTATTCCTCCTGACCCATTCCATGGGAGAGAATATGTTGATTAAGATCTGACAAATATTTTGCGACTCTAGATTTCTCAACAAAGATATTTTTGAAGACCTTCCTATTCCAAACCTGAAAATCCATCTTCAAAAGCTTCAGTTTGTAGAACAAAGCCACCATCCTAGAGCCCCATGAAAGATAAGAGTGCCACCAGTTCTCAATTAATCTACCAAGGGAAGGGTCACGAAACCACATTAGCTCAAATTTGAATGGGGATTTATGAGGAGCTTCGTCTCCAAGCATGGAAAGAGAAACATGGAAGTGATCCGAACAAGACCAAGGCGGGATCAAAATTTCAAGGATGAAATTCTTAAGACCCCATGAGGGGCACGCTAGAAACCTATCAAGTATCTCCACAATATTACTAAGGCCCTTTCTCCTGTTGCTCCAAGTGAACCGACCAGATTTAGGGTCGAGATCGATCACGACACTATCTTGAATGAAGGAGCAGAAATCCACCCTGGATTGCATGTAACGAAAATTACCTCCTTTTTTCTCACTGCTAGAGGTAATAGCATTGAAATCACCTCCTAGAAGGAACAAGTTATCCCCAAGATTCGAGATAGCCTTTTGGGGAGAAAGCCAGAGAAGTTTTTTACCTTGAATACTAGAAGGAGCATAAACATTGAATGAGAAGAAAGATAGATGAGAACGACAAACTGAGACACTAACTAATTACCAATGAAAGTTCTGAGCAACAAGATCTACCTTCACATCTCTTTATTTCCGAAGAATACCTAAACCACCAGAATCCCCCAACGAACTTGTGAAGAAACCCTGCCAACCCTTGACACCACTGCCCCAAATACCAGCCACCTCATTTGAAGATAATTTTGTTTCATGAAGGAGAACCAAACTAGCCTTTGAAGAGAATAAATATCTCTTAAAAAGGCATTGTTTGTCAGAGGTATTAATACCTATAACATTCCAGGAGAGGAGCTTCATGGATGGGTGGGAAGGAGTTTCACCTTCCCAACTTCAGAGGTTTCAAATTTCAAAATACTTTTCTTGCCTGCATCGATTTCCATAAGAGCTTTATCATGATTCGACTTCCTACATTTTTTAAGAGGAGAGCCACAATCAGCAGATCCCAACCCCCCATAGACAAAGCTAAAGTAGAATCAACCTAAGGAGAAAGAATACACTCTAAACCAATTTCCCCATCCTCCAATAACCCTTGCTGAAGAGCCAGTGAGTTGGCTGGAGTACTATCCTTAACGGCGAGCCAGTTGTTAAGGGAAGCCAAAGAGGCAGCCTTCCCATTATCCATACCATCTTTAATCAAAGAAATCAAAATGCTAGATTCCCTATGCACAACTTCTAATTCCTTAAGAAAAGTACCAGGGGAAAGAGAAACTAGGGGAGGCGCAACTTCCTTAGAAGAAAGCGGGATCTCGCCCCCCGGCATCCCAAGAACAGAGCTCTTTTTAGATTTCTCTGAGAAAAGATTACTTAAATGACCTATTTTACCACAGTAAAAATAGTTGATATTTAAACCTTCAAAAGAAACCTGCTATTTCCAGGGACCTTTAAGAGAGGGCAGCAAGATAAAGCTCAGGAGGGGGGTGGAGAGATCCATCTCAACACAAACCTAGGCCGATGAGATCCATCAAAAATATCTTTAAACACAACAGGATTTTGAAACTCGATCGGAAGATGAGGAAGATTAATCCATAGGGGGGCCCTATTTACGATCTCTGTCAAAGGGCTGAAATTTTCTGACTAGGGGCGAACATAAAGATTGGAAGAATTTAAGAACCAGGGTCCTTCTTTAAAGATCTGATTGACCTCCTCCGTAGAAGGAAAAAATACTTGGAAGAAACCTTTGGCCAAAAAGAAGATTTTGGGCCAGGATCTCCAACTCCAGAAGCAGGAAATCCAATTTCGAATTTTAAACCTGGAGAATCTAGAACCGACAAAGTTATAGCAAACTGCTCTACGAAGCCTAACTTCCACAAAATTCTTTTTCCAGTTATGAGAAAGATTAATCTTGACATGATCGTTAGAGATTTGAAAACCAATCCCCCTACCTTAATTAGATCCTGAGAAGAAACTCTAGGCACCACGAGAAAAGAAGATGACAAACCAACAAAGCCCTCAACAGAGGGAGAAGGGGGAACGAGAGACGACGGAGCCTGCAATGGAAGAACCAGACTAGCCACCAAGTTTTTCAAGGCCGAGGCCCCTAAGATTTTAGAAAGGGAATGAACCACGAGGCCCACTCTAGCCTGATGAATCAAGGCTCTGAGATCCTGAGAAATGTGGGGTTTGATTTTTAGATTTTCAACCCAAAGGGACCCAGAACCTCTCCTAAGTGGGACCCGATTCGCACCTGAAGCCATCCTGGAAGAACTAGGAAACACATGCTGAACCTGTAAATCCTCCTGGGGATTTCCGCCCAAAACAGACTCATTTGAAAATTTGAAAATGTCTCGGGAAACAGAGCCGGCTAGTTCCTCCATCATCCCCAATCGAAAATCCCTCATAAATTTCATAATTAAACATAAGGTGTTTGTGAAAAATAGTTGTATCGAAAGACTAAAGTTGTATAACATTAATAGTTTCAACCTTCTAAGTATCATTTAACTCTCCATGTATGGGGTTTTACTTAAAATTTATTACTACTAGATGATTACATGGCCTCACAAGCCAACATATTAGATACCATGAGATTAGTCTCATATACTTTGAATATTTGACAGAGGTTTTCAAAATATGAATAGACAAGAAACATGACATGTTTCAGAATCTTTAAGATCAAACTAGTAGTGAATAATTCAATCAAATCATTTTCATCGATGTTCTTAGGTCCTTATGAAAGTAAAATATTAAAGATAAATACATAAATTTTAACTCTTTTATGGGATTTTTTCTCAAATTAAGTAATTTGTGTAAAGGATAAACAATTTCCAATATTGATTATAAATTAGAAGGAAACCATAGAAAATGTATATAGAACCAATCAAGTGTATATTCATTGAAGATACATTGAAATATCTTGGTATGTAAGGTGTTTTCGTGCATATAATACATGGAGGAGGAAATAAAGGCGTGAATATGCTGATGTGGGCTACTTTTACCATTCTAAAATGAAATCTTCAATTGAGTAAAGCTGCAAGATAAAGGATAGTTAATAAATTCAGGTGCTAATGGGTTATTAAGTAATCTAATGGAATTCATTGTGATTTGTGATTGGTTTTTGATAAGATATTTATGTTCTCTTTTATGGTTTATAGTTGTGAAAGATAAGCAATATGGACATCAACCATAAATGCTATATTAGATCTTGGTGTGAAATACTTATAATGTGTATGTGTAGTAGCTTGGGGCACCATTTTGTGATGCCCCTATGATTAAAACATTGAGTGTAGGTAAGGGTTGATAAATGATTGAGTAGTGAAACTGAAAGGAGAAGGAGATCATGCAGATGGTATATTTTTTATTGTTTGAGGGTTCACCTTGAGTTTCCCCTATCTTAGATTTTCCAAAAATTGCCTCTTGTTATTGGGAAACATGTAAGAAATGAGGTACTTGAGTAGGATTGGCCCTTATAAATTGTTCTAATTCCTTATCATGGTCTCATTATTATCTCTTTAAATAATCAACTCTATGGAGGAGTATGTATTAATATCAACCATTATAGTAGTGTAAAGGACAAAAAAGAAAACTAAGGTTAAAAGAAATCCTAAAATAGAGGTATGAAACTAATTATATTTTGAGAAATATGAAAACATAGGGGTAATTAATGAATCCATAGATTACATGTACTTTTAAAATTAGTTAATTCAACAAAATGTAATATCAAAATGAGATGTTGATTAATTTATGATCAATTAGTGTTTGTAAATTTGAATTAGGAATTTGAAATACATAAATACATTAAATGCATATATCCTAAATCATGTCATGATCAAGTATAGAAATACATCGAACTCTTGAAATCTAGATAAATTTAGTGAAGGTTACGTTTAGAGGAGATTAAAAAAATCTATTGGTTGAGACATAACAATAATGATATGCAAGAGTGTGGAAGAAGGTTGTGTAGAGTGTCATTGAACTATCCTAAAAATTTGGGAGTCTGAATTTGAGAGGAGGATGAAGTCATATGTCTAGAGAAAATTCACCAAGATGGATTTGTCTTCTATGGATGGATTTATTCTGTGAAGGATTACACTAAATTATACATATGGGATTGCAAACTTCTATATTTGAAGCTTCACTTCTTATGTTCATAATTTTGTGATTGCACATGTGCAATAAATTAGGAATCTTTTTGATGCCCATTTTCCACTGGATCATTTTGACTATGTTAGGATAATATTACTTTTGGTATTATTATTGTATAAGTATTTTATAGAATGGGGTGTCGATAATTTTTTATTTGACTTTATTAATATGAATTGTGATATTGTATATCTTATATTTTATGGCATGGAGTGTCGAGTTATACTACATATATTTTATATAGTGACTTCATGTTGAGACTTGTATGAGACATTTTAATCTTTTTTACTATATGGGGGGTTATGATGTTATATTAAGACATATGATTTACTTGAGTTTAAAATGTCATGAATTGGAACTGGTAATGGTTTATGATGTGGGAAGAGAAGATAAAAGAGTATAATGATTACTATTATTATATAATTTCTTATGATAGCTTTTTTATGTTTTGAATTATATATGTTATTACGAATGTAATTCCTAGACCAACTTCTTTCTTATTGCAATATACATACATACATACATACATACATATATGTGTGTGTGTGTGTGTGTGTGTGTGTGTGTGTGTGTGTGTGTGTGTGTGTGTGTGTGTGTGTATTTCGATTAGGGGTGGTTGTAGATTATGATACAATCATTTATCAAGGATATTTCGAGATTAATGTATCGATTATCTTGATTCAATGAAAATGAAATACTCAATTATTATTAATGATGATTTGATTCAATTAATTATGATGATTCTAGTTATGGATTGAATTGTATGATTCACGTTTAAATGCGATTCCTTGTGTGATAACTGTAGACACAAAATATATGCACTTGGGTACATTTCTTGGTCATAAAGCATACTCATGTATACATGATTCCTAAGAAATAAAAATAGTGGTTAACTCCTTTTGGAAATTTCCCTTTATCTCTTGCATTATTACTAGTCCTACACATCTTACAGCCTTGTTGGAACTTGACTGATTTATCTTTTATGGCCTTGGACACTACCACCCAGTTAGGATAGAAGTGCGCAGGCATTCTTGTCCCTCCTAGGCGCTCCTGAAATTTTTTATCCTTTTCTTACCCTTTTGGTTCTCTTTTACTTCTTGGTCATATTTTAGTACTTTAGATTATCCTTTCAGTTGTCAATTACGAAATTAAAACAAGGGAATCATATATATACTTAGTTATTGCTCTCAAATAAAGGGCCAAGTACTAAGCATTATCTACTATCACCTAAACTTACATTTAAAGACACAAGAGCATTTAAAAGGCATCTTGCTAGCTCACTAATACAAGGTACAAGGGTTGCATCACTCTACATACACAACATAGGAGGGGAAGTTTATTCTACTCCATCTCAGCCATTTGCATACTTGGAGCAATCTAGATCTAGCTCTCTATCACAATGTAACTTGCACAAGGGAAACCTATGACATCATTACAAACACATATACACATAACTACATGGAGTCTGAGATGTAGTGTAGCGTTAGGTTGTAAGATCACTCTTCAGGTGGCCGCCAGGGTTATTCCGACTCCCCATTCTACATATTATTTATTAGGTTTGACGTGGTTTGTGGGTATGTGTAGTTAGCTATATATTTTTCATGTTACAGGTATGACCAACGTCATTAGAGAAAATTCAGAGCGATAATAAAAGACTAATAAAAAATATCATCAAGTCTAGAAAATATTGGAACCTGAGCACCTTATTGGACACTAGCGCCAAGATCAGTCACCGGTGCTTGGGTGCTCTTGTCCTCTTGTGGGTGCTCTATCCTACACATATTTGAGTGTCACAACATTTAGTGAGCCTTGACAACAAAATTACTAACCTGTTCCAGTAGTTCCTCAGCTCAGATCACTTCCAAACCACTCGGAAATAAACTAATTCATCTACCTCTCTTTCTTGCTTAGGGTATCATATTATTGTTTGTTTTTTGCTTGTCCATTTTATTGTATTATATCATATGTATATCATTGGTTACATTAGTTACTCTGAAATCATTTGGTGAGCCTATTCACTCGAACCCAACCTTCCTATAAGGAATTCTTCTTCCATGGTTGAGACTTATGTGTAGACAAAAAATCATGCACTTTAGACAGTATTTAGTCCTGTCTCATACTATTATTTAGAGGGTTTTTGAGTGAATAAAGTACTAATTAACTCCTGTATTTTTTCCATCTTGCTTGATTTTTCTTTGTCATTCTTGACCTATACCACACATATGCCCAGTCTATTTTATCACTTTCACGTTGTTTTAACCTTGATTAGGGCACCCATGGGTGCCCTGGTCCCACCATGGGCACCCCGATCCTTCTTGAAATTTCCTGCCACCTTTTGGGCACTTTCTAGCCATTTTAGATTCCTATATTTTTGGTGATCAATCATTTCGGGGTTAATTATGAAATTAGATCAAGTGAAACCTATAAATATAAAGTTATGAGACCATAATAAGGCACCAAGAACTAGTCATTACTATCATCTATCTAGAGTTGCATCCATATATTGCATTGGAGATCACTTACATCCACATAGCTCCATCACAAGGTACAAGGATAGGTCATCTGAATCACACACAACATAGGGGGAGGATTATATTGTATTCCATGCACATATTATAGTACATTTTATACATCTAGTTATTTTTCGCTACTTCACAAAGTGCAAATAACACGAGAGCACTTAGGGCACATTATACACACACTCATAAGAACTGTATTTGGGTTTGAAATGTAGTATAACGCTATGTTAGTAAGCCCACTATTGTGGTAGCTAAGGTCAGTTCAAACCATTCCTTTGTATTCTTCTTTTTTAAAGGTTTTGATACCCCTTCTTGGTTTTTTACACGTACTTTCATCATCTTGTAATATCAATGACATCTGGAGCAGTGCAACAAAGTTAATGTGATAGAAAACGAGGGTTTTAAACCACCTGTTGAACATGTGAAGATCAGTTCTGGAGATTTTACATAGATCAATGTGCCCAATTTGCAGACCAGAGATCCCATAGGCACCCCAATCCCTTTCCAGGTACTCTAGTCTAGAGAATAAACCCAGATCCATATTTTTTGGAGCTCTTGCATAGTTTTTCCTGCTTCCAGATTCTCTAGTTAGTTCTGCGACATAATCCTGCAAGCATCTTCTATTCAACTTATTTCTTTCCTCTTCTCTCTTGCACACTAGGGTTAAAATTTCCTTTTTCATAGTTGCTTGGGCCATATTCACATTTATTTACAACATCCATTTACTTTATTTACAATTGTTCATAGCTTAGATTAACTATAGTACACACACACACACACACACACACACACACATACACACACACACACACACACACACACACACAGTTTACACACACACACACATATACATTTTTAGTTAATCATTTTCGTGAACCCCACATTTCAATGCTTCCTTTTGACCATTTCATTTCCTTATCAAGTTCTGGCCCAATATTTTTATGCTACCTTTGCACCAACTAAGGTCTCAGGAATAGTTACTATTGCCACTGATTTCATGCACGTGCGTACCCAACATCCTCCTCGATTTGTCACACCTAGGACTGATCCATCTATTAATGTAGTTACTAATTGTCATGCTCGTCCTAATCTACATACGGCTCCACCCACATCTATTCATCCACCCATTACTCCAGAAGCTCCTCCCACCACTTCTAAGGGCTGTGAAATCATTGAAAAACTTAAAAATATGTTAGTTAAGATATCTCTTTATGACTTATTGTGTAATGCACAAAATTTTTATAACACACTAGAAGCCACCCTTGGGCCATTCATATTGAAAGTGATAATTTTGCAGTGGCCTTTGCACATCTTATATAATCCCTTCGTAATTTACCACACGCTATATCTTTCAATGATGAGGATATGCCACCTTTTGCTAAAAACAATCCATGTTCTCCTTTTCTCATTATTGTTGTTGTTAGTACTAGCATCAAATGCATCCTCATTGATAATGAATCAACTGTTAATATTTGTGCTCATTCTCTCTTAAAGCAATTGGGTATTAGTGATACTCTCATTTCTAAAAATTCCACTCTCATCCGTGGTTATGATTCTACCACTTGCACATGCTTAAGGACTATCTCATTACACATTCAGGTTGGGCCTAAAACTGCTCTCACTGAGTTTTATGTCATCGATGCCTCTTTTCATTTCAATATCTTGTTAGGTAGGCCTTGGATTCACACAATGCAAACAGTTCCATATACTATTCACCAATGTGTAAAGTTTTTACGTCATGGCTATAAACATACTATCAATGTTGATCCAGAGCCATTAAAATATTTTCACATAGAACCATTTATTGCTATGCCCATACCACCTTTGTAATGTATCCCATATAATAGTCTCGATACATATGACATTGTTTAGTCTAATGCCTCACAATATTCTTCTACCGTTGTTAGTGCTCCAACCATTTCTACTTACATCACCGCTATTATTTTAGCTACAATATGCATTCCTCCTAGTGTTCCTTCTTCACCATTCGTAGAACCCTCTATTACTCCACCTATGGTGCCACATACCAACATCATTGATAGTGCTATACAACATGATGATGTTCATACTAATGAATCTGAGGATCTTGATGAAGAAGTTGAAGCTATCAAAATTATAGATTAATCATTGAGGCAAATTGATTTTAATCCTCTTGGCGTAGATGATTCTTATTTCAAAGAAAACTTTGTGGCCGATGGTCTAGGTGAATATAGGTTTAAGACCCCTCCTTCTACTAATGATATGGTCTTATATCAGGGTTCTGTAAACAATGTCAACACTATTTCATCTTCTCCTCCATGGGCTACAGCTCCACTGCCTCCTTTTACATGTACATTATTCATCAATAGAACCTTTTGGCAACACATCCCCATCGATTCCATGTGCTTAGAAACTATTTGTACGTGTGACAGTTTGGCTAGGTTTAACATGACGCTCAATGAAATTTTACCACCTCTTCATTCAACACATCTCTATCATGGCTATTTTCACATTATGAAAGCTTATGGCTTGCGTGTATTTCATTTGACGTTATTTTTTGCATGTACCCTTTGTGACTCTCCACTCACACTTAGACAATTTTAGATTAAATATATTGGTGGTATAATATATGATTATCACTCTTTGATGAAATTTCCTATGCCTTTCGGCAATGTCTCTATTCATAACGATTCTTCTCCCGCTTACATTCCAAACATCTCTCATTGGCATGCTCATGGTTGTACATCGATTAATTTTACTGATGAAGAGTATGTAATGCATTTGTACACACTCCATTGCAATGGGTCCTTATATGGCCCTACTCATTCTATAGCTTATCAGGTTTCTGATGCTGCTCTATTAGGTTTCAATCATGAAAATGAAGATATCCTTGATAGCAATGCATAATCACCTTCTCTACCATATACTTGGGGGGAATCACATCTAAGACACCCCTCAAGCACATTAAAATTTTCATATTGGAATATTCATCACATATTTTAGTATCATCATTACCTGATGACAAACTCTTGTGCTTCGATTCACACTTGACTGTTTAGGGATTACTACACATGAACCCCACACATTGCACTATAAGCATTACACATTGAATTTCATCACACATCACACGTCATACATCATACATCATATTAGTTGTCATTTTACATATATCATACTTCTATTGTCTAGTGTTGCATACTATTCATCATACTTTCCATTATACATATCACACACTTCATACTAATAGGTTATCTACACATATTACATTTAGCGTCTCTACACTACACCTTATGAAATATGCCTTATATCATACATTTCACATCTCTATGTCCCACATATTCTACATATATGAGTCTAGCATTGAATTATACTACATACTACTTTACTAATATCTCTACACATGTTACATTGCATTACATTTTACACATTTCACACATCTTGTATTGCATTCTACACACCACACATTTACACATGCTATTCATCATATGGCTGTCTTTCATAATTACATATACTACATTGTCTTCTACGTGCTGCACTCACCACCCTATGAAACACTTTAGTTCCTCAGTTCATACTCGACTACTGAGGGTTTAAAAATAAAATGGACCTTACACTAATCACACATTTACTATTCAACCTTTCATCATGTGAAATTTTCAGCCTAGTGACATATGATTTAGGCTAAATCATCACCTATTCTATCATTTTGTAGTGGTATACACCTTAGTTTATAACACCATTCCTTCTTCTCATATTATAATGATATATGCTTAGGGATAAATCATCACTCACCCATTCATCTCATAGTGATATACACTTAGGATAAATCATCACTTATACATTCCTCTGGTCATGATATATGCTTCGTCTATACAGTTCATGCACACATTGTCTCTAGGTCGAATTTCATCACTACACCTACATAGTCATCATAATGTGTTAGACAAACACTTCGACCATTTCCCAATGACACACTCTCATTTATGGTTCATTCTTGACTACTGAGGGGGCAAAAAAATGAACCTAATTTCATACATTTCCATTATCTCAAGGGGAACATGGCTCCTATCACTCCATTTTACATTTCATTCCATCCATCCACAACATAATACATACTATGGTTGCTCTTAGTCTTGCTTACTTTTTCTTGTTCATGGTCACTTTCTTACACATGCTAGTTAGCTTACTTGTATGTCATTTATATCTATCATCCAATCATGTGTGTTCACATATTTTTCTAGTTGTGATTACAGATACATGTCTCTTATACGCAAAATGGATGCTCACCTTCTACCCTTCCTATAATGGTCACTGGGGGCATCCACATTCGTATCTTCTAGGTGCTATTGTTTCATTTCGTACTTAGCACTTTACATCACTTGGTTATACACTCTTTTGACATACTAGTTATCTTTCTAACATGCTAACGGGTGCTTCATGTGTAGCATTTGTTATGCAGAGATATTTGCTTCCATATTTGTTTGTTATATTGTCTTCTATTATTTGTTCTTGTATGCGGGCCTTGTTCTTTATTTAGTGTGCACACTTGTTTTTTTTGCAGCCATGATGGCCTTTTGTGTCTTGCGACATCGTGAGTGATGTCCCATGTTTGCAACCCACTTTTTGTGGCTTACTTGTCTTCTTGCATGTTTACACTACTTTACTTGATCGATTTTACATTGTTTGAGTAGATTACATATTGTATTTTTACATGCATGCTTGTTCATACTAATACTTGTATTTGGCTAGCCATCCTTATTTGTGCATGAATTGGTTTCTACCAAGCGCATCCCCTTCCCCAAGTAGGGTAGAGTTTCAGGGTTCATACGGTTGGTCCTCTTTTGGGGCCGCATTCTCCTATCGGCAAAGTCACATGCGCCCCCAAAGAGGGGGACATCATTTAGGGTTTTACAGTCTACACAATGTGTTTACACTGGTTCATTTTAGGAGAATTTTTTCCCTTGGAATTGTGGGTTTACATATATCAAGTGAGTTCAGGTCAGTCTACAAAATCCATACACAATGGATTTTATAGGACATGATGTCCTTAGCATTCGAAAGAGTAGTTAAAAATTGGAGGATACAACAGAACATTGGATTACCCAAAAAACCAGGATGAAACAAATATCTCTTCATACAAAGTTCACGAAATTTGTTAAAGGTTGGAGGACAAAAAACATTTTGTCCATATACTTCTTCGGCCTACAGCGTCAGATCACCCAAAAAACCCTGAAAGTACAGGATATCCTTCTACATTATTTCTCTCGACATGGATCAGGTGCACATGTTCCATTTACACTCTTTCATTTATTTATTTTACATTTACATACTTTTATATGCATCTTTTACATTGCATTTTTACACACACACACACACACACACACACACATATTTGACTACTTGATCATTTTTTCCTTGCAGGTCTAACCATATGAGAAAGAAACAATCAAATGGGGGCAACAACAATGGTATCAACAATAACACTTCACGACAAAAAACTTCACATACTAACCATGTAGGTACACTACACACATCATCAACAACACACGTGTTCTGCCCTATGTTCACTCTCATCACTTTTTAATGCATTTTCATCTTTAGTTTCCACTCCCATAATTTTTTCATCCCATGCTTTTTCTAGTCCTTTGGCATGCCTTCTTTTTTACTCTACATCAACATTAGGTACACATATCTACCTACTTTATGTTACCGAGATTTCTACTCACCAATAGAAAGTGGGGGAAAATGTAGACACAAAATCATGCACTTTAGACATTATTTAGTCCTAGTCTCATACTACTATTTAGAGGGTTTTTGAGTGAAGAAAGTAATAATTAACCCCTGTATTTTTTCCATCTTGCTTTATTTTAATTTTTCATTCATTTTATCACTTTCATGTTATTTCAGGCTTGATTGTGGCACCTATAAGACATATAATTAAACCACCAATTATGATTTTGGTTGGAAATAAATATTTGAGTTATATACAAATAAATGATATCTTCTTGTTTTAAAATGAGTAATACTAAATGAAGACAAAAGAGTATGACAAGTCTTGTGAGGAATTAGTTACTCCTCCATGACAAGAAAAACCATATAATTGCTACTTTATACATAGGACATCATAATGTTTTAATTTAGTTATGATGATTATGTAAGGAATAAGTAATCTTGTGAATATAGATATTCGTAGCGTTGGATGAGATGGGTAATCTTTATCAAGGGCATAAAATATTCTTATATATCTACTTGACTATATCACTAGTATGGAACTAGATAGATGCCCGAATATGAAGAATGAATGAATTATTTATGAATACTAGAGTGATATAATAAGAAATAATTTCCATATTATTATGAATAATAATATGATATTATCGTATCTAGTGCAAGTAGTACATTAAAGTACATTGCGGAAATAATAAACATAGTTATGATAAACTCTTGTTGTCATTAAGAATTAACTTCATTTAAATGACAACCTTATAAAAAGTAAACCCAAAATACCTATTGAGGGGAACTTGTGGAAAAATGATCTAGACATTTTAAAAATTGGGTTTAATAAGTCACATACTCATTTAGTTACTATTCAAGTAACACGATCAAAGTTTCACTCTAGTATGAAGTGGGCCGTGATCTCTTAGGAATTCACTTGATCCTTTTTCTAATAAGAAATTAATGTTAGTAAATTAGTGAGTGAGAAGTTAAATATTTATTTATATCAAACCTATAATAAACTTATGAGGTGAAGATAAATGCAAGCATGAAAGGATGAAGTAACACTTCTCTTCCGATAGAGAATAAAAACAATTTCAGTCGTATTTCCCAAGAAATAGAAAACGGGTCTCTACACATTAGCCTTTCGTGACTATCTTGACATGAATAAATAATTCTTTAACATTTTTCAGCATGTTTTTTTGTGTTGAGAAGTCATATTTGTTTTGTGATGTTTATTGTTTACTTTGTTTAGCTTCAAAGTTTCATACGTTATCAAATGTATATAACAATGTTGATAAAATGATAACATGACATGATTAAAAAGACTTGTGAATAGTTATAAAGGATAAATTTAAGGGACATATACCTAACACATATTGTATTTCTTTAAGGATATACTTCCAACAATGTAATAATATGTTAATTTGATTAATGAAATAAGTGTTCAAGTGTTTTGATGAGTAAATGAGTGAGACATTATCTAGCATGGTTTTACCTTTGGTTTCTTGATTGTTTCAAGGGGTAACAACCAAGCTTGACCTTAGTATTGTAGGGTTTCTGGGATACCCGCAGTGTAGATTGTGTATGTCTGTGCACCATTTAAAATAATGGATCAAAGCTTCTTTATCTGTAAACAAGCCTACAAATCATGCTTTAGAAAAAATAATGTTACTTTTAAAAAAAACTCATGCTTTTATTAATGTTTATGGTTGTACTACAAAATGCTAAGATGGAAATGTGATTATCACTCATTCAAATTAGATACATATAGCTAACATTAGTCATGATTTAAATCCATAATTTAGACTCATGGTTTGTGTAGAGGTTTTCGGAAACATTAGATGCTAAAGAGTCAATTATCTCTTCCTCTTAGTAAGTTTAGAATCAGAGACAAAGATGTAGTCCTCAGCAAAGAAGTCGGAATCCTTCTCCTAGGTGTCGTAAAGGTGAGAAAATGTTGTGTTAGTGCTAGATATGCTGATGTGACTGTGGGTGTCAAAATCCGAAGTGGTGTGATAGTCCTCGTTTAGGAGCTCTAGGCCAGACCCATAATGAAAATCATACTGAACAAGATCTTCTTGAAGTCTCAAATCTTCATCATATGCATCCCAGAAAGTGTCGACAACTTCTCGGATATGCTGAGTGGAGGAAAAGATAGCCTCTAGGTGATAAAATGGGGCTACTTGAATTGCAAAAAGTTCAAGATCATGGAGAAATTCGTATTTCTCCCAGTACAACGAATGGCGAACAACAAGAAAGGAATCAGTTGTGGGAAGATTAGATCCACCTAATGCCATCTAAAAACATCATACTAGACAAGGGATCCGTAGATATCAAGAAAAAGCTAGACATTTCAGTAAGATTTGGTAGAAAATTATGCAACCTATAATTTACCAAGAATAATCTAGGCATGCTGGCACATCACCCAGCTTGAGCTAAGCACTCACCTGAAGTGTGCAAAGGTACCAAGTCCATCCTTAGAGTTTCTTGTACAAGATGTTAACGTGATGAAGATTTAATGCATTAAGATCCCTAAATAGAATAAACATTCCATAGAGCATAACTAGATCTAGATCTTAAAGAATCATGAATTAAAGAATAACAATGATAGGATTAACCATACAAGAACCACTTACAGTTATGTTTAACACCATTATCCAGCCAATACACTCCATTATATTAAACACAATAAATACATAAGCTTCTTACAATAAATAGTATCATAAGTTTATGCGCGCATCAGATTTGGCAGAATAACTCCATAATAGCTCATACACAGTGTCTCTATAGATCAAACTACATAGTTCAATCCTAAAATCAGTCGCATGCTGAAAATAGACATGTACCTTTATAATAATAGGCACACATGCAAGTGTGGTAATAATAGGTCTCCTATAGTTAACTGACAGTAGTAATCCTATTATTATCTTTAACTTGCACATGATGCTCATCAAACATTCATCTCAAAATAGTAGTTGCGTGTCGCGCAAGTCTCCATCCTGATGTGTGATCTGCATGCTTTCTCCAAAAATAGCCAATAACCATGAAAATGGATAAGTCCCCAAATCAGATTTTCTTGGCACTTGTTTCCTTTCCTATCCTTCCACATCTTCAAATCTGACTTATTCCTGCGTGTAAATCTTCTGTGTGCCCTCTCCTTAGTGTCACACTCTATCTGCTCAACATTACCCCACACTAAACAACATTGCCGCCATAACAATGGGGTTCCTTTCTGACATTCCTAAACAATAAGAATAAGAGTGGAAAGAATGTAAATAATTTCTATACAAAGAATGGACTTCTATTTTGTAGCACCCTCTACTTCAACTGGGAGTATCAACTCCAGATATTCTATTTTTATCTCAGCCTCCAATGTTTTCCAGTCATCTAACACGTTTCTCATTTTCTCTGGAATGTTTGTGGTAATTTCTTCCAATTTTTCTTGGGTTATTTCTCTCTTTTCATTCTACAATACGAGGACAACATTAGCCATAGCAGACATGCTTCCCTCCAGAAGATCCATATTTTGCGCTATGAGCTTTCTAATCTCATCCAACCTATCCTTATGCGGGTTTTGTGCTGCTGCAAGGGCTTCACACTTTTACTTTACTAATAACAATCTCTCTATGTGCCCTAAAGTATCATCCTTCATTGCCTTCATAAATTCATTATATTCTACTATAGTTCTGATCTTGATCACTGCTTTTGGTGCTGCACATATGTTCAGAGCTTGATCTACTTTCTTCATCTCATCTTGTAAAGTTTATAGTAATTCCTCATAAGATGAAATATTTCTAACCACAGAGGCCTTGGATCTCTCTACTTCTTGTTCAGGATCCTTTGGTGCTGGAATTCAAATTGGTCCATCCTCAAGCACCAAATCAACTAATGTGTGCACATAATGCACAACCGAAGGAAATTTTTTAGGTACCTTAGACTTTAGATGCAGTCTTACTTTCAAGACACAGTCACCAATTTCTTTTTCCATGCTGATGAAGGCCTCATTATTTTTATTCTTTAGATCATTATCTCCTTTTAGATGCGTTATTTCTATAGATTTTGCCTTATTATCTTTGAGTAGTGCTCTAATAGTGGCAACCTTATCGATGTTCCTCCACGTAACCTCTGTAGATACCTTAACTAATGCATTTCTTACCTACTCATTATACATGAGATTGGGCTTTATAGTCATGTGCCTGCTCTGAGGTACCTTATTCACTCTTCTTGACATACAAGACTCCTCGCATACATCAAAATTTGGCTCGTCCATGTGAGTTTGCATGGATTAGGAAAAATATTTCCTTGTGCATGTAGTGGCCATGTCTAGGTCCATTAGATCCCACCCATATAACTCCTTCAGGTCCACTGTGCTTTGAAAATGGGCATGAATGATTTAGGTTGTGTCCTCAGCATAGCCCATACTCGGCACAACATATTCTCCACTTGTTATCTTTGTTCTTGGTCCCTTAGGAACCTGAGCACCAAGGTTTGGAGTTGGCCCTTCAACGTCCTAGGTAGTGTCATACACGCGAGGCTGCTCATGCTCTGATTCTTTTGTCTCCTTCACACCTTCCTCTTCATCTTTCACGTTCCCATATCTAGGATCCTCCATATATTTTGGCTGTACTGGGGTTCCAAGCACGCTTTGCGCAGACTCCTCTACCTCCTTATTCAATTTTAGCTTCCTCATCTTCTTCTTAGTTTCCTATTTCTTAGGGGAGAGTCATGGTGATATCCTTACAGGATATGGATTTCTTGCACCTTGGGTCATTGTTCATTAAAATACCCTCTTAAAATGGCACTCTTCATGGATTGCTTCCACATCCAAGTCCTCATATCCTTCTTGTGCATGAGGTGGAGTATCCATGCACTCTGTCTCCACTCTATCTGTGGGCTGCCTCCAACCTCTATGATCTAAGCCACCCCTATCTTCATGTTCTTATTCCTCCTCATCTATCTCTATAGTCGCTGTAGGTTTTGGAGCTGACATGTTTTTTACTATATGTTTCCCCTTAGGCGGCCCAAGGAGAACAAACTCATTCTCCACATATTTTTTATTCTCCATCTTAGGCTTAAGTTGAAGGTATACGAGCACATCTACACTATCCCCAATAGCCAAGCTTACTAGCTTCATACTTATTACATCTGAGATGAGCCTCACAATGTAGGCAGTTTGACATGGATACACATATGTATTACTCAGAGTGTGGTAGTCATAGTCTACCTTGTCTGCGTTAAAGTTCAAACAACGCACATCAGTAAATTGGTGAACTAATACTTGGAAGTATCATGCTGTGAAGGCATAGGGTAGTTTGCCCCATGGGCTCCATTTACCATCCCTCATGGAAAACCACGTGATGTAGAAATTTTGGTACACCATAAAATGTACTTCCTTTCCCACCACCAAAGGTATCTCCTTGGGAATGTGCCACTCGTCCTCAAATTCCGTGTAAAGTGAGTCATACAACATCTCCGCCCTTTGCTTAAATGACCCACTCATTGATCCTTTGCATAAATACTTTTCAAACCTCTTTGCAAGGGGCTTATGTTCCAAGGGGTACTACCAGATTTTGTTATTTGGCCCATCAAGCACTTCAACTTCTAAAAACACAAGAGAAAGGAGGATAGCGTCAAAACTTATCTTTTCTCCTGTGCACACTTTCTCAACAATGGTTTCTGAAATATAGCCTACTAGGTTGTATACTACTCCATGAGACATTTTCTTTGCATTATAAAGCCACATGGTGTTTACATGCGACCATATTTATTGGTCATTCAACTTGGTTAGCAGATACACGACTACTTGCACCACATGAAACTTCTTCAGTTTATCAATGTCTATTCTGTGCAGACCCTTGGTATACCCTAACTCCTTGTTTCTATAATCATTTCTTTATCAGTCAGATCACTAACAAGGTCTACCCCTATGCCCTTCAATCTTGTTAGTGTCGAAACCAGGGATGCTATGATCCTAACCCTTCGTCTGATGAAATAAAAGAAGTCCTCATAGACTTTTCTCATCAGCCAATGGTATAAGGGTTCATATTTTTCAAAATGTGGGAGCTCATACAATTGATAAAATTGTACCTACTTCAGTAATTTATCCCTAGTGTCGTCATACACTGGTATATCCTCGACCACGTGCTTATTGGTCTTCTTATTTAGCAACACGTCCAAATCTCCCTTGTTGTCAGAGGTAAGGTGGTTAGAGTCATTTATCTTACACGTGCGGAGGTGGTAATACCACTCTTGTCTGATTATTACTCCTTATAGGTATTGTATCTATGAAAAATTACTCACAGGAGCAAACTCAACTTCATCTTATACCTTCTTCTTTCCTTTCATTCCTCCTACAGGTGATTTCTTTGGTACCATCATAAAAATCCCACCTTTTCGTTGTCTGTCACGAGAAAACTCAAACCCTAGCTTAAATCTACATGCCTTGACTTGAAACCACATGCCCTAGCTCCTTCTCAATGCTTCTAATTCACTCAAACCCTTCACCAATGGGGATGCAAGCCTCTTCCTTGCAACAGTCTACTCTTCATGTCAGGTTTCACAATGCTCCACACCTCAACACAATTTGCTCGGATTGATCACACTTATCTTTCTCAAATACTTGTGATCGGAAAGGTAAAAATGAACATGCATCACATCCTTATTTATATTTTCAAAAATTTATTGCATTATTACTCCTTCACCTACCAAAAATACTCTCATTAATTGAAAATTTTCACAATATCCATGTGGCACATCTTCCCACCCCAGCTATAACCTTCTAGCCCGCCTTCCTACCTTCTGGCTACAAACTTCTCTTCAACGCGCTTCCATGTGCCCAAGTACCTCACCACTATGCCTTCCTTAGGTAGTCTTCACGACTTCTACTTACTTTACATTATACTATTTCCTCATTTATCTTCATCTATGGTCATATTTTTAGAGCAATCTTCTTTCTAACAACTCCTTTCCAAACTTAGTTAGCACTTGTAATAGTTTTTTTCTCATGTGTACCCAGTTGTGAGTAGCCACCCCACACCAATGGTATGTGCAGTCCTCTACGCATAAAACTACTTCAAATGGTAATTAGCTTCCAGGGCGCAAACACTCTTATTACACAAAACAACAAACTAAATTGAAAAAACAAAGCGACGAAGAAGGAAATACATTAAGGAAAAAAAGAAATGAAAACCTATACTAAATGGAAACACTACCTTATTACAAACACCAAGATGATTTATTTATAGTAGGGCTTTAGCCTACTATTGTTGAAGTAACCGAGTAACTGTATTCCATCAAGCATCTCTAACTGACAAGTGCATGTTTCAAGTATGTGAGTGATAACATATGGTCCCATCCAATGCACTTTAAGCTTGCCTGGATGGCGCAAAAACTTAGAATATGTTATCCTGCAAAATTGATAAGGGAAATTTACAGGTAACTATACAAAAAATTCTGTTTTGACCCCTAGGGAAGTTTGATAATGTTCAAAATAGCCCAAAACTCCCTTTTAAAAATCAAGTTGTTTCAGGACTTAGCCATTTTCAGCTTATCCTTCGGTGCAGAAGGTTGTGTGTCGACACTCACAAAACTATGCCCTTTTGAACTGGGTGCCATTTCATTTGTGTCAACATCCCAAAATTCACGCCCCCTTTAAATCCTTTAGCACGGAAAATGTTGTGTTAATGTCAATAAATTTGCATTAAGTATTTTCCTAGGCACACTTTTCCTCGTGTCGACGCTCTGGAAACCGCACCAAAAGCGGTTGGTGAGGTCATAAACGCCAATTTTTCTATAAATAGAAACCTACCACATGTCATTTTCATGAATTGGAAATTGTGAAAAGTATTCTCTTTACATGTGTTAACCGTCCCTGTCAGCCCTCGCGTGCCATTTTCAAGCTTGTGGACCCCACGTCTTTCTTCGTGTTTTATAAATCTGGGTAAGTGGCTCCTCTCCTAGTTGTGGCTTTTTGTTTTTTTGTGTTAGGTATTAGGATTCATGTCAAAAGGTTAAAATCCAAAGAACCTAATAATTTCCAGACCCAGCTGAAACCCTCTTTTCCTCTCCTTCCAGATCTACAAATCTGGACGGCCCCTGCCGCTGAAGTAAACCAAAAAATCATCTCTCCCTGCTTACTGCCTTTCCGTTTCTTTTCCTTGCCATCTAATGAATAAAAAAAGGAGGAAAGTGATAATCAAGAAATTGACCAAACATTTAACTGTTATCCTTTGGTGTAATTTTCAGAGATGTTACACGCTCAGAAAGTGCGCCGAACTAATATGGCGCACTGTTTTTCCTTGCAACCTCTTCCAAAGTTGCACTTTGGTGCACTTTACTCTCATGCAACATAAAATTTTTCTATGCCCAGCCAAAGAACACTTAGAAGATTTTCCTAAGGTGCAAGTGCAACTTCCACAACATCAACATAAGATGTTGTCTGCTATAGATCTGCGCCCCACGCTTTACCCTTTGGCACTAAAATTTTTCATGTAACACTTTCCCTAATTACACCCTTTCAAACTTGGCAAAATTTTTCCCATGTTGACACCTAGAACCACTGGCCCATGTCGACACTTTCCCAAATGCGCCAAAGTATAACAAGCTCCTGTAGCCTGCTGTAAACTTTCACCTTGTGCCCTAAAGCTTAAAATTGCTTGTTCTCCCTTCTGCAAGCTAAACCTATCTAATTTCACACACATTCTAAGGTGTTCTGTTATTCTTAAAACTTTCATTATGGATAACATGATGATTGACATGGATCTTCTGTGTTGGAACTTCTTGATACTTCTTGCAGAACAACAACATCCATTCTTGAACTCACATATGTCTACGTCAAGCAAGAAACTGACTAAAGCTAAAGCTAAAGCTAAGTAGTCAGAGCAAGAAATTAAGTACAAGTACCAGAGATTCAGAATGCCTGACTCATATGTCGAGTGTGAACTTGAAATCAGAGACTCTAAGCTGGGTCATGTTGACAGGGATGATTTCTAGGTAAGGACCACCAAGGCAAACAATGACTAGTGGATGAATAAGTTAATAGGCAGTGGATTACACTTTGCAGCTGGGCTTCCGGTGAGTGTCGTAAATAATGAGTTCATCATGTTGATTACTTGATGTTATAAAAAAGACACTAGATGTGTCGAAAATAAAGAACATGAGACAATCATAAACCTCGCAGGTCGTCACTTTGAGATGATCTTGGAAATTCCTCATCACCGGCACTATGTGGAAATAAGTATTGAAGACTGCAAGAAGGCATGAGATGATAATGAAGATCAGTGCATGTAGATAATGAATGAACTCTATCTGAAGAACAAGAAGCCGGTGACTAGATGGCCACAAACCATCCACTATACTGGTTTTAATGAAGAATTGAGTGATACAATCACGTTCTTGAACATAGTATTTGGGCTCCCTGATGCCCATTATTTCCACAAGTAGATGCTGAGATACCTAGAGAATATGAGCAAGAATGCACCTGATCAATGCTTCAGCTGGGGTGAAATCATAAGTGACACCATCTCACAGTAGCTTCAACAAGTTCTAACAATTGGGAAGTTCTACATGAATTCCTACGTTGTATACTTGGCTGCGTCAGAAAGGAATTTCGTAGGGTTAACTTGAAATGGAATATGGCCCCAAGTCAAGATATACGAGTTCTACCCAGAGCTAAGGCTCAAAGCCAGCATCTCTTAGTTCTCTAAAATAAATGATTCCTTCTTCTATGAGGTAATTTGTTTGTTGAGACCAAACATGAGAGACAATCAAACCAGCCTAAGTGTGATTGCTGCTACAAATAAATGGGGAGCATTGTTCACACAATTCCCCACATTCACATACCTTAGAGCTGTGAATTTCAAGGGAGAACCAACGAAGCTACCAAGGTTTACAGGGCTGAAGCTAGTCCTCTTGAAATTGTCAAGGAAGTTAATCACTTATCATGAAAAGTGTATGAAGAGAAATAAAGGAGGAACTCCATTCCCCCTTACAGTTGGCCGATACACCTACCCTACACTTGCTAAAGCACAGAAGATGTATGCTAAGCTAGAGCTGTTGGATTTAAAGCACAACTTCTCAGCAAGGCCGACCTTTGACTGTCGGAGTTGCCTCCTGGAGGAAAAAATTGATCCCATTCATGTTCCTGAGATCGAAGACATTTGAATAGATCTAACCCATGAGATAGACATTAGGCAGAAGGATCACTCCTGGATGGCTCTGGAGGAGATCATCCACTATGGTGTTGCCATTGTCCCATAGAAATTCATAGAGACTGATCAAGAAATTGATTAGGTTTACATTGACATAGATGGGGACAACTGGCCATTCGAGAATATCGACAGAGCTAAAGCGTTAAAGACCATTCAAGAAAGGGTCAAACCCATATTGCAGCACACCAAAAATTGGTGCAATCAGAATGGCCTTACATACCTCGGATTTGAATTCACAACTTCTCCTTCAGGTATTACACCTCTAAGGCTGGTCCATGTGTCGAGAGGAAAAGGAAAATACAAGGTGGGAGAACCAAGCAGACAAGAAGAAACTCCTGAAGGCCTTCCTCCTACTTCTGAGAAGCAAGTAGTCGACTTGGTGTCTCCAGGTGATGAAGAAACAACATATGTTTCAACAGATACATCCAACTGGGATGTTATCACAACTGCAACTACTAAGGTACCCAACGTTCCTTCTTCTTCTCCTCCTTCTCCTCTTGTCATTCAAGCATCTATTCTTATGGATGTGTCTTCTCCTCTCCCTTCCTCCCTTCCATCTCCCACCTCTTCCATCTTCTCCTCTCTCACATACCTATCACCTAATATTTCCTCAATCCTGATGAAGATCCCTTCCATTTCCACGTCCTTCTTTTCTACATTAGTCACTCCAGGCCCCATAAGCATCAGTGTGTTGGACTCCCTATCAATGCCACCACCGAGTGTTTCAACACACTTCCCTGAGGCCTCTACAGTTGCTCCCCCTCTCACTCCATTTCTTCTTTTTCCTCAGCTCCCACTCCCATAAGTCCTGGTTGAATTTCTGACCATCTGAGTCAGAATAAGATAAAAGTTCCCATTGCAGCCGTGGATTTCTCCGTTATTCTGAAGAAGGGAACCAAGAATCAGAAAGTGATAAATCACTTTTTTAAAGGCACTTCAAGAGAGAGAGTCATGGAAATAGCTTTCCCGGATCCCACCAAGAGAAAAGAAGATCTGTCTCCCACAGACTTCATGGTGACTCAAGTCACAGTGGGGACCTCATCTGAAAGATTGCAAGGGGAAGCCTTACTTGCTGTGGATGCTCTTTGCAAGAAGGTCCAAGAGGAAAAAGAGGAGAAAAGGATACCCAAATAACAAAACAAACAACTCCTACAAGCATTGCAGAAAATGGGCAATGCTCCTCATGTGACTGCCGCCAAACCCATTCAAGTTCCCAGTTAGGAGAAAATGCATGAATATTTTAAGATTGGTGAACAAGGCACAACAATATCATCTTGGATCGAGCGGATCCTTAGAGATGGTGAGGAAGTGCTTGGGGAGGTTTACACTGCTCTATCAGGATATAACTCAAGAAAATAAGGATACAAGAAAAAGTAAGTTCCCTATCCGAAGAGTTGGATAATGTCAGGTTGTAGCAAGAAACATTCCAAGCAATGGTTAACTACTCAGTTGACGACCTATTGGATGTCAGTGTTATCGATCACCCGCATGAACATAATAAGGCTCTCACTACATTAGATTACTGAGTTGATCAGATGGAATATATCCTGGAGAGAATCGATAAAGTCAAAGATGAAGCCCTGGAAGCATGATACAACATGGAGTAGACAGTTGCAAAAATGGCTTCGAGGATGCTCAGTGAATAATATAACTTGAGGGAAGCAGATGATACATTCTAGCGTTTCAAGGCTATCATCACTCAAGGTTTGGCACTAGAGGTCACTTTTGACCGAGAGTCAATCAATAACCTCTTGGCATGCCACAATTTCATTGGCTTTTTAATCGATGCATGTAAAAATTTCACCGAGTTACTTGATAAGCTCAAGAATGAGAAAGAAACATGTGAAGTCATTCATGAACATTTTAATGGTCCCGACCATGATCAACTTCAAGAAATGATCAACAAGTTTGTAAAATATTGAGCGCAGTGTCACATCGACTCTCCTGATCAAAAGCAAGACACCAAGTTTGAGAAAATGAATGATGAGGTGTAGTTTCTCCTTTCTCGAATACGTTGATCATTTTTGTAAAATATTTAAAAAATCATGTTGGCATAAATGATGACCTCATCCATGTTGCACCATGGGCTGTTGCCATCCAAAAACTTGCCCAAGTCAACTATTGACTTTTAAAGATATTTTCTAGATCTTTTGTAAATATTTGGTAAGATATTTTGTAAGTAGTGGGTTTGGTTTTGTCTTCTTTCCTCCTCTCCTTTTATAAATACTAGAATACTTGTTGTGTTCTGGGTGAACATTTTTTGTATGAAAAGAGAAGTGAGGGGAGAAAGACTTTGTGTTTTATTGCAACAGAAGAAATATTAATACACATATTCAGACTTTGTGCTTAATGTGCATGTTATTTGCATTATATATTTCTTAAGTTAGATCTATGTTTTTATTCTGTTAGATTCATTCCTACTATTGTCATCTGTTCACCGGTATTGCTTTAATTATTTATGCCATTAGTTGGCTCGGTTACTCGTGGACTCAAAGCATAAACCGCGGACCGTGCCCTCGCTTGAATATCTGTTCTGTTCTTCCTTTGATGCTCTCTCCTCTGTGCTTCCCTCCCTCCTACCTTTGATTTCAATTGTTGGCACTACCTCTATAGGATGCGATCCCAACGCCCTGAAGTAGAATAGTGTAGATTTGCATAGATTCCTACTGATTGATAGATTAGCACTAAACCCGTTTCGCTTTGCTGCTTCAAAGAGGGGGCTAGGCCCTGGACATTGTTGGCCTATGTCCTTCCCCATGACCTGCCTTCAACTGACAGATTTTTGAAAAAACATTTTTTGGGCAACTCTACTGGGTATCGAACTAGGAAGGAAATCACTAAAAAACTGTAAAATCACTACCAGATTGCAATTTTACCCTTTGTTGAAATCAAAATTTTTGCATAAGTGATCAAAACTGAAAATTTCCTTATGAAAATCCATAGATCTAGACCAGATAGAAACTTTTAGTTCGTTGAGTTTTTACAAAAACTTGTATATTTCAGTAGATATGAGATTCTTACATTTTATTTAATTTTCAAAACCTTGCAAAATTCAGGTCAAAGATCCAAAAATCAGCCTACTAAATTGACCCACTAAAAACGACAATTGGTTATTTAAGAGGGTAAAATTAAATATTGAAAAAAGTACATGCTACTAATTTTGCTAGAAAAATAATAAAATCAGCAAGTATAAACAAAAATATTGTTGTAAATATGCTCCTGATTGTTGTAAATCTGAACGGATACACTGGCGAGTTAACCATTTACTCGTAGCAGAAGAGCTCATGGGGATGTTGATCCAATTTTTGATCTACTTTGAGGGCACAATTTCAGTATCACTCCAGCATGATTCACATGACTGAGCTCAGCGGATCAATTAGTAAGAAGTGCCTCACCTCCACGAAAGAGCCAGATTTCACAGGGTCCCTTGACATCAACTTGTAGTGTTGTTTTGCTAAGTGGAACTACACTCCCTACTCACGTTATTTTTCCTACTTTTCAAATGTAAGCAAATCTACCTGTACACCATGGGCCCTCTAGCACTGCCACATCCAGTCAAGCCCCTCCCTCACGGAAATCAAAAATATTTCCCAAAATTTGATGAGAGTGGAAATCAAAGCACGAACGCGCATATAGTTGCGTTTATTATGTCATGTAGCATTCTGGACGTGATTCATGAGGATGTATCAATACGTCTCTTTCTAGAGACCTTGCAAAGGCCTGCAACAGAATGGTTCTAGCACTTGCAAGCTAGATCCATCACCAATTGGCCCACATTGCGGACTGCATTTGAAGACAGATGCAAACCTTTAGAAGACGCATTTGCATTATTATCACAAATCACTCACATGAAGAAGAAGACCAATGAAAACATGCATGATTTTATCACTTGATTCAATTCATTGATCAACCGTGTGCTGCTTGCCATCATGCTGACATTAGAGAATCAAAGGTGTTTCTTCTTGAATGCAATGAGTTTGAAATTAAGTTTCTTAATTTTACAGGAACAGATACCCACGTTGGCTCTTACTCAAGTTACGACCATTCAGATAGAAGACAACCTCCTTATATCCAGTGAGTTAAGATGGAAACCATCAAAATAAAAGGCCTCAACTTCTTATTAGGCTACCTCATTATATCCAGCATTCTAGAAGATGGCAAACGAATTGCTTTCATTAAAGAAGCAATTGACTCAAACATCATCTACCACTCCGTACCGGGATATCCCACACAGGAACTTCACTCCCAACAATGCCCGCCAAAGTCTGCGTTTTCCTGCTACTTCTCTATGGTTAGCAATTGAAGCCCCTCTGGTTAATGCTTTGGTTGAAATATAAGAAGATGATCCAAATTACAAAAAACCTTCATCGCAAGGTGAAGATGATCAAGGTGTCGGTGAACCAACTAGCAACTCTACTATTGGGTATATGGAATTTAAAGAGGAGGAATCTGATGAAGAAGACGGTACCCAAGGGTATGCAAGTAGACAATCATACATAATTTTCACTCGCTCACAAGGAAGAGAAGTGAAGGTTGCTGCTAAAAAACAAAAGGAAAAGACTGTGGTAACTCCTCCTCCAACGATCGTTAAAAGAGGTAATCCTCTTCCTACTCAACCTCATGTTAAACCTTTTGTAAAGAAATCTTTTTCCCCCATTTCTCCTCTAAGTCAGCCTTCCTCCAGTCCCATAGAGACCAGTAATCCTCCCCTACAAACATGAAACAAAGGACTCATTCCTTCATTAGTGCAACCCTTGGTCACATTCGATATAGTTGATCACACCAAAAAGATGAAGATCCAGATGTCTGAAGATGAGTACCTTCAGTCCAACCCAGAGTAGCTTATAAGATTAACTAAGTATATCCAAAGCTAGGTTACCATCCCTCCTAATATTTCCCTAAAAGGAATTCTTCCCATGCCTCCTACGTCTCACGTAAACGTTGCCTCGAATTCCGCATTAAGGAAAATTGAACCTTTTTACCTATCTCTCCTGATGAAATAAACTAAGTAATTGTATAATTGATTCTGGAGCTTCTGACAATGTTATGCCAGCAAAGGTTGTCGATGCTTTGGGCCTCACACTTACTAAACCTTTTGGAAGATGCTGCTCCATGGAAACCAAGTAGGTACCATTGATTGGTCAGATTAAAGATGTGCATTTTGCATTCGTGGCATTTCTTGAGAAAAGGGTAAAAATGACTATTCTCGTAGCTGATATTCTAGCAGCATACAAGATATTGCTAGGGAGGAGATTTTGTAAATAAGTTGGTGGGGAAATTCATATGGACTGGTTGAAAGCCAAGATTCTTGTCAAAGGGGTAATGAAGACATTGGAACTAGAGTCACAAAAGAAATATCTAGTCACCAACTCTGATGACCCTTAGTAGGTGCTACTTCTTCCCACCTTGTAAGATAATCTGTGAAAGTGATGATGTAGCGTGATCCAGTTTTATGCATGGTTGGTGAAATAGGACCCACAAAGTCTATAACCCATTTCTCAAATGGCTCTGCACTAGGAATACGTCTTAAAGGAATTTCATCTCTTTACACAGGCTTACCAAGGCATTGATAGTGCTCACACGCCTTATAATATGCTTTATAATATTTATAAAGGGTCTCCCACCACAATCCAATGAGTATAATGTTGCTTGTAGTGGCATCACCTACATAGTGCTCACCTGCAATACCACCATGAGCCTCTTCCATGATATCCATGCACTCATGCTCTAGTACACACTGACGCAATACTTCATCTCGACCTAACTTATATAGGTCACTAATAATCAACATAAAAGGTGCCGCATGAATTGGAAGTTACGTCTTCCTGAAGGATTTCATTCCTTTGAGTACCATACTTGTACGTAAAAAGATAACAATATCCTCCAATTCCGAAGACACGTGTTGTAACCTATACAACTGTGCATTCGACACATTATATCTTTAATTGTCTGCGCGTCCTCCCCTGACTGTATTCTTGATAAATGGTCTGGGCCAGAATTACTTTTACCTAGTTTTACCACAACTGTGAAATCAAATTCTTGGAACAAGAGCAACCATTGACATGTGTGCCCCTATAAAATGATCTTGTTTACCAAGTATTTCAATGCCATGTGATTGGTGTAAAATACAAATGGTGTTGCTAGAAGGTATTGGCTGAATTTATGCAGTGCATAGATCATGGACAAGGCTTTGCGCTCAGTACTTGTATAATTATGCTATGCAGGATTATACTTTCTTCTAGTAAAATAGATAGGACGATGTATAATACCTTCTTTATGCTAAGCTAACACCATGAAAATGGCTGTGCCAGAGGTGTCCACATGTACATGAAATGGTTGGTTCCATGAGGGAAAACAAAGAATAGGTGTTGTAGTAAGTCTTTCCTTCAATGCCTCAAATGTGCATTGCTGCGGTTCTCCCTAATAAAATGTCCCTTTTCCCTTTATTAACTCTTCCAAGGGTGCGGAAATCTTAGCATATCATTTGATAAATTTTCTATAATACCCAGTGTGACCCAAGAATCTGCGCACCTCACTCTAACTAGTAGGCTCTTCCAGACCTACAATAACTACAACCTTAGCTGGATCTACTAACAAACCTTCCTTGTAGATGATGTGCCCTAAGAAAGTGACAAAAGGTGTAGAAAACACACACTTATTTATGTTTAAATAGATGCTTAATTGTCTACATATTTCAAACACTAAGTTCGAAGAATTTTCATAGCGATCCTTAACAAGTCCATACACCGTCTAATCATATAAGTAAACCTATAAGAAAATGTGAATAAAATCCTGGAATGTTTGAACAAATATGCACAAAAATACAATAGGCGTATTTTTTAGACCAAAGGGCATCATAGTATATGCAAAAATTCCCCATTCAGTGGTGAAAGTTATTTTCTTTTGATCCTCCTATGAAATCCCAACTTGATGATACCCATAGAATCCATCTATAAAATACTAGATTTCACGCCCTGCAACACCTTCTAATATATCATCTCTGATAACGGTGTAGGAAAGGGGATCAATTAAACATGTAGCATTCAGTTCTCTGTAATCAACACAAATCCTAATCTGACCATCTTTCTTTATACTGATGACCATGGGGCTAACCCACTCTGATTCTTCTCGGGGTTTGATGATGCTAGGCTTCAACATCTTGTCAATTTCTTCCTTAACCTTTACACGTAGGTTAGGGTTCATTTTGTAAGGTATTTTCCTGATTGGGCACGTACCTTCCTTAAGTTTCACTCTTCATCTCTCCTTATAATTCATGTACTCTTTTTAATTCCTTGTATCCCCTAGGAAATAAGTCTTGAAAATCACAGAGTACACTCAACTGATCTTTGCCACTTCACGAATAAGAACCAATAATGCTCCAATGATTGCCACTCTTAGGTTAAACATTCGTACAAATATTCACTTTCTTTTATCTTCATAGGTTCATGATAGGCATGCACAAATTGCTATCTGCACTGTATCCAAAACCTTGTGTACGTACCTACTAAATGATCTATATCTAGATTTTATAATTATTCATAATCCAATTTATAGACCATATTTCCATTTTCTTTCTCAAAGTAAGAGCGTTTAAGTAGTGCGGTATTCTGTTTCTTCTTCTTTATCAAAGCAGAACTTCTGAGTCATTCCTCCCCAAATAACTCCTTGACCATTAGTTCTTCCACTTTTGCACTATCTATCCCATAGTTAAACACTTTATAACCCTTAATGCCTCTTCTACTAGACAGGTTTAGTAGAGAAGTAGTCAAAAACCTGGACCATTCCTGCAATTAAATCCTACCAATTTTCAGTCTCTCTATGTAGCTCTGCATATACATACTAAACACATGCGCAACCTTGTAAAGTGGAATAAAGTTTATGCACCCATAGCGAAGGCGGTAAAGCTTCTTGCCCATCTATCTAAAGCCTCTCACACTATTGAACATGGTACTAAATAGGTTGATTACCATGACATGTGCAGATTTGAGTAGGTGCATTGCTCCTAGAAAATCGAGTTGTTAGAGAAAATTTGAATTCATTCCATTTTAAAATATTATCCCTATGAACCACCCACCAATGCGCTACTATCCCACGTAGGGTATATATATTTCTTCTTTAAAATTGGTCTATCCACTATTCCTCCATGGTGCATAAGAATACCTGTAGGGTCTCCCTCTCCAGTGTACCAAGGTAACGAGCTGTTACCTATCCTCCTAATGTAATGAGGTTTGATTTTCCATGCAAATGTGCTTCTTACTTCACACCCAACCATCTCATAAGTGCCATGAGCCCAATTATCACAAGCAAATACTTGTGGTGTCACTAATAGACTGTGCATCTTCCCACTGGAGGATTCCTTCCTTAGATGGCTCGAGTACTTCTGGGTCTCGAATGGTGCATACATAAATCCTATTTAGATCTTCTTCACTCAAAGGCTCAATGTAGGGCACATATTTCCAATCCGTTAAAGGAATAATAAATCTTTCCTCCTTGTTCTCAAAACTTATATATCCTTTGTTGAACTAAAGATCAACATTATTTTCTTAACACCAAGGGCACCCAAGTAGAGATAGGAAACTGTCTGATTTTGCAAGTGCTAAAACCTTAAAATCCCTAGTGAACTTAGCCCCTTGTATAGTAATGGATGCATCTTTTTAAAACTCTAATAGGAGTGGCCTTAGTTTGATTAGCCATAAACAATACATTAGAAGATGACTGCAATGGAGGTCTCCCCATCTGTACCCATGCATCTAAAGTAAGCACATTTACCTCCACAGCCTGTGTCAATCAAATATATTACTCAAGAGCCATCCCATCCACTACAACATTCAGAGTGATTTCCTTGTCATAATCCAAGCTATGAGGGGGAAGATTTGCATGTAGGATATGACATCCATTCTCAATATTCACATGGAGTGTTTCCCTTTAGCCAACTCCCTAGTAATGGAATGATATTCTCTTGGTGCAACATTTTGCATACCTCCTTCAAGTCATCAATATTTGACTGAACCATCTCTACTTCCTTCTTTTGTTCCATCTTCTGTGATTTCTCCTTCAAACATTGTATTTCTCCTTGAAGGTTTTTGAGTACCTCCATGGTCTCCTGATAAACCTCCTTCTGGTGCGTAGGATCTAGATACCTTGCATGAAAAATGTCCTCCTTAGTGATGGTAGGATTCTGTTGTAACACTTCTCTAGTGTGCACGTAGCTTCAGCACATGTAGTAATATTCATAGGTAATACCTCAAGTTCCGGTGCCAACTTTGGCATCCATTAATTTTCCATAGTGCGTTGTATCCTAACCATCCCTATGCCTTTGTTCTCCTATTTATGCTACCTTCCTTAAGATGCTCATATAGATCCAGAGAATTCCTCATAGATATGATTTTTCCCACATAAAGAACATGTAATATTATGAGGACATTTGCACCTGAAGTGGTTAGGTGATCCGCATGTAAAGACATGTTCCGAGGGAAATCTCTTCATCCACCACCACAGGCCTTGACCTCTGAATCCACCATGGTATCCTCGACCTCTTCCACGTCCTCCTTCATAGCGCCCCTCATTCTCAATCATAGTGTGACTTGATTTTGATTCCAATCCTGGTGCTCACCTTTACCCTTGGAGTTATCTGATACTCCTGTTTGTCGTACACCAATATCTATAGCATCATGGATCTGACCAATCAAGACTCCAGTATTCTATATCGTGAGTAGTGGACCAATGGAAAATTTTACAATAGCATAGGATACATTCTTCCTTCATCGCGCATTGTAATAATAGGCATCGACTGACGTCATGGTTAAGATGACATATCTCACAGTCTAGCAATAATGAATGCACTGACCTATGGGGAAAAAAATCCTTGGTGTTCCCTTCCACTTCATGGTTTGTACACCAAATCCCATTGTATGTCTCATGTGCTAAATTCACCGATAGCTTCTCCAACTATTTTTCCATAGATGCAATTTGTGCTTCCAAGAATGGGATGAATCCACTATATATACTTCCAATTTCCTCAACGCGTAAAGCTGCCTCAAGTGATTCACACAGATCAATGTATGTCTTATGTGACATCACCATTCTAAAAGGTGTGATCATTCCTCCAACGAAACCATTGTGCATGTTGGCTTGCATGAATATCATAAGAAATTTTAGACAAAAGAATTTTTATATGGGCATCATACTCTTAGACACTCTTAGTAGTGCCCTTCTTAATATCCTTGAGCACACTTATACTCTTCTACTCAAATTCAGGGATATAGAACTCTTTAAGGAATGCATCTTTTAATGCTGCATAATCTATGCAAGTTTGATCTGGGTCAAACTTCCTGTACCAACTGTGTGCACATCCTTGTAATGTAGTTACAAATTGACTTGCCTTGAGCTTAGAAGTTGTGATCCCTTTTGCACACCATAGTATCTCACACATGTGTACGTGTTCAGAAGCATCCTCTATGCCCCTATATTTTAGAATATGGAGAGAAATATCTATGTAAATATTCTAGGGTTGGTGCGGACCCTGCCCACCTGATCCAGAACCTCTTGTGTTACCTCTATGTCTAGAACCACCAGATCCACTGAAACTAGAGCCACCTATACCCCCTGATCCACCACCTGGAGCCAAAATCAGACCAGAACATGTACTTCCCTGTGTCCCAATAGTAGTACTAAACTGAACTCCTACAGTCTGTGTGGTGGTACTACTCCTAGAAGTGAGTCCAACATTCTACGTGCTCGAATTCTGTGCTGATGATGCGCCTTGAAAAGGTACCTCCAAAAAAAAATGAAGACGTCTGACCTGCCATAGATGTACTTGCTATGTGACTTACCCCTACTTCTCTAATGCCCAAATTAATTTGTGTACTATTGGATGTACTAGATATTGGAAAACTAAGTGCAAGGGCTAGGTTTCAAGGTAGATTTAGATGCACGCTTGTGGCCCAGGTTATCTTTGCTAGCGCACTCTTGTGTGAGGCCAAGGAGGGTTCCCTATCATGCTTTACCAAATGGGGGAGTTCCTGATGCTCCGGCTCCATTCCTTCTATCGTGATCTCCAAATCCTTCACGAGCCATATCTCTTTTCTCAATGCCATCCACCCTGGAATGTCACGCTACTTCTCTATTTCCCTCTCACACTGCCTCATCATACTTAAGTCTGAATTTATTCTATCTACCTTTCTACCCGCTAGCTCTATCGTATTTCACCAAACCTACTCTTTCCTCCTGTGCGTGGTGGGGTTTAGCTAGCCATTCGCTTATTCTTCCAAGTTTAGGGTCACCGTCAAGATCTTGATCGCCAGTGGAATGCCTTGGAAGTAAGTTCCCCTGAGATACCATAAAAAATTGGAACTCAACTACCTCTAGGAAAGAATAAGTTGAAATGGAGTACTCCAGAATATAGTTTTTCAAAACACCACTGGAACCAAGTATCCACAAAATGTGTCCAAATCAGATCAGCATCCATATAGGGCCTGAAATTCTTCCTATGCATCTAAACAAGTGTGTGAAACCTCCAATTCTTTTTAGACACATAAGAAACTAGGAACTCATACAGTTTTACTGGGAAAATAGCAAAGAATCTCTCATACACACAGTCATACATATTCTGTTCCACCCATATGCGTGTGCGTAAAACTCAAATCAAGTGTTGAAGCTCCATGTGTACTCTTCTTATAGATACTTTATCCACTCCTCAACACTTTCTAGGGTCAACCAGATATGTCTTCATCGTGAACCATCTTGAAAACAACTGAAAAAGAGGTCCTTGACAAAGAAACTAATAATGCAGCCTAGAATTTACCACGAACAAACCCAAGCACATGCTGGAACATCACCCAGCCTGAGCTGAGTGCTCACTCAAAGTGTGCAAAGGTACCAGGCCCCTCTTTAGAGTTGCTTGAGCAGGATGTTAATGTGATGAAGATATAACTCATTCAGATCCATAAATAGCATGAACATTGCACAAAGCACATTCCAGATCTAGATTTTAAAGAATCATGATTTAAATGATAAACATAATGATAAGATCAACCATGCCAGAATCAGTTACAGTAATGTTTAACACCTTTATCCAGCCAAATACACTCCATTATATTAAACATAGTAAATACATAAGCTTCTTATATATAAATAGTATCATAAGTTTATGAGCACATCAAATATGGCCGCATAACTCCATAAATAGCTCATAACACAGTGTCTCTCCTATATCAAACTACACAGTTTAATACATACTTATAGGGGCGGGGACTTTTCCCTTCACCACTTGCACACCTTCCTAAAATAGGTTGCACATGCTGAAAATAGTCATGCACCTTTACAATAATAAGCACACATGCAAGTGCGCTAATAATAGATCTCCTACAGTTAACTGGTAGTAGTAATCATATAATTATCTTCAACTTGTGCATGACACTCATCAAATGATCATCCCAAAATAGAATTTTCATGTCATGCAAGTCTCCATCCCGATGTGTTCTCTGCACGCTATCTCCAAAAATATCTCGTAACCATGAAAACAACTAAGTCCCCAAATCAGCTTGTCCTAGCGTGCGTTTCCTTTCCTATCCTTCCGCGCCTTCAAATGTGACTTATTCCTACATGTAAATATTATTTGTGCCCTCTCCTTAGTGTCATACTCTATCTGCTCAACATAAAATAATGAAAAATAAAAAGAATACAAGAATCTCTAGCGATTCAGGGGAATCACAGGTGATTAAGGCAATTGCTAGCGATTGTTGCTAGTTCTAACAGTTGATTAAAAAAGTTAAAATAATTGATTAAACTATGAATTTTGATGAAAAGAGAGCATTAATAAAATATTAATGATCTATAAAAAAATGTACCTGTGGCTAGTATCTCAAATGAACAAAACAAATAAATGACCTTGCAGAACGAATTGGTTTGATGGATGGATTGAAAAAGATGATTGAACACTGAAAATGAGCAATTTGACGATGGATTCGACGTCCTTTGGGTAGTGTAGAGTTAGAAAGAGTTGATATGAAGTGCTTGGATGTTTGAGAGGTTGGAATTGAGACAAAATGCACCTGCAAAGTCTGAGAATCTATGATCCCAAATGAGGTTTGAAAAGACATTTATAGATCATTGACGATCAAGTAAATCATCAATGATTTTGGAGAAATCTAGTTTGGTTAATAAATCAAATGATTTTATTCCATTTTGAACAAGATATGATAAATTTGAAATTTTCAAGGTGATAATGCGGGTAAAAAAGCACAAACTAACTTCGTTAGGATAAGGGGGGTTAGTTTTTTTGGAATATTTAGTTAGTTTAGTTAGTTTAGGAAATGGGTTAGTGCTTTTTGGGAAGTGGTTTTACAGGTGGTTAGGTGGCTAAATGAGGTGTCATAGTGAGGTGTCTTAGTTAACGTAGTGATATTTAAGGGGGAATAACTAACTTATTTAATCTAATTAATTAACTAATTATTTTATACTATAGAGATGTGAGGGTCGTGACTGTATTAATTGAAGGTGGTTAAGAGGGACGATATCATGAAGTGTCGTAAATGAGTTGTATTTGGTTATGAACATGTCTGAGCTTAGGGGATGTAAATTTTTGGTGTCTACATTTGCCCCTTTTTGTATGGAAATTTTTTTGACAATTTGCTAGACAAAAATGATGAAGAAGAATTGTGTTGACATGGGTGAGTTTGCTGTAGTGCAATAAATTGATCACTAGTGTGTTGTGTTTTTAAAAAGTGCTTGCTCCAACTATGGGGATGGAAAGCGAAATGTTGGAGAATCAATTAATAGGGCAGCTAAAGGACCCGATACCTATAGACATATGACCCTAACTAGGTAAAGCTTTTGAGTGGGAAAACCAAATGATGGGGGCCAAAGGGCTCATCTCCCATAGATGTATGGCAAGTCCTGATGTTATGACTATGTCTTTGTAAAAAACTATCTTGAGGGATAATACCTTTCTAAAAATCATGACACACTTGTGCAAAGGGTAGAATGACATGTGGTTGGGAAATGTAGACATGGAAGTCTAAAACAAGGGAATCATCCGTGATTGGGAAAATCATTGATGATTTCCTCAATCGCTAACGATTGGGTCATGGAAAAAATTGGCAGTATAAATACCCAAATGTATTGTTTATTTATCATTTTTACACTATACACAACAATGACTTGTCAAAGAGTGATTAAACATGTTTTTTTAGAGCCAAATACTACCCAAATGGGTGGTGAGGTTGATGAGGAGAGGGTTGAGACTGATGTTGTTGTAGCTCTAGATATTGCTATAGTGATGACCGAGAAGGCCGTAGTGGAGGTAGAGAGATATGTCACTCGTAGAGAGCAAGATGAATTAGTGGGAGTGTGAGATACTATTATTAGAGAGAGAGAAGGTTTAATCATAGAGCGTGATGGGATCTAGGAACAACTTGTACATATATCTTCTGATAGAGACATGTACAAGAGTCAGAGAGATAATTTCAGGAAGGCCTTGGGGATCACAGGGCCTTCTATTTCTGGCACGAAGCTATCAGTGTTGGTTAGAGAGAGAGAGAGGATAATTTACAACACCTTCTGGTATGATTGCGGTGTCCCATATTGAGGCTGTGAGAGGGGAGATGGACTATTATACAGATATGATCATCAAGAACTACCCCAATGCCGCTTTATATGTTGACTACATAGCTGCCCAAGGGGATGCCACAACAGTAGCTAGGACCAGTGATAGTGCAGTGAGTGTGGGGCAGCCATCTTGGAGACTACCGAGAGGAGATGATGGTGCAGGAGGAGCCACTGGTGGTGGTCCTATAGTGGGAGGCACTCTCGATCCTAGTTTGATAGATTTTACAGTTTGTTTGTAGGCTCATAGAAGCCCTTTTTCCTATGACATTATTTTGATTGTATGGATAGTAGACTTTGATATATATATATATATATATATATATATATATGATGGTGATGATTTTAGTTCTCTTATTGATAGCCTTAGAGAAGCCCTTGATGTGATATGGTTATTTGATTTTAGATATGATGATGATTATGATTATTGTGATTGCTATAATGTTTATGATGTTTGTAATGTATGAAATATGTGTTGGATATACTAATGTTTATGTTTTTTGATTATAAGTCTTGATGTTAAACCATCCTTCAGGAAATGTGACCTATCCAAAATACATTAGCTTAAAATCTGATTGAAATGAAATGAAGTAAAAGTGGAAAAAATGCCCCATTGAATAATATGTGTGTAATGGGTTTTGATAATGCTTGCACTTGTAGCCCCTCAAAATGTTAAATGAAACTATCAATGGAAAGTTTATTCACATCATAATGGATAAAGTATATTTGTTAATGGTAATAGAATAAAAGGACAATATAGAATGTCATGCCTTTTATAGGGGAGAAGGGTTCTCCTTTTTCCACGAATTCATAGGAAATCAATTCCCCATCTTTTGTAATGAGATATTTTTGAAGCAATTTGATCAATGCGTAGGAAGTTTTCTTATAGGGAAAGTTGATCGATGTGGGAAGCTTTCTTTGATGCTTTATGATTTTGACTATGCTTTATAGAGGTTGATCAAATTGGGAAGCCTTTTACATGAGTAGTCCATCCTTCTGATGGTATGGTTTACATTTTATATTTGACTTAGAATGGCCGATCCTTTGACGGATCGGTTTGTGACTTAAAAATGGTAGTTTTCCTTTGAAGAATCAGTCTACTTTAATGTTGTAACAATATGATGTTCGAATAGTTTTCCTTCGAGGGACTCAGTCTATCTTTTGACTTTTGATAAGGAAGAATCCATATATGTATTTTTTATTTTATTTGCAGTTGAGAGTGCAAGACCCCAATAAACCACTTACTAAGGAGGGGATAAGATGCTTTTATAGGGGGCACTGCATCTATATGCCCATGTGTATGGATATGATGAAAAAGGGTGATGGAATGATTCTGAGCTTAGTGAGGTGGAAGGGTGTTATTGCTTTGATGGTAAGATCTTGATTGAAAATTTTCTATCATGATAATTAATCATTTAACATTAGAAAGGCCACAAGTGCAATGCATTTAAGAGGTTCCACTGTTCAGGTTTCTCCATCAAGAGAAGAGAGATAGATATGCTCTTGGCCCATATTTGTGAGTAATAACATATGGACTAATCCATTTGGGGGAAAATTTTCCACATTTACTTCATTCTAATGTAGTCACATTATGATTTTCCTTAAGTACGAGATCACAAATTTTGAAGTCACGTTCCCTGACATGTTTGTTATATGCTCTACTGATGTGTTGTAGATAAACTTGGTGATGTTCAAGGGATGTTAGATGATTTTTCATCCTCCAATTCTAAGTTGTGGAAGATGAATTTTGCATGATTTTCTTCATCAGGGATGAAATCCTTTAAAGATACACGAAGTGATGGGATTTAAATTTCTAGGGGTACAATGGCTTCAGATGTAATAAACGAGTGAATAAGGGGTAGTACACTAGTAGGTGTTCGGAAAATGTTAGTTTGATAAGCCCATAAAGCAAATGGGATTTGAAGTATGCCAATTCCTGTCAACGTCATTTACTGTTTTCATGAGAATTTTATTGAGCTGTTTTGTTAGAAGCCTTGGCTTCTCCATTTTCTTGAGGATAGTATGGTGATGAAAAGCTAAGCTTAATGTTGAATGTGTCAAAAATTTTTTTAACCTCCTTATTCTTGAAGGATTTGTCATTATCTGTAATGAACATATGTGAGGGATGCCAAAGCAGCATATAATGTTTTGATATATGGAATTGAATGATAGGTCCATAATTTGTTGAGGTCAACAGGAATGGCTTCGACCCAATTTAGTGAAGTATTCAGTTAAAGTGATGATTGAGTGATGTTGTTGAGATGATTTTTGATTAATTACACCAATGAGGTCCTAACCCCCATTGAGAGAAAGAGCCACAAGTCCTGTGCGAAGGTTGTAATTTTTGACTAAGGATGTGAATAAGGTCAGAGTGAAGTTGACATTTAACACATTTCTTTATGTATGCACAACAGTCTTTGGTGATTAGTACGCCTGTAATATCCTAACCATATGATACGTTTAGCGATGGCGTTGCCACTGAAATTTCCATCCACAAATACCATTGTGGATTTCTGTCTGGTTGCTATTATTTGATTCATGTGCTTTGAAGACATCATAATAATACACCATCAAAACTTTGTTTGATGGAGAATACCTCCTATGATGACGAAGCGAGTGACACATGTTGAAGAAAATATCATTGATTGCTTTGGGATAGATCTAGTGGGAGTTTAGATTCATCGAGATAATCAAATATTTGGGCGTACCATAAATCTGATGGATTTTCGTCAATGTTATGTTTATGGAAAGTAGTTCATTTTTATGTGAAGGATGGTCCAAATGTTGAATTACTGCATGACATCTTAGTTTTATATCCTTTGATTTCTCTATTTTGAAGGGCACAAGAGATCCTAGGGAAGCCATAGTGTCCGTGAACCTATTAGAAGATCATGGAATAACTTGAATAGTGTCATGATCAAATGCACCAAGGAGGAACATGCCAACAACCTTATACTTTTGAAGGACCTAATTTTTACATTGGTATTATCCTTTGACTTGACTGATGATGAGTTGTGAATCTTCTGTAAATTTCTAGATCGTGGACACCTAGGAGAATATTAGTAGTTAAACCCACGATTAAGGCTTCATATTTTGCCATGTTATTGGTACACTCAAAATTGAGTTTGAATGATAATGGGATGGGAATGTTCCAAGGTGGTATAATGACCACACTGGCTCCTCCTCCTCCTTGAAATTTAGCGCTTTCGAAGAAGAGGATCATTTTAATTGGGATGGAATTTGGTTTTGTATTCATTAGACTCAATGATGTTATTAATGGATTCATCTAGGAAAGCATTTCGTGAGGTGGTTGATTATCTGGAAGAGGTTACTTCAGCGAGTTGATCCGATAATGGCCTAACCCTTAATGGAAATTTGTGGTTTGATTTCCAAGTCAAACTCATTCATTAACATGAGCCATCGAGTTATGCAGTCATTATGATAAGGCTTGGCACGCATGGATTTAAGTGTATTGTAGCTGGTAACAACCTATGTTTTGTAATTAAAAAAGATAATGTCGTAGCTCTAGAGGTGGCAAAATACAATGCACAACACAGATTTCTTAGTCTTCTGTGTAACGTGTCACATATTTGTGAAGTGTGTAGACTAATATAATAAATGGCCTTGCTCATGTCCTTGACTATCACAGTGAGCTATCATGGCTCCCATAAGGAATGTTCCAAGAGTGGATAAGTATAGATAAAATGGTATCCCCTTCATGCAGGTGGAATGAGAAGAGGTGATGGACAGTAAAAAATACTGTTTAACTTGATCAAATGTCTTTTTGGAAATCAGAGTCCCAATAAAACTCAACATCTTTTGTGGAAGCAAGTGATGAACTAGTTGGTAGTGATCAGAGAGTATATGATATAAATCGTCAGGATGGCCTGTAATTTTCCTTGGATGCTATACAGTTGTTTAAGATTAGAAGGTGGAAGCATTTCGATAATTTCCCTTAACTTTAGCGGGATTGACTTTGATTACTTGAATATACATGATAAATCCCAAAATATTTCCTAGTGAGAACACCAAAAACACACTTTGCAGTGATTAAGGTGAAGGAAAAATTGAATTAGGCGAGTGAAGATTGAATCTAGGACCTCAAGATGGTTTTCTCTAAGATTTAAATTTTTCGAGGAGGTCATCAATGTAATACTCAACAATGTTATGGATAAGATCATGGAAGACGTATGTCATAGCGCGTTATGATATGTTGCCCCTATGACATTTTTAAGCCCAAAAGGCATGACACAGATAGCAAAAGGTTCCCTAAGGGGTAATAAAGGATGTTTTGTGTTGATCATTGGGTGTGATGATAATTTGATTATAACTTGAAAAACCATCCATAAGGGAGAGCATTTTATGGCCTGTTGTTAGATTGATGAGATTTGGTCTATGTTCTGGGAGAGGGAAATCATCTTTCGGATAGGAAAGATGGAGCTCCCCGAAGTTTGTGCAGATACTAGATTTTTCTCAAGGTTTTGGTGACGAGGAAAGACATTGGAGACCCATTAAGGATAATCAATAGGTATGATGAAGTTCACAGTTAGGAGGTGTTACAACTCTTCCTTAACAAGCAGAGTTATACGAGGATGCATCTTGCGGATTTTTTGTTTGAATTGGTTTGGCATCAAAATATGTGACTATGTTATGTACGATGATACTAGAGTTGATCATGGGCATATCACTATATAACCAAGCGAAAAGGATTGGTGATACCTTATCAGAAATTTTGTGAAATCATGCAACTCTTGTGCACTGAGACTTTGACTAAACTTTGATTATGCAAGGATCCTGATACGGTTCCTAAATTAATGTCGATGGTTGATTCATTTAGAAGGGTTGGTGTATCAGCATGGTAAGGATTTCTGAAGAAAATTCTCTTCAGTTCCCATGTGAGAAAGAATATCTTGATCATCTTGACAATGAAGAATATCTATAACAGGTGAGTCTTCCTCAACCTTCTCTGGATGAATAAGTGGTAATGATTCAGTGGAGTGTTTGGATTGAATGATAAGTGGTCTGAAGGATATAGTATTGATTAAATTTTTTTTGGGCAGGATAGGTATAACATCATCTCAATCCATGGAGTCCTCAGGCCTGATGGATGATGATGATTCTGGTTTGAGAATGGATATGGGAGTTTCATGTTTGGATGCAATGGTCTTAGTGATTTCTAGGGTAAAGTTTCTATAACCTAGACCATTTTTATTGTATGGTTTGAGAGTGCGTTGGATGGGTTGGTCATGTATTCCTTGTTCATATTGTCTGAGGCCAAAACCTTTCCATGCACAATGATGGAGATACATATGAGTAAAGTTGAGGTTATCAAGATATTTAAATCACATTACATGATGTGAACAAGTCAGATGAGATACTGGATTGTCAAGTATTCCATAGACAAGATTTGTTTTAAGGTATGCTAGTCCATAGGAGATAACATCTCCTACATCGGGATCGTACATAGGTTTCTTATCAGGATGACTGTGTTGGTTGGATATTTTGTCAAACCAAAATATGAGGTTCAACCACAGTACATGGGATTAAATCCCTCCTCAAAGACAGGTGAGGCTGCCTATTTATTGCTAATCTAAAACACAGTAAATAATCTATACAATATTCACACTAATCTAACCATTGGGGGTTGGGATGAAATCCCGAAATCCACATTCACACGATTCAAGGATATTGCTTTCGTAAGTGAAATAGGTTAGAAACTGTTACAGTGAAAGAAGCACGGTAGAAAAGAAATGGGAGAAACGTATTTTCTTTCGAGTAAACACAGAGCACGAAATAATCATACGAGTTTTAGATCACAGATATAGTGTCTGAGATAATTAGAAACACTGAGATTCTATGCAAAGAATAGCTTTAAGATCATGAACATAAGAACACTGTCTTAAATAAGATATATTTCACAACACAAAGTCTGCAAAACAATATCAAATTCTATTCTTCAAAATGATTGAAAGAAAACACAAAGTTTTTCTCCTTTCCAATAGCCTCTTAATGCTTCAAAAATTCTCGACCCTTTTGAATGCACAGGCATCCCTTATTTATAAAAAAAGAAGCTAGAGATAAAACAAGACAGATCCTAAAGAGTAGCATGCTAACTGGATGTTTCAGTTTTGCATGACTCTCACGCAGGAGATCAAGTCAAAACATGAATTAAAAATATGATAAAACGAAAATAACAAAGACATGTCAATCTAAAAATAGAAATGACATGGGCCGTTGGGAATTAATCCGAATCATCATCTTTTGCTTCTTCTTCTTTCTCCTCCTCCGTAGCTGAGACTGTTTGTTACGAAACTCCTGGAACTTTCGAATAATGCCTTGCATTTCATTCTCATCAGGCGCAGTGGAGTGATCATTCCACATTTCGCAGGTTTCATGAACATCACTGGCAGTGCCAAGAAGTTTCTTCAATCCTTTGCTGAGCTTTCTTAAGGCCTCTAAAGTGTGCTCAATTATTACAAACTGACCAATGACTTCAAGGTCAAATCCGTGTACAGGATTCATGCTGAATAGGGATTCCTAAATTTTGATTTGAAGAGATCATCTGCTGATAGGATACCTGCATTCCCAACTGACACCTTTGGACAAATCTTTAGCAATTCTTCTTCCAGATCACTTTTCCCATCGATCAATTTATCCCTTGATTCTCTCAACTTGCTGCAGGCTTCGTTGAGAATCTTTACTCTGAACTTGATGGTCTTGATCAGCTGAAAGTGTTTATCTGTATGTGGAAGAATGCCTTCTTCTACCAAGAGATGTGCTGGAAGAAGAGAAGAACCCGACACGCTGAAGAGGATGTCGGAAAACCCTGAGAACCCGACAAGTTTGATCTGTTGGAACTTTGGCAAAGCCCGACACTTGCTTTTCAATGACGGAAACTGGCGGAAACCCAACACTCACTGTCAATGGCGGAAATGGGAGGAAATCCGGTGCCCACTTTTGATGACGGAACTTCGGAGATTCCCGACATTTACTGTTGAGGTCGGAATGTTGTGAAACCCTGATACTTCAAGCTTCCTTTATACTCTGGGCCTTTGAATCTGCAAAACAGTCTTCAAAATCTGGGAAACAAAAACAGAGTCTTTCTCGAATTTTCACATATACAACTTCCTTTCTTTTTTGTTATTCATATGTCCATACATCATGCATATAATTAGAATTTTGGAAGAAACAGCATCAATTGATAGTCTCAAAAAGAAAATAAACCCTAAAAACCCAAAACCCTTTCCAAAACAACACAAAAAGAAGAAGGGAAGAAAACCTTCAACAACTGGCAAGAAATTGGGAAGAAAATACGCGGAATGGATTCATAAAAATCAAGATATAAAGAAGGGAAGAAAAATACCTTCGATTCGAGACATGTAAGATTGAAAACAAATGATCCAATCGGGCAATGTGAGTTTGCGGGTTTTGAAAGCGGAAGAGCATGCGAAAAATCCACGAATTAAAAATATGAATGGTAAGAATGACGTGGAAATCCGCGTATTTATAAGAAAATTAGTAATAAATACACTTCAGCTCGGCACATGCCAACTCACCAACCATTCGGCATGAATGCCATGTCAGCATGTTGGAGGAGTCCGAAAACCCGACACGAGGAGATTTAGTGCATTTCGGGTCTTGGGTTTCGGAAAACATAGAGCATAAAACATGTGGTGCTTAGATGCTACACAGCCCCGAAAACCCGAATACAAAGGATTGAGCGGACTTCGGAAATCGGAAAACATGGAGCACAAAACATGTTTTGGGTCATGAATGTTCCGATGCTTTGGGGTTCCAAAAACCCGAATACAAAGGGTCTTCTCAATACAAGGCGGGTTTCGGATTTCGGAAGTCAGATGTCATAAAACATGTTTTAACTTATGTACGTTCCGATGCGTTGAATTTCTGAAAACCCGATTTCAAAGGATTTTTTCAATACAAGGTGGGTTTTAGATTTCGGAGGTCACGCGACACAAAGCAGGTTTAAACTTAGGTATGTCGAGCTGTTAGTAACACCCGAAAACCTGATTTTCTTTAAAAGAGGCCATAATGCAAAATCACTTCGAAAATTTCGTAGGGGTCATCCGATTATTTTGTCGTGAACTCAAAACAGGGATAACAGACTGTATGTTTTTAGTGAAGGAATGGAATTGAGCATAAAAAGGTGATATTCCTAAAGAGTGAGACATTTTATACTATCAGTGACAGAGGAATCATCTAGAAGCTTGGAAGAAGGTATAGATGTGATAGTAGATTCTTGATTGGAATAATCAGACATGGATTTAGGTAAAAGTATGTCATTTAGATGGTACATCATGTAATAATCAGTTAATGGATTTGGATCAGTGGGGATTGTGTAAGTCTGAACTTCATGTTCATATTTAAGACATTGATGGAGAGTGGAAGGGACACAATGTATGGTGCGTATCCAAGGGAATCATAATAACATATTATATTAGAAACTCCCATTCTTTGATGTGGAAGATTTTTGGTAGAGGTTTTGACACCAACTTTGAGTGGTAAGATGATGATGCCCAATGTGGGTGTCAATCGTGTCATTGAAGGAGCATAGTAAGAATTGAGCGTTTGAGTGACAATGGTATTGGGTAGTTTAAGGTTGATAAAAAGAAAGGGAGGATATAATGTTGATGGCTGTGCCACTATCGATCATGAATCTTTTAATAGAAATGTCATTTATTTGAGCGGTAATGAAAAGGGGAAAATCATGGTCTTCTGGTCTAAGAGAAGGTATCTCAAATGGTTCAAATGATATAGAGGTGGATGCTTTAAGAGCACCTACAAAATTTGAAAATGAAGTTATGTCGTTAGAAGGTACAATGATGGATTGAAGGGCTTCTATCATGGCATGCTTATGGGTAGGCGATGTTTGGACTAGTTCATAAAGTGACATACAAACTGACGTTTGATGTAATTGTTTAATGATAATTTTTTGTATTGAAGTGGAAGGTGGTGTGGTTGTTGATACATAACTTTTGACCTTTGGTATTGGCATTTGGTTGGTCCCTTCAGGAGCTAAAGAAATGGAGACTTTATATTTACTAGGTGGAGTTGGTAACTCAGAAGGTGGAAGCATGGGGATAGGGGTCCTACTTCTATGAGGCTCAGATGATGATTTTTCATATTATTGAGTATGAGTAGTGATATGGACTACATAGACCTGACATATTAACATTTCTGGAATGAATCCATTAGGTGATGTACAGGTCGAATTTGACGTGGATGTTGCATTTGATTAAGAAGGAAGGAAGAGCGTACTACCAATCTTATGGACTATTTGATAAAAGGCCTTGTAGTCTTTTATAGAATGACCTTGTGTCCTATGATAATCACAAAAGGTATTGAAATCATACTAAGAGGATTTCCATCCATAAAATAATGATGGCTTAGAAGGTGGTAATGTAATAAGTGACCTTTGAAGGAGATCTTCCAAAATAGTAGCGTAACACCTTTTAGGTTCGAATGCAAATGGTAATAATAGACCATTATCCCTCTTGGGAGAAAGTGGAGTGGATGGTTTTTCCTAAGTTGTTTACTTGGTGGCAACAAAGGTTTTATAGCCATTATAATAGATGATGGACGAGGATTTCCACATTTGTTATTCCACAGTGGGTTCCTATGAAATACCCTCGCCCTCCAGCTCCTATCTAATCTGACTACCCTTTGAATTTGCCACATATAAAAAATGTTGGTGTAGCATCTGGTTAACCTGATGAGATCCTCTCCACTACTACTTTGAGCTTCTAGTGTGATGGAAAGTTGTGTAACTCTAATACCAGGCAGTTAAGTGCACTTGAATTGGAGTAGTGCTGGGATGGGTGACCTCCCGGGAAGTCCCAGTGTCATTTCCTCCTAATGTTGTTGGGCCTAATTTGGTGAATACATGGTGAGCTCAAGGCTAATGTGGTTAGATATGGATCCATCATGTGGGGGTGCGTTGGCGTAGAAACTGGTTAACACGATGAGATCCCTCTCCATTACCTATTCAAGCTTCTGGTGTGATGGAAAGTTGTGCAGGTTTGATACCATGAAGTTATGCGTGCCCGACCTAGAGTAGTCCTGGGATGGTTGACCTCTTGGGAAGTCCCAGTGTGATTGCCTCCTAATGTCGCTAGCCCTAATTTACCGTCACACCAAAAGTTCGAGCTTGTGGTGTGATGACAAATAGTTTGGTATCTCTTCCTAAAGGAAGAAATATGGTTAGGTGTAAGTGGGTATACCAAACCAAATACGTAGCTGATGGGTCCATTGACAAGTATAAGGCTTGTCTTGTTGCAAAGGTTTTTTCACAAGTTGAAGGTATTGATTACTTTGAGACTTTTGCACCCATTGCCAAGATGGATTCTGTACACCATGTACTTGTTATTGCTGAATCATAGGAGTGTCCCGTATACCTGATGGATGTGAAGAGTACCTTCTTAGTTGGAGACCTACAAGAGGAAATATACATGGAGTGGACGACTGGATTTATTCTGGATTATTCTCTTGTTTTTAGGCTCCAAAGGTCTCTCTATGGTCTCAAATAGGCCCCTCAGGCTTGGTATGAGAAGATGAATTCTTTTCTTCTATCTACTGGTTTTGTTCATTGCCACTCTAATCATACAGTGTATCTCTAGCATGTTGGTGAGGATATTATGATACTTGTCTTGTATGTTGATGATTTGTTACTTACTAAATGCTCTTATTCCCACATTTAGAGTATTTAGAGGGCTTTTTCTACACAATTTGACATGACAGATCTTGGGCTATTGCATTATTTCTTTGGTTTGTAGATTTCTCTGAAAAATTCAGGGATTAATTTGAGTCAGCAAAAGTACACCCACGATCTTCTTAGGTGCTTTGATATGGCTGATTGCAAGCCAAGTCCATCTCCTTTTCAGTCTAGAGTTACTCTTAATTACACATGTACCACACCACTTTTTGATCCTACATTGTATAGGCGGTTAGTTGGGAGTCTCATGTACTTAACTAATACTCACCTTGATATTTCATTTGTAGTAGGGATTTTATCTTGGTTTTCACATTCTCCTCATAGTAGTCACTGATAGGTTGCTAAAAGGATTTGCTCTATTTGCAGGACACTTCCCACTTTGGCCTACACTACACTAAGGGTTCTACTCAGTTGGTTGGGTATATAGATTCATATTGGGTAGGTTCTATTGATGACAGAGGTTTCACTTCTAGATATCTTTTTTTTCTTGGTTCTTCTCCATTTGCTTGGGCATGCAAAAAGCAACATGCTATTGCACTTTCATCTTCAGAGGTAGAGTACAAGGCAACAGTTACATCGAGTCAACAGATTCTTTGGCTTCAATAGTTATTAACAGAGTTTGGATTCCCATAGGATTCAACAATTGTATTTTAGTGTGATAACCAAAGGGTAATTCACATTTCTCGCAACCCAGTTGGGCACTAACAGACCAAGCATATTAAGATACACATCCACTTCATTCGTCAACACATTCAGGATGGAGTTATTTGCTTGGAGTACATTCTGACTTAGCAAAAGGTTGCAAACATCTTTACGAAGCATTTTGCATCACCTCTCTACATTGAGTTAGAAGGAATGCTTGGGGTTTCAAAAGTTGTTCTTGGGGGTGTTTGTGAGAACATATTCCTTCTTCTTCTTCTTTCTCTTTCCTTCTAGTAGGATTCTTTCCTTCTTTTGGTTCGAGATTTCTTCATGGATATATTGTACATGAGTACCTCATCAGGCCTAGTTGTCAGGACTCATACTGTGGACATGCCACTTCTATTTTGGCCCCTAGCTCCACTTGAGGGGGGGTGTTAGAGTAGGTATTCACCTTAGCTCATGTTCACCTAGGTACTTTATTTACCTTTATTGTATTTATACTCACCCACTTATGTGTGTGGATATTTATTTTTATTTATTTAGATATTAGGGGGATATTATCTAGTTGTTAGGTATAGTTCTTTCCTTGATATATGGTATTGACTAGATCCTTGATGTCTAGTTCACTCCTAAATCTATGGTCTTGAATAGTTCTTTAATGACTAGTTATTTCCTTGATTTATGGCTTGATCTACGACCTTGACTGGTTCTTAGATTGTTATTCCTTGCCTATATAAGCAAGGCCCATTCTCATTATATTTCATTGAGTTCCATAATAATATATGATATTGCTGCTCATCTGTTTGCAAAGGTTTATTAAAATTTATTATGGAGAATTAATTTCATCTTATTGATCATTGTGTTTTATTAGCATGTGTTCTTGGCTTGGCATGATCTGGTTATTGTTCCTTTTATAGTATCAGAGTTGTACAACTTTCTATGACACCAGAAGCTTGAACTAGTAGTGGAGAGGATCTCATCATGTTAACCAGTTGCTATGCCAACATTTTGTATATGTGGTGACTACAAAGGGTAGTCGGATTAGATAGGAGATGGAGGGCAAGGGTATTCCATACGTGCCCACTATGGAATAAAAAATGTGGAAAGTGGGCTTATGGTGGGGGCTTGATAAATGATCCTTGCCTCTGGAATAATAGGATGGTTAACTGGTATGAGGGTAGAAGGATTACGTTGGAGATTTTGATCTAAAGGGATATGTCGAGGGCCTCTGAAATATGGAATGGTGTTATGTTTAGAGGGTCCTCTAGGATTTGGCATGACAAGAGGGTCTCCAAATGTTGGAATACCCCTTGGATGAAAGGATGGATGAAAATATGGCGGACCCCATAAATGATAAGTTTTGTCATAATGAGGACTTCTAAAAACCTGGACAACACCCTTTTTGTTAGGTCCCTTTGAAGTTTTGGATGGAATAGGTGTATTTGTTGAGGTTGATGCTAATGAAGGAAGGGGATTTTGAATAGTATAATTTATGTCATCTAAATGGTTCATGGGTTTTGGATTATTTATATTCACACGCTGAGAATGAATACAATCCTTGGTTGGTTTAGGTGGAAGCAGTTGGGATAAGAATGTTTCGAGTGGTACCATAGTTATGTTTGTGAATCTAGATGAAGGTGTTAGTGTAATTGTATCTGAGGATGTGGGCATGGATTTAGGAACAACGTCTGATGAAGGTATGGACACCGGTTTAGTGGTACGTGGTGGTTCCACAATTGCGAGTTTATCAAACTATAGTATTGATTCTGTGGGTATTGGATCATTGGGTGACATGGGTGTTGGAGTAGTTTGTATGTTGATTTTAGCAAGAGGAGATTCTACAATTTCAGGTTCATTTGCTTCTCATGTTGGTTCTATGGATTTTGTTTCATTAGGTAATAAAATGGGTTGAGGAATAGGCTCAATTTTTCATTATCGTATTAATGGTGTGGATGGAATTTTCTTGTGGGGATTCAAAATATGAGGGGTGGTTCATAGGAAATTTTGTTTAAATATGTCAAGATTCTTGTTTGTGGGTGTGTTTGGGTTGTCTAAGTGAAGGTCACCCTTTTCAATCAAATATTGAAGCACATTTCGGAATGTGTGACACCTCTCTATGTCATGACTGTTAACCCTATGGAATTTACAATAATCATTATCACGGTACCAAATGGGTTTTGATACCGATATGTCAATAGGTATGATGGGTGGAAGTGATATAATGTTAGAGGTAAGCAATTTGTCACAAAATTGTGCCATAAGTTTCTGCTATGGGTTTATAGTTGCATTGTTGATGAATGCATTCAGTGGTAGGATTTTCTTTACGAACAGATTTTACTACAATAGAGTTAGCAGCTGATTTAGACTTATCTATAAGTTGGATGTGGACTTGGGAGTAAATTCCATTTTTGGTTTCTTAGGGAAAATATTTACCTACCCATCTTATAGGGCTTGCAATTCTAGTTTACGAGCCATGGTAAAAGCCTCGTCAAAAATTTAGAATGATTGAATTTGTAAGGTGAATGAAATATGTTTAGCACGGGCACAAAATAAGATATCAATTAGCTCTTGTTGTGGTATTGAAAAGGACAATTAATTGGTAGTGTCCCTCCAATGAGTGAAAAAAATGGTGGTAGACTCATCTTCAAATTTTCTAATGTCATACAGGTCGTATATGGTGATTTTATGGGCTATGTTGATATAAAATTGATCTAAAAATAATTGTATGAGTTGTTCGAAAGAGAAGAGGGAATGTTGTGGAATGTTTTTGTACCAATATAAGGTGAGACCGGAAAGAGATGTGGGAAAGGTCCTCAATATGAGGTCCTGATCATGAGCTATCAGGTAGCATGCATGACGAAAGCCACAAATGTGTTGTTGAGGGTCTTCTTTGCTATAGAGCTTATCTAGTTTGGGAATCTTCCAGTGAGGTGGATGCGGTTTGTATGGTATAGAAGGATGAATAGGCTCATTATAAATCTTTTCATAAGAGAGCATGGTTTTGGATGTTGATGAAGCAGATTCTAAACTAGATATGTGGCTTAGAAGGGCCTCAAGAGCGTAAGTTTGTGTCGATTTCTGTAGAGATGAGCTAGGTTAATACAAAGACTGGTTTGGTTGTGAGTATGCTTGGTACTATTGTGGGATGTTTTTTTGATAGGGTATGTTATGTTGAGGGATATTAGGTTGATATGGGACATGATGATGATAAGGTTAGTTCTATTACAAGATATGATGTTGTGGAATGTTTTGTTGAGGTATGTACTGCTAAGGTATGTGTTGTTGATATGGGATATTTTGTTGAGGGATGTTTTGATGATAAGAGATGTTGTGATGTGGTATATTTTGATGACATGAGGAGCCTTGTTGTGAAGTGATAGGCTATGAGTTTTGGAAATGTTGGTACTACAATGACATCGATACATGTGTAAGAGATTGTGAATATGTAGATGTTTGTTGAAAGGATATGGCCAAAGTACCAAAGGATGATACTTATTGTGGAACACTTTATTGTGGGATATAGTATTATGATATGTTCTATTGTGGTACAAAGGTCAATGGTTGTGAAGTTTGTGGCATGTATTGTGAAATTGGGTGTGTACTAGAAATGGAACTAGTATTAACCAATGGTGTTGTTGTGGGAATGGACATAGTGATGTTCTGGATGGGAGTAGTAACTTGTTGGGAAGGAATAACTATAGAAGGGGTGATGGAACTCAACATAGGTGTTTTTACTTGCAAGGAGACTTGAGGAATGGATGAGGAGGAAATGACATTGATAAGAGGAGGTGTCGATCCCATAGAAGGACTTGGTGAGGATTTGGATTGCTGAGAAAATGTGTTTTGTGATGAGATCATGTGAAGGTCGTAGACATGAGCTTAGGAGACATTGAATTCCTCAGGTTGAATGGTGAGAAATTGTTCATTCAATGCATCAAATGGGTTATAAAAGCTAATAAAATTCCAAGGTGGAATATATTTTGTTGTTTTGATTTTACCTGAAGAGTAGGGATATAACTGTTCAACAACAAGGTTTTGGTTTTGATCAATAAGTTGTGTAATGGTAGGTGAAGAGTTATGAGCATGGACAATGAATTGTGGTGTGAACAGTTGCATTTGTACATTTATTGTTGTCAGGTAGGCATTGAGAGAAATATTATTTGAATCTAAAATTTCTTCAAAAATAGATCACCCCCATTATAAAATGGGATCTCAGATGTTGTGGGAGAAGAAGAATATTTTGATTCTAGTGTATAGAGAATTTGTTTGTGATATTATTGCAGAGTGAAAATATTGTTGTCTTTTTTCATTGTTATAACCAGTCCCTAATTCATTCCAAGTTTGTGCATCAGAATAGAAATTGGATGTGTTTCTTTGATAAATTAATGCTTGTGGTTGCATAGGTGAGGAAAATGTCGTGGGAAGTGAAGTAGCGTAAAATAGAGATTGTTGTTGAAATGCAAATAATGAGATAGACATGTTTTCATAAAGTTGGTTACATGTTTGTTGTATAGTGAGCACCATAATAAGTAAATACACACAAACACTTAGAAAAATGAATGATATCTAGATGGGTAAATTTACAAATAGAGAAAAAAAGAAAGTAGAGTGTTAATTTGTATTTATCTTGCTTAGTTGTGAAAACTGAAATGTGTAAAATTAGGTCACAAAGGTCCTAAGAAATGGCTAAAGCTGGTTTTGTGTGTCTTTTAGGGTGGATTCTTTGATATACCTGAAGGTACGTGAGGCCCAAATTTGTATTACCACCGGTATGGGCATGTATATTGGGGCCTACCCCCTCACTTCATGGTCCAGCTGCGATAAGGGAGTTAGGTGATGAGCCAAAATATACTAACATGAGGGTATTTATACTCATCCACAACACCGAGTCAGTTTCCCTATCAGGTGATGAAATCCCAATAAATTTAACTTGGGTATGAAGTATTTTTAATGCATTTTTCATTTATTTTGTATGTGGTTTGGTTGTGTGTGAGGGAGGAGTAAGTGGATGTAACCAATTTTACCTCCTAATTAGATTATGTGAAGCAAGAAGAATGCAATTTTTTATTTTAAGATTTTGAAATGAAATGTTGGTTTCGATGAAGATAGAAAAACAAGAATGCAAGATGGGAAGTTAAATGGAGGGATTTAGAACTTACCATGAGCACACTCCCCATTTTTTAATTTGAATTTAATTTTATCAATATCAAAAATATTTTCTTAATGAAGCCTGAAAGTACAATTTCCAAAGAGGAAAAATCCTGTAATATGATTAGAAGCAATAACAAACAATAAAAAAGACACTGTAGCTGATAATGGGAAATTAGAAAAACAAAATAGAGGAATTGCTAGCAATTGGGACAATCATGAGTGATTAAGCCAATCGATGGCGATTGATAGTTAGTGAAAAAATAATCAAATTAATGATAAAATGAAGAAATTAATAGGGGTTCAAGTGTCCCACTAGGCATGCCAGAATGTTTAGCATGGTTTTTACCTTTGGTTTCTTGATTGTTTCAAGGGGTGACAATTGAGCTTGACATTAGTATGGCAGGGTTTCTAGGATACCAGCAGTGTATATTGTGTATGTTTGTGCACCATTTAAAACAATGGATCAAAGCTTCTTTACCTGTAAACAAGCCTACAAATCATGCTTTAGACAAAACAATGTTACTTTTCATAAAACACTCATGCTTTTATTAATGTTTATGATTGTGCTACAAAATGATAAGATGAAATTTTGATTATCACTTATTTAGAGTAGATACATATAGCTAACATTACTCATGATTTAAATTCATAATTCAAGCTCCCGGTATGTGTAGATATTTTCAGACACATTAGATGCTATAGAGCCAATTATCTCTTCCTCTTCCTCAGTAAGGTTAGAATTAGGGATGAAGATGTAGTCCTCAACAAAGAATTCAGAATCCTCCTCCTAGGTGTCGTAAATGTGAGTAAATGTTGTGTCAGTGCTAGATATGCTGATGTGACTGTGGGTGTCAAACTCCAAAGCGGTGCAGTAGCCCTCGTCTAGGAGCTCTAGGCCATCTCATATTGAACAAGATCCTCTTGAAGTCGTAAAGCTTTTTCATATGCATCCTAGAAAGCATCAGTAGCTTCTTAGATACGTTGATTGGAGGCAAAGATAGCCTCTAGGTGATCAAACGGGGCTACTTGTATTGCACAAAGTTCAAGATCATGAGCAATTTGTATTGCTCCCAGTATAATGGATGGTGAACAATAGGAAAGGAATCAGTTGTGGGAAGATTAGATCCACCTAATGCCATCTGAAAACATCATACTAGACAGGGGATCCGTAGATAACAAGAAAAAGCTACACATTTTAGTTAGATTTGGCAGAAAATAATGAAAAAGCAAAAAAATACAAGACTCTAGCAATTCAGGGGAATCACAGGTGATTAAGGAAATCGCTAATGATTGCTACTAGTTCTAATAATTGATAAAATAGAGTTAAAACAATTGGTTAAGCTATGATTTTTATGAAAATAGAGAATTAACAACATATGAATGATGTATAAACAAAAACATACCTACTATTAGTATCTAAAATGAACAAAACAAATAAATTACCTTGTAGAACGAATCAGTTTGATGGATGGATGGAAAAATATGGTTGAACACTAAAAATGAGAAATTTGACGATGGATTTGATGTTCGTTAGGAAATGTAGAGTTGACAAGAGTTGATATGAAGTGCTCAGATGTCTGATACATTGGAATTGAGATAGAAGTCACATGTAAAGTGTGAGAATATGTGCTCCCAAATGAGGTTTGAAAACACATATTTATAGATTTCTAGTGATCGGGTAAATCACCAGTGATTTCAGAGAAATCTAGTTTGGTTAATAAATCAAATGATTTTCTTCCATTTTCGAAGAATATATGATAACTTCGAAGTTGTTAAGGTGGTGGAACGGGTAAAAAATCACGAACTAACTTTGTTAGGATAAGGAGGGTTAGCTTTTTTGGAAGATTTAGTTAGTTTAGTTAGTTTAGGAAATGGGTTAGTGCTTTTTGGGAAGTGGTTTTATTGGCGATTAGGTGGTTAAATGAGGTTTCATAGTGAGGTGTCTTAGTTAACTTAGCATGGTGTAAGGGAGAATAACTAACTTATTTAATCTAATTAATTAAATAATTATTTTAGACTTTAGAGATGTGAGGGTCGTGACTATATTAATTGAAGGTGGTTAAGAGGGATGATATCGTGAATTTTTGTAAATGAGTCATCTTTGGTCATGAACATGTATGATCTTGGGGGATGTAAATTTTTGGTGTCTATAGACATATGTTGTAGTATTACTATTATACATTCCTAACTAGGTTTCTATGGTGCATGCAAACTTATGCTAATAAGAATCTAGTGGGACCATATATCAAATATAACAACTATAAAGCATATTGATATAATAAAAAACATGGTACTATGAAATATAACTTAGGTTGTAGTCTCATGAGATGAATTGGTGTGTGATAGTAAGGGTTTAAATCAATGATCAAATAAACATTAGGTTATATAGAGTAGTGATTATTATTCTTAGTATAATGGGTCTTAATGTAAGAGAGTGAATTTTTTATCATCACCCATAAGATAGGTGATTGTGTTAAGTTGATGTATGTAAACCCTAATGATGAGAAAGTTTTGATGTTAGAGTTGTCAAGTTAAGGATTTTTTTATTTATCAAAAATAAAAAATGTGGTCAATTAATAAGCCAGATCTAGAGCATGATAAATTCGATAAGGGGAATTAATCCTCTAGAGTGTACTTGTATTAAATGTATAATAACATTTTTATAAGATAAGATTAGGTTAAGGATATGATGGAATGTTGTAACATTCCCATTTTAAGACTTTAGAAACAAGGGATTTTTTTTTAAAATAATGTTCTTTGTTCTAAATTCATAATTTAGAACACACATTCTTTATCAACCATTCATATAACAGATAACCATATGCAGCTGTAATGACTCGGTGTGCTACCGATCTATTCATTTCATGACTCGGTAAACTACCGATCTATTCATGTTTAACATAAAGTATTGAATAATTTTTCGTATACTACGTATAATTGGTTCTCTTACCCTGTTCAGGGTATTGAGTGATCTGTCTAAGGAACCTATTTACATATTTGTTACCAATAGTCATCTGCATCATGAACCTTAGATTAGGTGACATAAGACAACGCAACCACCATCTTGTGATACTTTGGCCAAAGATTTCTAACATACTGTTCAGATTACTATTCCTTGATGGCATACTCGTCAATCTAGAATACGTCCTTCACCCCACTCTATTATTATCTATAATGTCCTATACTGACTTCCGTTAGTCCACTTGCCTAAGGTTTAACCCTAGTTCGAGTTAACAACATACGTTATGATAGGGAGAGGCTCACTAAGACTTAGGGTAAGTTAGCATACTAGGTCAACATAAGTCAACCCCATGTGCCAAGGTATCCTGAGTCTTAGGGGGATACCCCATATCTTAGACATGTTACTAACCAGACCTAGAGAGAAACTAAGATCAAGTCCATGTGTGTAGATCTAGATGATCAATGCAGAAGGGTGTTGCCACATGTTGACTGCATCGTTGTATCCTCGAGAAGATCCTAATCTTCTCGAAGGTACAACCCTAAAGTAGGTGTGTGCCAACATCCTATAAAACAACCTCATCGAGATGTACATACCTCAAGAAGTTTATTATAAATTTAATTAATTTGGATTATTAAAAATAGATTTTAACAACCTTGCCTAACCCTAATCCAACACTCCTTATGTTCTTCTCTACAACATATTCAATTGGTTGTTAAAGAACTTTCATAGCTTAAGATTTCCTTTAATGTTATTTACTGGACTTAACAAGCCATCAACCATAACAATATATCAATGTCATAAGTTCCATTTATTGTGACTTAACCATTCAAGGAAGTGTAACAACCATCTAGGTTGTAACTGAGTAGACTTTATTAAACGAAGTCTAATGATTAGGAATAACATCTTCAATTTTATTGCATTCTAAAGATAGAGGAAGAATCTTCCTTTACATGATTAAGTGCTAGGGCCTAGCACCCCTATAAATCATTACAAATTCAATAGTTATTATTGAATGTTCATTCCATATAATATTACTATATTGAATTGTTTAGTTATGACATCAAATTCTGCATCTTAAGAAGCTGCATCCTATTTAGGGAAATTAGTCCAATTCCCACTGTCAAAATTATCTAAGAATACTCTATTAAACATATAAATAATATGGATGATATTAACAAGATATGATTCCATCTATGCAATGAGAGTACAAGATAATATACACACCCAAAGTAATAAATTCTCAACATTTAATTCATCTCTAAAACTTATACATTTAGGTATACTACAAGACAATTTCCTTCATTACAAAAGAATACTAATTTTATTTTTCAATACAATTTCAAGAACGATTTAGAGTTCTTCACAAAAATTAGACTTAAATCAGCCAATGGTCACATAAGTTTATGCCTTCCTTTTCACTTACGAAGTCCATCTGCAAAAATTGCTAGCACGGGCCAGTTCAATGAACTGAGCATGATAAGCACTAAGCCTTAAAAAGAAGTGCATTCCAATAATTATTCCATTAAAAAAAAATCTTCTTTAATGAGACAATTATTACATCATATAATCAATAATTCAAAAGCAATGAAAAAGAAGTACATTTTAAACAATTGATTTCACTTCCAAGAAAAGGATAGAATATAATCCACCATATCAGCCTTACAAAATAAAGTCTAATTGATTCTATCAATTATCCTTAGGTAAACAACATGTAATAACATCTCATTGTTCCCAATCTTTCATAAAAGAAAACAACATTTATCTTTGCTTCACGGTAAAGAAGAGTTTAAAGCATGGTTCATATTAGGATGACTCATCTATCTCCTAAACAAAAGAAGAAGAAGAACCATTACAACTATTCCCAAACACAACACATCCAAGAAACAAAATGGATTCAAAACGTGATTTAACTTTTTCTTTTAAAAGACAATTACCTTAAAATTTAACAATTAAGATATTCATCAGAACAAAATTTCATTTTAATCTAAGAAGGAATAGAGAATCAATCGGTCTACATGCAAGTTTAATTTTACTTCCAAATATAGAAGTTAACTTTTAAAGATCTGAAACAATGTTTGAAGATCAAGGTAGACTCATATAGGAGTTACTCTCTACTCTAGATCATCCAAGAAGAATTCTTAAAAAGATAGAGTGTAAGAGACAACTCACTCATCTCAAACCAAACAAGTAAATTCTTGTCAAACAACAATCTGCCAAACAAGCTGACATTTACAGTTCAATAAAACTAAATAATATAATCTCTTCCAACATCATTTCTACAAATGATTATGTAAAGGAAGATCAAACAAGTCATAAATAAATCTCTAAATAAAAAGAGCGAATCTAAACAGAAAAGTTCAACCACTGATCTATCTAGTAGTAAGAATGCACACTGCCATATTTCTTATACTTCTTTACTTTCAAAGAGTACGAGTTTCAATTCCATACATAGAATGAAATAAAAATAGTAGTCCAAAAACACAATCAGTTCTAAAGGAATTACATTCCTTTCCTATATAAAGTATCAAGGTGTATTTAAAGTATTCATAAAGAGATAGAAAAATAACTGATCAGTAATTTCAACATGATCAGAAGTGTCAACAACTCATATTGAAATCCCGTAGTTAGATTTCATTTTTGCATTACAAAAAGAATAACTAGTCCTTGATTCAATAAATATTATAATACAAAAACTATTAGAACAGAGTCAAGTAATCCCTTCATAACAGTACAAAGTACTAATTTACTAAGTTATTCTCATAAATGAAACCCAGAGCCTATTCTAAGAGATCTGAAGATACAAGTTTCCACGGAATAGAGAGGAAAATAATACCCTCAATTAAATGCCATTTACACCTCAGAAAAGAAGAAACAGTTCTTAAAATGAATTTACAAATTTATTCGTCAATCGAGGACATTTTTCATCAAGATCTCAGAGAGTTTTCCCAACAACTCAGCCAATTATTCACCCAATTTTCTTTGAGCAAAAACTTGACAAAATACTTGTAAGTTTTAAACGTTTATTACAAGTAGAACCCAAATCCAAAGTATTAGAACAGATTCGACACAAAGTCCTAACAAAGTTCAGAACTATACAAATAAGCAAATATGAATGCTATGAAAAATAGAAACCTCCATTAACAGTTCGAAATTTCACTAAATAAAACACGGGTACATAGCCAAATACGACTTCAACAATAGTCCCACGTTATCCAAGGTTTCAACACTGGTTTAGAACAACTAGAGGCTCCAAAAACAAATTCATATCAAAACGTATAGCCAAGTATTATCCCAAACAAAACTCTAGTTTCTCACTAAACTTCAAGCCTAAAACGAGTAATAACATAAAAATACCATGTACATTATGAATTGACAGTAACAATTTAGATTATCACAAGGAACTAAGATACAAGCACCAATATTTATACGGGCTTCGACAATAGTCCAGGGATATACAAGATTCCAACATGATTCAGAACAACAGGAACCTCTATCAATAGTTCTCAACAACACAAAACTAGAACCAAGTTCTAAACCAAAAATGAGCTCAAATAAAGGTTCAACAAAACACGAGCTCAACACAAGCTCAAGATGAAATAAAACAAAAACTCCAACAAGGTCAGACAAAACCCAAGGTTCTCAAAAACTATGAACCAAATTTAAATAGCAATGAAGATTAACCAAATGAAATACTTCCATTACCCATTCCAAAATGATAAGGCCAAGTTACAGGAATATGTTTTTTTTTGCATGCATTCTCTTTTTTAATAACTATACATGGTAAGTTTCCAGACAGAACATATTTTACCACGGATTTAAAATCAATAACACAATATTTAATAAACCCAACAAGCCAATAACCAGATAATATGTGTAATATAAGAATCTCAAAATATCAGAATAATTTTAATGAAACATTTATAAGAAAGCATGAGATCTTAAAGTCTAGAGCCTATAATTCCTGATAGCACTTCTGCCAAATTGAAGAGAACCTCCATCCAAGCTCACAACTTCTCCTCTTCTCCACGAAAGATCAAACAACCACCTTCTTCTTCCCCATTTCCTCTTATATATCCCACGAACTGAAAATAGGTCAAAAATCTCAAGAATAGCCATTAAGTGCAGTTCAATCTGATGGTTTGAAAAACAAGAGAGCATGCAGAGCAAAAATCACAAAGTATGCAAAGTGAAACAACCACATACCAACCTGTTTGCATGCCTTCCAAAGTAGTTTGAGCATGAAAACCAAAAACAATAAATTCCATTAACTCCTATTTTTCCGCCTATCCTTCCTTGCCACTGCCTTCCAAGTCTGGCGAATGCCAAATCAAATTTAAAAATAAACCATTTTTAGTGACACTTCCACATAAGCCTCCGCCAAGTTCACTAACCCTTGCCAAAACTGGTAGTAATTCCCTATAATTAAGACCTTATCAACAACTTAAATGCTATTGGAACTGTCACCCATGATACATGTGACCACCAATCCCCCTTCGTGCCCATTATTTTAGGGTAGACATAATTGCTTAGGTTAGATCTTAGGTTAGCTTAGGATAGGTAACCTTGGGATATAATCTAATCAATAAATCACCACCTTAGGTAGTTTCCACATAGGTTAGATTAATTCCAACTCAATAGTTTTTAGGCATTAGGTTAGATCATCACACAACCATATAGCATTAGGTTTAGGATAGTTTAAATATCCTAGAATCCTCTCCACAATCATTTAGTTCAAATCTTAGGTTAGGATAAATTCAATTAACTAACATTGTTAGGTAATAAATATATATAATATATATATATATATATATATATATATATATATATATAATCTTACCTAGCTTAGGATTCCATAGGACAATTCCTTTTGTTTTAGGAACTAGAATGTTTCCTATGATGTGAATAGGCTATAGTTCATTGGTGTCAACATTGTCCTGCCACAATCGAACTGAAAAGATCCAAGCACAACATATGTTAGAATAGAACAAGTTCACACAACAATCAAAGAACTTGTAACTAACAAATTTTAGTCATATGTCTTTTAATTCATGGAATGTCGATTTACCATTTGTTCACAGAGCAGATTTAAAATATTCCTTGGATCACTGAAATTGATCCAAGGATGAGTCAGATTAAAAGATAAGTTCACAACTCTTAAACCAGATTGCAACCCACCTACAAGAAATGAAAAAAATGGATTCAAGGAAGCCATTCCAATTCAGTCAAATGATCTTAAGAACATAAGATGATTTATCCATATCAAGCATGATCTCCAAAAATCAAAAGAACATATATTTATAAGGAAAATCACCTGTCAACACTTGAAATGTAAAGGAGGAAAATAACAACTGTAAATGGTGTTACAAATGTTATACTCTACACTATGTTATGAGAAAGCAAGGATTAATTTGGAGAAAATAATTAATTATTCTAGTTGATCATGTGTTCTAGTTAGAGTATTTTGGAAAACCTGGTAATAAGTGTATTTCTATTATACCCTTATTTTTGCACTTGGATTAGTTAGGGTAGCTATTATATCATATTTTTAAATCATTTTGTTTGTTGATTGTAAGGGAAGAGATCCTATTATGAAATTTGAAGTCTTGTGTTACATTTGAGTGTTTTTATATCTACTTCAGTGGAGGAACATCACATGTAATGTTAAATTATTTCACATTAAACTCATTTTCTTGTGATATAATTTATATCCTTCCGTGTTAGTTAAGGGAGAAATTTTGCTTGGAGTTAACTTGAGTGGAACCTGGAGGAGTATGATTATTTTTATTGTCTAGTGATGTTGGAGTTGGATTATTCATTAAATTTATATTATATTTAATTATAAGTGGCTAGATACATTGCCAAAAACCTTTGTACCTATCAGTGCAAGCCTTTATTCCTTTGAAGATACACATAGATGATTGCACATTCCCTCAATATTTTAGTGAATTTCAAAAAAGAGAGAACTACTAATATTCATATAAGATGAAGATTTTGAGTATCTTAATTTTATTTTTTCCTAGTTAGATTACACTAAATAGCAACATGACCTACTTACACATTTGTATTGTGGCTATCCTGCTTTGTTGAGAATGGTGCATCAACACATAATATTTTTTTGGACTATCCTTATGGAGATTATCTTTAGCTTTGGCTGTAGTTACTTTTTGATGAGATGTGTTGTATAGAAGAACATAATTTTCCTTTTGTACTATCTAGCTTGTCACCCATCCATTTGAATGTACATGGCATGATTTTTCTATATTTATTTTTTATCATGCTAGCTTGGGTGATTAACATTCTTCATGTCTTATTTCATATTAAATTACAAATTGAGGTTGATGCACATGTGGTTGGATATCGTCTGAGGAGATGTGAGAATAATATCATTAGAGTTATATAGGATAGATGTGATAAAACTACAATATCTTGAGAGGGTACTATGACATCATGGATTCGATAGTCCCACCTCCTCCTGTGACTTATCAAAGGTATTCATTTTCTAAGGGAAGGGGGATGCGATGCCAATTTTCCATTACATCCTTTTTCTATGTTAGGTTGATATTACCTTAGTTATTGCTTATAATGTAAATAATTTGCGGAATAGGGTATATGGAATTATTTTATTAAAATTTATTAATATTCATTATGGTATATCTATACTTCAATTTTTCAAAAAGGAGTTCCATGTTATACTACACATATTTTATTCAATGAATTTATGTTGAAAATTGAAGGAGACACATTACTCTTTTCTACGATATGGGTGATTATGATGTTATATTAAGATAGATTGTTTACATAATTTTACAATTTCATGAACTATTAATAATTTATGATGTGGAAAAATAAGATAAACGAACATAATGAATATTGTGATATAATTTCTCATGATTACATATGTTGTGTTGTCAATTGTATGTTATCATAAATGTAGTTCTTGAATTAGTTTCCTACTTATGGTGCAATAAGTGAAGGGAATATTATGGATTACGATATAATAAAGTATTCAAGATATTATAAGAGTAATGTACCAATTATCTTGATTTTATGAAAACAAAAATATTAAAGGATTATAATGAGGATTTTATTAAATTTCTTATGATGATCCAATCATGGAGTGAATTTTATGATTTGTGTGTATATGACTCTTTTTGTGATAACACACTCATTTTGATGATTGTGATTATTAAGTTTTACTATGTTGTTTTAGATGGATATGACTAGTGTAATAACTACACACACATAAACACACATTTACATACTTATATAAGGATGGGGAGGACATACTTCTCAATGATCATTTATCAACATCAAGTCAACTAAACATGGGGTTTTGTGTAGTGGCCTTGTTTGACTAAATTTTCAATATGGTTAGGTGAAAATATTATTATAATAGATGCTTTCAAATTTGAAAGCCTTTCCTAATGAAATCCATATTACTTTATTTCATTTTTTCAAATTTGATTATTTTAATTTTTTTCTTACAACTAGATGAAGAACACTTTTTGAATATTTTCCTAGTTTTATTATTTTGACAATTTTTGACCTTTTTATTTTAAACCACGTACAATTAATTATCCTAAGTCTTCCATAAATAATTATAATATTAAATAATCCATCAATGGGATTGGGTTGACCAAAAAACCCATCCCATGAGTGTAAATCTTGATATTTCACTTACACCAACCTTTTGCTTGGAGTGTTTAACAACTAAAGCTTGTCTTACAAAATCAAATGTAGCCCATAACTATACACATTGGGTAGGTGGGTTTTTATAATCATTTCATCCAATTTTTAGGCTTAAAAGGTGATGTAGGAGAATTTAGTTGGGAAAGAAATCCCGCATCACCTAAAACTATTCAGAGTTAATGCATAGAGAGATGTGTAATGTCATGCCACTCTTAATCATAACACCCATGAAACCAATTAGTTAATTGTTTTCATGGAAGCCATGAGAGCCTATCCAATCCATGAAATACTACTAATATTTTAAATATTATCCTAAACTACAAATTATTATGTTATCCATCCATGCAATATTTCCTATACTAGATAACACCAAACTTATTTGTGTAAATCCTTTTCATGTCGTGCATGCCTACTAATGTTGCACATAACATTGTGCATCACTCCTTACTGCAGAACACTATCCATATATAGTGAAGATATAAAAACATTACCTAGACCACTGGTGCATAAAAATGTCATGATATATTATCAATACCGCCACACACTAATGAACTAGTGAAGCCGTTAGGGAAACTTTTTATTCAATGATGAGATCTACATTTGATATGATAGCCTGCCAATATTGATAAAAATAAAGGGAGGAAAACCTGGTTCTTGATACTTCCTTCATGGACACAAAATAAATAAATGATTTTATTGAGCTTTTTCTAATGGAGGAAACATTCAATATCAGATCAATGACAATTTAGTACATTCTAAGGAATATTCTGTAAAGTGTCTTTTCGATTCAAGGCATATTTGTCTCTTAGTAGAGTTTATATGAATAGAAAGGAGTTGTAATATTATAATAAATGAGTTCAAAATTGAGGAATTGAGTGAATATCCATTGTGAGGTTGAGCCAAAAGTGGTTCTAAAAAATAAATTCTTCAAGCTTAGGATAGGTCATATGATTAGAAATATTAGAAGAATCCTTATAGATTATTATCATAATACTATCAATCAAGTGTAACACCACTATCCCATTGAGTACATAGTAATTTTACTCATTAATAGAAGATTTTTTTAATGTTTCTTGTCAATTTGTTCCTGATATCTTACTTCAGTGATATTTAACTCTACTAAATATTGTGTGGTGTAAGGTGTCCCTTAATTGGGAATCTTGATTGTGAATGTATCGATTCTAATATTAGAGGGAGAATTTTGAATTCCTAGTGAATATATTGGTATATATACTAATATATGTTGTGTCAGTTATCTTGATATTTTTTTCTTTCCATACTAGGGTTGTGGCTAGAAACTAGCTGAAAACATCTTTCATTATTTTTTGGGTAGAAGGAAAAGATCATTTTTTTGAGATATTCCGAAGAACATAGAGATGACACACAAAGTATATATTTATACTAGAGTGAATAAAAAACGAATAATTTTATACTTATCTGATGTGATAAGAAAAATGCAATTCTATTTGGAGGTGTCGAATACATCCCAACATGGAGGAGTTTTTATTGGTGAAGATGAAAGTGATGATTAACATGAATGGAGGGGACCTAGATATTAAGAAACATAATTATAGCATGTAGATGAGTAAAAATACTAATTATTATGTGTAATAATGAGTATTGAATAAATTCACAAATAAAAGTTATGTGTTACTATGGGAGCTTATGTTTGGAAGATTTCATTAACTAGATTATAGATATGGAAAAATACTTCAAGTATGAGAGTGTAGAAAATAAGGTGAAATTTGTGAGTATCATTTTGAAGGGACATGCATCCTTGCGGTGGGATCATGTATATACTAATATTTTTTAAGGGCGGATGGATAATATTGAGAAGTGGGATCAAATAGTGAAAAATTTGAAGGCTAAGTTTAGGTTTGTGGATTATTAGTCCCATTTTTTTTCACAATTACAAAAGCTATGTAAGAAGTAATTGAGTGTGAAGAAGTATGTGAGTATTTCTAGTGGTTCAACATCATATTTAGACATGTAAAAAATTACATATAAAATGTCTCAAGCTATGTTAAAAGTTCACATTTCCATTAAATATGAACTCATTATGGTCAAGTTTATAATTGTGGAAGAATCTTAATAGTTTGATCTAAACGTAAAAGATAATTTCCCCAAAAGAAATTAGAGAAACCCATGGGGAAGGAAAAGTTATCATAAAAAGGTAGATGTTTGCACAGTGATGTAAAGTATTATGGTATGAGGGAGAAAGTTTTTAGCTCACATGAGAAAATTTATACACAAAGAGGTAGAGGTAGATCTGAATTTAGAGGAAGAGGATGTAGAAAAGGTAAAGTGATCCAGAAGGATATTGAAAATAATAATGCATCAAATGAACATAATAGGAAGGAGGAAAGTGAAATAAAATAGAGAAAAATGAGAAGACAAAAAATGGTTTCAATACTACCACATGTACAAGGTGGTAGTTTTCACAACCATCTTAGTGGTTTGGAAAACTCTACGAAGGTTTTTGATATAGGAGAATAAACTTTGTATATAAATAAAATTTGGTTGTCATGATTTTTGGATTGTAACAGGTTGTGGGGGTCCTTTCAAGTGTCCTTGACTCTTTCATATCTATGTTGAGCCCTCCATGTGTGTTAAATGAGAATTTTGTAGTTTCCCTCCAAAAAGGAGAATTTGAGAATTTGAATTGTAAGATTGGTCTAAAAGGTGTAATGATGTAACTAAGGTCATGAAAATGATGTAAAAAGTATAAAAATACCTTAAAATAGTGGTTTTAGGGTATTATTACCCTTTAGTAAAGTATAATCATGAAGTGGTTAGTCACCACCATAGTTAGAGTTGAGAATTAGTTATTCCACCCACCTTTTTACTCATGAATGAGCTATATTCAAATGGAGGGGAAGTAAGGAGTGTGTGGAAGAGACATTGGTGGTTCAAGACACAAATAAAGAGACTCAAATGGATAAGAAACTATATTGCTAAGCATGGAGTATATCTAGAAACATGGTTCTTATGTACAAGATGGAGGTTTTTTTGTCAATATGAATAAAGGGAGAGTATTTGATGTTATATTTGTTGGTAAGTGCAATTTTATGAGTTTACATTGAAGATTTCAAGTGGTTTTCCATTCTATGAAGATTTTCCATGTTGTGATGGTTTATGAGATTGGAATTGAGAAACATGACTTGATTATGGTTGATCTTGTGGTCAAATAATGAATCTAAGTGTTATTATAAGGAATGAATGATGGAACAGGTATGAAGTATACATGAAGATGGTTATTTGGCATGAGAATGAATTTCTTAGGGTTTGAAGTGATGATGAAAGTGAAATGTTTCAGTCTATGGTATAAACAGGTATGTTGTTAGTGTAATTCTTGAGCATTATTGAGTAGTTTCATAATAAAAGATAAAAAGGGAAACTAGAAATGGAGACTAGCCTTGGTGATGATGTGAACAAGTTTTATAATGTATATCTAGGAGTTAAGAATGATAAAAATTATAATTGAGTATTTTCTAGTAGACTACGTAAGAGGAAAATAGGGATTTTTTGGAGAAAATACATGCGAAATGTTGTTGTTGGGAATGATATGTAGGGTTTCATGAGTAATGGACTAAAGAAGATGTTGAACCCTCATGCATTGGGGTTGTCATTGATGTCAGGTGGAATTGACGGAAAAGGTGTGAGTTGTGAAGTGAGGACTAGTCAGGGGCATGAAGGTTTATTGGTAGTTCCTTCTCAATGGTGGTTGGTGCTTTCTCATTGGTGGTTGGTGTTCACATAGTGGTTTAGGACAATTTTAGGGTGTTACAGGCTTGGCCAGTGAGGTAGTTGCCCAATGGAGGTATGGGGATGTCTGGTATACTATTATTAGGTGTCACACAGGTCTAAAAAGGTGTCTTAAGGATGTGCAAGAGCTTCTACGGTGATCGACAGGTTAGGTGTTGCAAGTCACAGTTGGAACTAACCCATTTAGGCCTAGTTATAGAGACTAATGAGGTGTAAGATCTCAAAGCAGGACATGAAAGGCCTATTTAAGCATGGTGGGATCCTAGGAACACTTCCTAAAGCATGTAGGAATATCTACATGGCTTACTTTATCCATTGGAGGAAAAATTCAATTTTTATCTAAAAATTTCTTTGAGAACTAATAGTGGAAACTTATAGAAATGAGATTGGTTTGAACCGTATTGGATCATTTATGAAAAATAAATCCATGGAACATGTATATGGAGGTGTTGTAGTTCTCTAGGTCAAGTTTAATCAATTTTTGAAGAGGCTTGTTGAAGATATTCAAATTTTACCAAAACTGGGTAAAGTGAGAAGGGATAAAATAATGACCTGTCTTCTTAGCACTCAATTTTTTTTACCAAGCCTCCTTCAGATAAATTATCACAATAATTTTTTAAAATCACTCTAAGAGTGAAATTTTGTAAAAAGTTCGAGGACAAATTGTTAAGGAATAAAAATGTTCTATTCATTTTTCTAACAAATGTTCTTCTCTCTACAAACCTCATTCCTGAAGTGATATGCATAAAATGAGTTTTTTTTTTCCTCCAAATCATGTTTCAAGTTGGTAAAACCTTTGAAAATTATACAAGACTCCTCTTGGATAAAAATGGTGGCATTTTTGTTCCTCATGGTTGACTGTACCATGCAGGGGTATCTCAGTCCTCGCAAAGTGTGTGTATATTGCTTGAAGTGAAGGGTTTCAAGTTGAAATATGTGACTTGGAAGATCATATGAGTCACTCTCTTAGTGTCCATGAAGATATTTTTGGGATCCATGTTGAAAAAGTGAACAAGTTATGACTATCTTAGTCATAACTTTGAAAGAGAAAGTCTTGACAAGTATTAGTTCTTGATCTAGGTGAACATGTTGAAGTAAAGTGCTTGTGTCCATGAGCCATATGAATCAAATAAGGATATATGAGTTCAAAAAAATTCTTTCAAACTAATATCTTGACCAAATAAATCCAAGTGGTGTACAACATCTAAAGGGACAAAAAGGTCAACTCAAGAAATTTATAATGGATCATGTTTTGGGCATGAAAAGTAGACTTATCTCTTTCAAATCCACTCAAGAAAGGATTGATCTTGTTGAAAACCCTCTTAGTGAAGTGTAGGTGAGATGGGTAGTTATGTGTGTTAAGGTTTGATGAGAAAGATACCTCAAAGTCAAGACTTCCCTGTAGGGTCTTAAGAACATGTTCACACAGGTGGAAAAAGTGTTTGATTCCATGTCTATACTCCTTGAAATGATGATCGTTATTAGTATGGAAAGTTACATAAGGTTAAGGGATTATAAAAAATGTATCTTATATGATTTGGGAAGAGGTATTAATTAGTAGAACATCAAATTATTAGATTGGGTCCGAGTTCTGTAACAGTCAAGATGACAAGGGCCTGTTATTTCAAATAATAAAGTTATTCCATATCATTCAATGAAAAATAAGGTCTGAAATGGTTGAAGTAAATTCTAGTGGAGTCATTCTTCACGTGCATTAACATACCAATGAAGAAAAATATGTTGAAATATTTCAAATGCATGACTAAGGTTTGAAACTTGAAACCCTCAATGTATACAATTTTTGAAGAAAAAGCAAGCTACGACTCATTGACATGATACTTGAAAAAAAATAGAACTAAAAATTTATGCACGGTCACTATCCTTCCTAAGATATACCTTTTAAGGTTATATTTACTAAGAAAGTATGGTGGTTAGTTAAAATAATGAAGATTTATATCTGTTTAGGTAATTAGTGAATGCCCTATCTTAGCATAAAGATGATTGATGATGAAAGAACCTATTGACTGCTGTAGATGATGAAGTACTCATTCATCAACCTCCTAAAGTTTTGAAACTCATTAAGGACCTTATCTCTTTATCCTGTCAAGTTAATGGAATATTGTGTTTCAGTTTCTCTAGTACTGTATGTTGATGATAATGAAGATGAATGTGGTAAATGCTTCTTGCTCTATTTTTTTGAAGACCTCCAAACTATTAATGTCAATGAAAACCCCTATAAACTTGGTGTCCATGAAGTTCAATATTGATGTGTTTTATTAATCCTCTTCTTCTTGATTAAAAAATGATATGATCTGAATCCTTTCTCCTAATGCACTCCTATGTTCTCAAATGAAGTGGAAAGAAAAAGTGGAAAAGTACGAGGATTAAAATGTTTATAAAGATTATTTGATGCTCATGTAATGTCTATGCATGCTCATGCCACTTGGATTGAAGTCCTAAATTTGTTAGAAACAATGTCACTCACTAAATCACATGACCAAAAAAGTTAAACATTTATAAGAGGATGGTTTACAGAGGTCAAAGGAATGATTTCTTCTATTAAATGTTCTTGAGATTTCCATTGGTTTTAAGTTGAGCTAGATGAATCTTGACATACCTAACAACCTGGGAAAGTAACTGAACATGGTCATATATAGTCAGTATATCAAGGGATAGTTTTTATAGGAAGATTTTTCTTTTCCTTGATAGGGAATAGTGAGCAAGTTGAAAAGAATTTGAATTTTAAGAGAAAATGTCTCTTCTTATGAGTTAGTCTTAGTTATAAAAAGTTATTTTTGTGTATGGAGGTGGATTTGAATCTCGGGAGAGTTTTTTCAATGGATGTTGAAAGTATATGAGTATGTGATAGAGATAGGTTCTCTTGGAGTGATAAGTGTGAGATTAAATTAGTATAGAGAGACATAAAATTATGAAAGTATGATTCTCATGAAGACATGCACATGTTTTAGTGGGACAAAAAGAGTATATAATTTCCTTGAGAGGGGAGTGAAGATGAGAAAATTGTTGAAGAAATAATTATCTACTGATGAAGCAAGTATGACAAGTTGAGTGGAGATATACATGTATAATAATGATGTGTTGGTAACCATACTTTGAAGTATCTTGAAACCAAGAAACTTAGGTGGACCAAGGTGAACATCATGATTGAAATGTTGCAGCATGTTGAACATATATAAAGTAGGTTCATGTTTGTATGACTCAATGAGTGAGATAATGATATGAAAGTGTGGGTAAAATGAGCCTTGTATAACATACCCTTACAACTAATTAGGTGATTAGAGAAGAGGGGAATTAGGAGGATAAATGAGAAGAATAATGAGATGATCTAGTGGTAACAATCTGTTGTATGAGACAACACAATTAGAGTGATCAAAACCTTGCATAATTATAAATATAATCTTAACAACTTGAGAGTTGAAGCTTATAGAATTTTAGTAGGTGCTTGAATAAATTTGGGAGTTGAAGCTTCCAAGAAAGTAAAAGCTTTCTAAAGACTAAGTATGTGATTTATTGAATTTTGGAGTTACAGTTCCATGTTGAGTTAATTCTCAATTATGAGATCATTGTAATCTTAACAAGAAAATTCTTGTCCAAGTTAGTGCTTTTTATTTTAGTGGGGTTTTATCCCTCGATGGGGTTCCCACATTAAATATTATCTCTTAGTGTTTAATCTTATGTTGACTGCTTGTGAAAGTTAGTTTGGATTAATTATCACAAATTAAGTTAATTGAATTATTTGTTAAATTTTGAATAGACACTGATTCACCCCCTCTTAGTGTCCTACTTTTCAACAATTGGTATCATATTCTAGTCCTCTTAAATTAATTCTAACAACTTGGTGGAGATCCTAAAGGAATAAACATGGGTACATTAGTTGAATCAATTCTTAAGAGGAAGTATGATATTTCTCAATCTCTGATTGATGGACTGAAGAAGGAAATAAAGCTCATGGAATCTGACCATGGCCAAGAACTCAAGGATATGGAATCATTTTTTGAGAATGTGTCAAAATATCTAAAATAAAATGAGGATTCCTTCCTGAAACATGAAGAATAATTTAGAATATTGAAGTTTGAACTAGAAGAGGAAAATGATAGGTTAAAAATGTATAGCAAACTTGAAAAGAGTTCTGAATCTCTTGATGGAATCCTGGAAAATTAAAGAGAACCGATTGATAAATCAGGTTTAAGATTCAGAGGAGAAAATATGGAAAAAATATAGGATGAATAATTTGGTCCCAACATGTTAATAGGTATGAAGCTGATCAAGGAGACAAGCACAAGAAGGCCTAAGTTAGTTAGGCAATCAAATGCATCCATATATGAAAGGAATTTTAATGGCTATTGTTGTTCTTGTCAAAGATATGGACATAGGAATAAAGAATACAAGAAGCAGATCATATATTATCACCCATGGAGAGATAGTAGAAGTGAAAAGGAAAATAACATAGTTTTCTTTAACTACCAAGAAAAAGGTCACATTGTCAAGTACTATTTAAAGGATCTATAAAATCAATTGTGGAAATAAGTAAACTCAAGAGGCATGAACATGGTAGTTTACTACAACTGTAACAAGTTTGGACACTCTTTTATGAGATTTCTTGACTTCAAGACTGCAAATCATAGTGGGAATGATAGTTCACACCAATTCAGAGGTAAATAAATTCCATATGCTATAATTGTCATGATTTTGGGCATTTTTCAAAGAATTGTTGTCATAATGAGAAACCTAAGTATATCAGTAAACATCATACTTTCAAATTACATGTTAATAAGGTATCTAACATGACAAACAATCCTATAAATGAGACAAAGTAAGATATTCCTAAAACAACCTCTGGAAATAAGGAGAAAAAATGGATATACAAGGTCAAGGAAGAAAACACAAGAGTTGAAGAAGCAAATAAGGATAAGAAAATAACATGGGTAGATGATGAAGAAACTCAACTATAAATGACCATCATGGGAGGTTCTATCGCAAATAAGATAACAAGAAGTGATGATAAATCTAAGAAGAAGGAATAAAATCCTAGTGTAAGTGATGAAGAATCTCTACCTTAAGCTATGTTAGAGAAAGTATATGAGATGTAACATATATGTCTATCAGGCACTCAATAAGTATGTTAGAGAAAGTATATGAGATGTAACATATATGTCTATCAGGCACTCAATAAGAAAGTGAAGGTTTAGGATATGATATTGTCACACCAAGGAGTAAATAAAAGAATATTGACAAGATATAAAGGACAAAAAGGGAAAGAATTGAGTCATCATGTTATTTTGATGACTATCTAATGATATGAAGTGATCTCACAAAGTGGTGTGAATTATCTAGGTGTCTAGAAGCTATGTATCAGCTAGAAGAAGAAAGGTATTCTCCTCCTTAGGATATCAAACTGCCAATCAAAGTCTTCTTGATGATGATGCTGAGTGAATATCCCAAAGCATATTATTAAAATAAATATACCATCAATGGTTGTTGACTGGATTCTTCATTATATTTCAAAGGTATGTCAAAGAATGTTTGTTTAGATTTCTTTTGAAGTATCAGTGCCTTTGAAGTTTTTGAATGTAATTATTTTCTATTTATGTAAAGAGAGTATGGTCAATAGATCTTTAAAGCTTGAGTTATCCCTCTCCATGTTGTCAAGATTGAGTCATGATTGAATCATCTCTTTTAGGTTTTATCCTTACAAAATAATTCTTTAAGAGTATGTAAAGAATATCAAGTGTCAAGTTTCGTGTGTCATGTACATGAATAAAGTTGATCATTGCTAGGTCATAGGTTATGTCATGAAGATTAACCATAGTCTATAATAAGTTAGATTTATCCTTGAGTAAGTGTCATCAAAGAAAAAAGAATAGAACAATCCTCAAATCCTAATTCATGTAAAAAAGTGCCAAAGTTAGTAGAGTTGCTCTGAATGTATAAATTGTTCTATAAAGGTGTGAAAAGGCCTCAAATGACGACTCTTGATTGGATATGAAAAGTTTTGTAAAATTTCAAGATCATGAAAGTTGTGATAAGTCATCTTGATATAGATCCATGTTATCACGTGTCATTCATTAACCCAATAGGACCAATTTGGTACAGTCCGAGTATGAGAAAATATGAAGGCATGAAGCAGTGAATTAAGGAAAAGCACAATCATGGCTTGAGGACAAAAATGAATATGATTTCCTAAGTCATTATTCCATCCCTATTACAACATAAGATTTAAGACACATTTAAAGACTAAAAATATTCAAATGTGATGAAGATCAAGCCAAGTGAAATCATGACATTTATTCATCTAAACATGCTAGGTTGCAAAGCTTGAAGACCAATACACTATAAATATCATAAATCACAATGAGATAAATGAGTTCATATGTGTGGAAACTCATGAAAATGGTAACATATCACATGTGGATGACCTTAAAATATAAAAAACTTTATTTCAAGATTTTTGGAGGTGCACAACCCTAGATATCCATACCACTTCCAATTTGCACAGTTGAAAGACCTAATTGAGAATGAAAATTCAAAAATGCTCATAATTGGAATAAGAACTTGTTGCATAGTTGATATGATAGGAGCTAAGGGATAATGGGTATCCAAAAAGCATCATAGTTCATCAAGAGAATCAATTTGCAAAAAGTTATGAAGAAAAATTAGATTTCTAAAGCTACAAGACTGTGTATGCAGAGTTGAACTTGAAGGAGCTCAAAAGAAATTATGTTGACAAAGTTTGAGATATTACAATGTCACCTTATAATGATATATGAGATGAAAAAGGAACTATAATGTCTATTATCCTAAGATATGGATACTAAAAGGATTGTAGAGCTTGTGAGTTTCAAAAACCCTTATCACAATGTACTGTAGAAGTGTTTATACGTCTAAAATAGAGACATACAAAGTTGATGAGATCCCATATAGGATAAAGAGCTCAGATTGGTCCTTTCTTGATTAATCTAGGTGATCAAGAAGATATATGGGTAGGATATATGTTGTGAGGAGGTTCCTTAACAAGGGGAGAAAAGTGAACATCCAAGAGAGTCATTATCTCACACAAAGGAGGCTCTTAATACTACAAAGACAACTCAGGGAAGATGAAAGATTGTAGAACAACTTACATGTTTCAATGATAATGTACTAATCCCAACCCATGCATAACCAAACAAATGGAAATGACACGAATTCAGAGGGAAGCAAGAGATAATTTCATGCAATTTTTGAGCTTCTTTAGGTGGCCAAAGTTAGGCCAAAGTACACTAAAAGTATTGCTCAGGGATCTAAGACCTAAATCAATCAAGAAATATGAATATGAAGAAATGAAGGCTAGTCCTTAAGGTAAAATAAACACTCTAATGAGCCAAAAGGATGCCATCATTACAATAATTAGGAGATTGGCAAGTGTATGTAATATGAAAGAATTTTCACATAGGAGCTAGTTCACTAGTTCAAGGCACATGTTGTGAAGACCAAATAAAAGCATGGGAAAATAAGTGAATAGTCTAAGGTTTAAGAAAAGAGGTTCAAGGGGAGAATTGAGGTTTATTGGTGAGGAAATATATGCATATTTTCAAGCCATTTTTGAAAAATTAGCAACTCAACTCTAAGGAGGAGCTTATTGAGGCAAGGTTATGCTTTGTCAATGATTACTTACATGTTAATTCTACTGTTGAATGTAGGAACGTTTTTCATATATGCCAACGGGGGAGAGAGTGCTATAAGAAAAAGGTATGAATTCTTTTAAGATGCCGATGTTTTTTTTCCAATCAAGGGTTTTGAGTTTGTTGCCATCAATGAAAAAGGGGGAGATTAGTGAACCCTGGTGCATTGGGGTTGTCATTGTTGTCAAGTGAAATTGATGGAAAAGGTGTGAGTGGTGAAGTGATGATCACTCAGGGGCATGAAGGTTGATTGATAGTGACTTCTCAATGGTGGTTGGTGAATTCTCATTGGTGGTTGGTTTTCAAAGAGTGGTTTCAAGATGTTATATGTTTGGTCAGTGAGGTAGGTTCCTGTTGTCGCCAAATCACTTCACCCCCCCGAATGGCCAGGCTATACGTAGGTTGTTTAGTGTGATTGGGACACATGGGATCACCTCTCATATTGTGGGACTTGGATTCGAGGTGAACCTCCGGAGAAGGCTAGCTTCCTTTTCCTAAACTAAGTGTTGTACTACCCCTAATGCAATAAAATGGCTATCTAATCTTAGGCTAACATTTTTTTGAGTTTTAGGGAAAGAGGTCTGTAAAAGGAAACTAAACTAGGGATGGTGATGCACCAAATAAAAGGATATGTTGGATTACAGGAAGGGTTAATGTGAGTAATATGTGGACATCATTAGTCACTTTCACCTATTGCAACTTTAGAAAGGGAACAAAATACCACAAACAAGAAGCATGGGTTCCTTTTTTAAAACTTGAATCACACAAAATAGAGAGACCAAATTGGATTGGACACACAATCAACTAGCCATGAGGATAAAACACATGCACATGTCAAACATTCATTTTACTGATGATGGCTGATGATAATATAATTTTAAATGACAGAAGGAAAAGAAGTTTTCCACAACTAACATAAAAAATGTTATATTACTTCTCCATAATATGAAACAAAATGATCTGAAATAAAGGTAAGGCAACCATATATACTAAAGAATCATACATTCACAAAGCATGTATAAATCAACTATTTAGCACAATAAATCCGTTTCTTCAAGGCAAGATATCTCTCTGAATATAATTAAAAGGTTCTTTAAATATCTGAAGCACTCTTCCAAGCTTGAAGAGAAAATTCACCAAAAAATGATCTATCTTCCTAAATGACTCCATAAACCTAACTATTTATAATTTCTTTTAGGCTGAGCCATTACAGCTGGGCCCTTAACTAACATTTACTCATAATATAAATGTCATTAATTCAAGGGAACAGGTTCTCATAAAAATATCAATTTTTTTGCAAGGGTTTGACTTAGTCAACCCTGCAACTCTGACCAATCCAGAGCTTGGATATGTCCTTTGATGGCTACTCAACTTTGGCCGAGTTCTGCAACTCCTTCCTCATATGCATGTTTTTTTTGTGTTTCCTCCCATGTAGTCATTCTATGTTTATACTCGATGAAGCGTTTAATGATTCCTTAAATTTATTCATCTCGGGGCCCACATGCGTAGTGATTTACCACATCTACTATCTCAATCTCTCTCATGATTTTAGTTAGGACTCTTCTAAGTTTACTAAAAAATTTCTTCACTATTCTTGTGAAATTTTGGCATAAAACCAACATGTCAATAGATTCACTGCCAAAAGTTTTAGTAACTTCATCATCACGTTTCACCAAATCCTTAAAATTTTTCTTGATTTTCTCCTCTAGAAGAGTGTTGATATTTTTATTGAAGAATTTACATTTAACAATGTCAAATTATTCTGATATGTCATTTAAAACATCCACAATCTCCATTCATTTATAATCTAACTTCTTAATTAGATCCTGTAGCACCTGACACCAAAATTCCATGGCCTTTTGATATTCAAAAAACTTTGTAGCATCATCGATTACATCCTCATGTAGGAGTAGATCTGAATCTTCCTCTATAATCTCACTCCATGTTGAAAAATTCAAATTCAGATTGTTATTATCTTCTGAAAAGGCTTCATCCATTTTGTAAATAGTAGTTTTCCCAACTTGTAAATCATTGTATATCTCAACAACTTCTTTAATTAAAGGGCCAGCCTCCTGTAGTATACGTTCCATCCATCCATATCCTAATTTCCCTTTCTGGCCTATATTTTCAATCTCATGATAAGAAATATCATCAATAGTAGATGAAAGTGTCATGGCCGTAGTAGTTGAGGCTTCAATAGATGGAGTTGGCTTTGTTAATTTCCGTAGTAATATAGTGAGCTGCTCGACCTTGGCCTTAAGCTCATCTTTGGAACCTTTATCCTTATCATATTTTTCTAGTAGATTTCCAAGAGCAATGTGTACATCTTTTTTTGCTCCTTCATGAGTGGCTTTGCCCGATGAGAATCTAGAAATCTAATAATCTATAGCTGTAATTTTTTCTTTACTTTTTCCCTCAATAGAAGTGGAAACCTCCACAACTCATTCCCCAGATGCATTCATTGTTAGGCTTGAGTCAATATTTGGCCTCTTGGCCTGTCTCTTTGGGGTATTTTCTAATATGCTTAGATATATTACATCTCTTAGAGGCACTTTCTTCTTTTGGTTTGGAGTTTTTCAGAACAACCATTCTAGAATGGCTGACATTGATGAAGATAACATAGTTGATTCAGTACCTGAAACATTAGGCACCATAAGAGTACCGGTAACATTAGTTGGCATTTAAATGGTAGTGGTAGTGATGGGTGGGGTGGATGTGAGGACTTCTATAGGAGGTTGATACAATAATGTTAAGGGATGAGATGGAGGAAAATGGAAGTGTTAGGGGAAGTGAGGTAGAAATGGGTGACCCAATAGTTTCTCCAGCTGAGAGAACTGGAAGGGATGAGAATAATTGGACCATGGAAGGTGATGGGAAAGAATAAATGATGGTATAAGTGGAAGGAACTGATATAGGTAGGGAAAATGGAAGAGAAGAGGGAAATGATGGGTCTTGTGGGACATGAGGAGAATCAATGACTTCAACTATTTCTGTCACAGGTGATGTTCGAGGCATGACTTTGGGAATAGGATCCTTGGAAAGAGATGAGCTCCCAACAATAAATGAAATATTTTTTAGAACCATATGGGTATTTTGAGTCGACCTTTTCCCCTTTGTGGGTGTGGATTGGCTCATGGTTAATGGGCCCCCTATATTTGTAGGTTTCTTTGACCCCTTGGGTGAGATTCCTAAGGTAACCAACCAACTGTGAGTTCTTTGCAAAAGGGGTCCCACCTTTTCCTTTGTGTTGTAACATCATTCCACATACCAATCAATCCATAGCAATGGTTGATTGGCAATATTATTACTTTTACAATCAATTCCATCCAAAACTTCATCATTATCGTGCGTATCTTTTATTACCGTTGGCTTTTCCAAATTGCCAAACTTCATCCAAAGTTAGCCGTTCATAATCTCTCTATCAAATGATAAATTCATCTACGAAATGGATCTAGATATCTTCTAACTGGGGTTGAATGCATGGAACTGGACTGACCTGTCTCGCTGAATTTTCCCCAATAGTCAAAATTAGTCAACGGATGGAAAGTTCTCAAGGTTACCTCTACCATTTCTTCATCTACATTCTTGGCCTTGTAAATATTTGGGCAAGTGTATCTACCAAATGAGATAGGGAAATGCATTCCAAATTTGTGCCTTTTATTCTGGATCTTGTGGTAATCTAGCAATTGCCGAACAAATTCTAATAAGACCCACTTATCAGTGGGACATCTAGGCATCTTGTTGGGAGCACCCATGAAACTAAGAATTTGAATGTAAGTAAATGTGGGGAACTGAAGGTAAATAGCTCCCCACTCGTGCACCTCCTTGAAGGCTTCGTCTAAAATTATCTGATTATACAAATCCTTATCAAAATGGTAGAGGATAACAACAAAGAAGGCATCATTGATCCTGAGGAAGTGTTTTCTTGCTTCTTCTAGTGCGAGTTGAGGATAGAAATCATAAATTTGGGAGGTACTTCGAATACCCTTGGTATTCAATCTGGTGAAGTCTCCCATGGTAGATGCGGCATAAAAAAAGAAGGATTTCATATAGAAACATTTGGAAGAATGCACTCTACTCAAATGATAGCAAATGGAGCTATTGATATGCTCCCCCATCTGATAAATTCCTTAATATTTTTGATGGTTGCAATATATAAGAACATCCACTCCTAAAATTTCTTCATAGAGGGAAGACCTGAGACTCTACTTAGTAGCACAATAAGTTTTCTAAGCTCCTGAATAAAATCTGACTGATGCATGGTATTTGGTAATTTGGTAAAGATCTTGGCCAGGTAAGTTTTCAACATGACCCTCGTGCACAACTCTACTTCCTTGTCCCAATGTTCCACCACTAATTTTGGTGAAATGGTTACATATTCTTCAACATGAGGGAGTTTGATCAAATCTTCAAAGAAATCTGGGTCCAAGTGGATCACAAATTTTCCATTGGCATCTTTAATTGAAATAGATTCTTCATCATAGTGGGCTGCTGTAGCCAAAACAAACTTTGTGCAATGCATGCATGTGGGAAAACTGACAACAAGAGAAATCCCGCTCTCATATATAGCCTGCATCCATGGTTTCTTATTTGGGGCCTTCACCCTTACCGAGAATTCTGGAAAATCAATTTGTCCAAGGTCAGTGTCCCTTATGTTTCCTAGGTCAGAAGATAAGCAAGAGTGAGGGGCAACCCTGAGGAATGAGTATTTCATTTTTTTTCTTGCCCTTGGAAGTGGAAGTAGACATACAATTTTGTGTTCTGAATTGCCAAAGAAGGTAGTCCAAAAACTCAAAAATCTCCAACCTCTGAAAACCCGAAGTGGAGAAGTCCGAAGTGATAAGTTCTGAAAACCTGAAGTGTAAACCTCTGAAACCCTGAAGTGCAAATATCTGAAATGAAGAGGCCTGAAATTATGAAATGCAAACCTCTGAAATGATAAGTTCTGAAAACCCGAAGTGCAAACCTTCGAAAACTTGAAGTGGAAATATCTAAAATGAAGAGGTTTGAGATTCTGAAATGGAGATCTCTGAAATGAAGAAGTCTAAAATTCCTAATATGAGGGTTCCGAAATCTGAATAGCACAATCCCCAAAACAAGAAACACCGAACAATCCAAGGCTTTGAATACTTCAAAAAATGTGAATCTCTAAAATCTAAAAGATAGAAGGTGCTGAGGGAGAAAATAAGAGAACTCGAGAGGATCCCTAAAATTGTGAGTGCCTGTAGAAACTTAAATCGTGGAATCATGGCAGGAAATGAATTTGTCATTACCCAAGGTATGTAGAGGAAGAACAAAGAAAAAGAAAAATAAACAAGGAGAGAAACAAACAAAATATCTTAAACCAAAAGAAAAGACCAAAAAATAAAAAATACCTTGAGAATGACATTGAAATTACAGAATAAAGTAAAAAATTAGTTGTCAAAGAAAAGTGTCAGGTGAAAATGACGGGTAAAAATGTGATTTAAATATAAAAAAATGATATTAATGGCAAAAATTCAATCTGTACAGAGGTAGGTGAGAATAAATGCACAAAGAGCTCTGAAAGTCTAAAATCTGAAACCTCAAAATTCTAAAATTTGAAATTTTGGGGTTTCGGGCTTTGGAGATTAAGTGATGAAAATCAAAAAAAGGCTCAGAAACCCAAAATCCTGAAAGTACAAAATTTCATACTTTCAGACTTCGAAAGTCTAAAAGAAAATGACTTGTAAATAATTGGGAGAGTTCCGAAACCCAAAATCCCGAAAGTCCAAAATTCAGAATTTCAGACTTCGGAAGTCTGAAAATATTTTTTCAAAAAGTGTGACCATTAGTTCCAAAACCTGAAAGTCTAAAATTTTGGACTTTCAGGGTTTCAGACTTCATAACTCTTATAATGAAATTTCTAAAAATCGTGACTTAGAGTTCCAAAATCTGAAATCCTGAAAGGCCAAAATTTGGACTTTCAGTGTGTTAAACTTCAGAACTTGAAAAACACAGTTTCAACCTAAGCCAATTAAATCCCCCAATTATGAAATCCAAATTTCAAACTTCGGGACTTGGAGAAACTTTAAGATGTAGAGATCTTCTGTGCGGAGATTCTTTCAAAAAATTTACTTGATCGATTTTAAAGTCTGCTTCTCAAGTTAGATTAAATTGGTAACAGTTCCCACTAGAGGTATGGGGATGCTTGGTGTGTTCTAATAAGGTGTCATACAGGTCTGAAATGGTTTCTCAATTATGTGCAAGAGCTTCTAGGGTGATCATCAAGCTAGGTGTTACAAGTCACAGTTGGAACTAGCCCATTTAGGCCTAGTTCTAGAGCTTGATGAGGTGTACGAGCTCAAATTAAGACATGAAAAACCTAGTTAAGCATGGTAGGAGACTAGGAACACTTCTTAGAGCATGTAGGAGCATCTATAGGGTTTAATTTATCCCTTGGAGGCAAAATTCAAGTTTTCACTAAGACTACCTTTGAGAACTGAGAATAGAAGCTTAAACAAATGAGATTGGTATGGACCGTATAGGCTCATTTATGAGTAATCAATCCATGGATCATGTAGAGGGAGGTGTTTTAGCACTCTATGTCAAGTTTCATACATTTTTGAAGAGGATTGTTGAAGATATTCAAATTTTACCAAAATAGGGTAAAGTGAGTAGGGATAAAATAGTGACTTATCTTCTTAGCACTCAAACAAAATTATCAAGACTCCTTATGATAAATAATAAGAGGAATTTTTTAAGAGAACTCCAAGATTGAAATTTTCAAAATTTTTGAGGAAAAATGGTTAAGGATCAAAAAAATTAGATTCATTTTACTAACAATTCTCTTCTCTCTCCAAACCTCATTCCTAAAGTGACGGGCATAAAATGATATTATTTCCCTCTAAATCATGTTTGGAAGTTAGTACATCCTATCATAAGTGTATAATAATCCTCCTAGATCAAAATGGTGGCATTTTTATTCCTTATGGTCGACTGTACCATACAAGGGTATCTCAATTCTTGCAAAGTGTGTGTATATTTCTCGATGTAAAGGGCTTCAAGTTAAAATCTGTGACATAGAAGGTCATCTGAGTCACTATCTTGTTTTCCATAAAGATATTTTTGGGAGCCATGTTGAAAAAGTGAATAAGGTATGACTATCTCAGTCATAACTTTGAAAGAGAAAGTCTAGACAAGTATTAGTTCTTGATCTAGGTGAACATGTTGAGGTAAAGTGCTTATCCATGCACAATATGAATCAAATCGGGATATATGAGTTCTAAATAATTATTTCAAACTAATCTCCTAACCAAATAAATCAAAATGGTGTACAAACTCTAAAGGGCCAAAATAGTTGACTCAAGACATTCACAATGGACTGTGTTTTGGGCATGAAAAATAAACTTACATCTTTCAAATCCTCTTAATAAAGGATCAAGCTTGTTGAACACACTCTTAGTGAATTGTAGGTGATATGGGTAGTTATGTGTGTAAAGGTTTAACGAGTAATATACCTCCAAGTCAAGAATTCCCTGTAGGGTCTTAAGAACACATTCACACAGGCTGAAAAAGTGCTTGATTCCATGTCTATACTCCTTGAAATAATGATTTTTATTAGTATGGAAAGTTACAAAAGGTTAAGGGATTATAAAAAATGTATCTTAGATGATTTGGGTAGAGTTATTCATTAGTATAACATCAAATTATTATGATTGTGTCCGAGTTCTATGACAGTCAAGATGACAAGGGCCTGTTATTTCAAATCATGAAGTTATTCCATATCATTCAATGCAAAATAAGGTCTGACATGGTTGAAGGAAATTATGATGGAGTCATTATTCACGTACATTGGTATACCAATGAAGAAAAATATATTGAAATATTTCAATTGCATGACTAGGGTTTGAAACTTAAAACCCTCAATGTATACAATTTTGGAAGAAAATGCAAGCTATGAATCATTGACACAATACTTGAAAAAATATAGAAGTAAAAAGCTATGCACAATAACTATCCTTCCTAAAATATGCATTTGAAGGTGAGATTGACTAAGAAAGTATGGTGGTTAGTTAAAATAATGAATATGAATCTCTTTTTAGGAAATCAGTGAATACCCTTTCTTAGCATGAAGCTGATTGATGATGAAATAATCTCATGACTACTGTAGATGATGAAGTACTCATTCATAAAAATCCTCAAGTTGTTAAACTCATTGATGACCTTATCTCTTTAGCCTATCAAGTTCATGGAAGACTATGTTTTAGTTTCTATAGAATTGTATATTTATGATAGTGAAGATGAATGTGCTAAATGATTCTTGCTCTATTTTTTAAGACCTCCAAGATCCTAATGTTGATGCAAACCCCTATAAACCTGGTGTCAACGAAGTTAAATATTGATGTGTTTTATTAAGCCTCTTCTCCTTCTTGATTAAAAATTTATATGACCTACATCATGTTATCCATTTTTACTCCCTTGGTAAAAATGGACAACTTGAGAAAATGGATAACTTGGCAGAGCCTTAGGGTTAATCTAGGATTTCAGATAAATTTCATGTTTTGGGGCAGTTAGGAACCCTTTTTAGTGTATTTATAGTGTTATAAAGGTTTAAAGATCTAAAATTATCTAATTTTGGGTTCAAAATTGATAAAAGGTGGGAAAATTGGCTTTAGAGAACTTCATTCTATTTTTTCCTAACTCCCTAATCCAAGAAAAATATGAGCTAGTGAAAAATGGAGAAATTTGAAAAATGTGAAAAATGGGCTATTAAAGTGAATTTTCTGGGTGAGGGAGATTTTTTTTGCAAAGTGCACCGTGCTAGGGAACTTTTTTGTAAAGTACAAATTTCGGACCTGGGGAACTTTTTGCACAATCACAATTTTTAATCTACAATCTTCAGATGATCATAAGTTTTGATCCGGCTAATGAAATAAGGAAAAATTTATATCATAGGAAATGTATTGAAGAGTACTACATGATTATTGAATTTATTGGACACATTTAAGTGCTTTAATTGTGTGAAATAGCAAAAAATAAGCTCAGGGTCATTTTTAGGTACATGATCTACAAAAATTGATGATGTCCATGCTGGGTCTGCAAAATTCAATGTTGGTTAGTCCTGGGTATTTGAAGAAGTGGTTGGGATATTTAATCTTATATTTACTCTCTCTTTATCACTTCTTCTATATAATGTAAAAACTTCTCACTTTTGAGGGGAGGATATTTAGGGCATGGGGAAACTCTGCCATTTTTGTTGCTCAACACAAATGAGCTGCAAACCTTCTCTTGGGCCTGACAAGTGTTCCAATGCCTCTATACATAAAATGTAAATGGATTTTGCATATTTTGAAGTAATGAAATTTGTGCTTTGTGGTTTTTCTTAAACCCTTACTCATGTTTTATTGTATTTCCCTCACCTCTCCATTTTGTTACATTCTATGCATGTTTTGTTCATTTGCAGGTCTATTTATTTATGTTTCATGGGGATTAGATGGTGAATGATTCCTTGGGACTATGTCACATCTATTATGACCTCTCTCAACTCCATTTTACTTCTTCTCTTTCCCTTAGCAGGATATTTCCACCCACTTTTCTTGGTGCTATCACCTCTATTTAGCTTAGGATTTCTCTTTCATGCATCTTTCTAACCCCCCCTCTCTCTCTCTCCTTGGTCCCTTGGAATGGTTAGTTTAGGATTAGTTAGATTCATTTAATTTCTTAGGAGTAGATTTAACACTAGGATTATGTAGAGGAACCAACCTTCTCTAAAGTGCCATCTCAAGTTTGCAAGTCTGAAAACTTAAGAGATGGTCCCATATTAACAAAAAGTAGGGATCTGTCATTGCCATATCCCAGTGTGCTATTTTTTTGTGATAATAATTTTGGCATGCATGGTGGGACAAGTTTGAAGAGATTTACATCTTCATCTTAGTAGGTTTGATGTGTTCCTGTTGAGATTCAACCTTTGGATGAATTTTCAAGCACATATGAGGAATCCACTAGTCTAATCAACCCATTTTCCCAACCAATAGACCATTCCTTTTCATTCCTTTATCTTTCCCATGAAGTTTTGCAATCTTGACTTCATCTCCTTCATGGAATTAAAACTTGTAGTAGCAACAACAATTCCATTCAATCCCACCTCCAAGATGTTGCAACACACCTCCAGATCAGTTTTATGATCAAATCCAAAATCATTATGCATATCTATATGAGAAAAATTATAATTAGTTTGGTTATTCATCAAATTGTGGAGCTGTTCAAAAGTAAGGATATGCAGATTTTGGAGGCAATTCCATATCTAGAGATGACTTGGAGGATAAAATTCAAAGAATGGAGTAGAGCTTGGAATCTATCAAGGGACTAGTTCAAAAATGCAAGTTAGACAATTAGGTTGCAGGAAGCCTTGTCCATGGGGAGGTCCCATACCTAGCTAGTTTATTCCATAACAAATACTTAAGGTAATGAATGAATCCTTTGCTTAAATGGTTGGATTTGTTTCTTCATTGCAATCGCCATAAAATAATGGATCTATAGTCAAAGAACCTTGTTAATTGGGTGTCCCCACACCTTTTCCAAATTAGTTTCTAATGCCTATATCTTACAAACCACCCAAACCTTAGGTTAAAGTCCCTAATTGTCCATATGTTGCCCCTATAGTGGAATCCTTTTCCACATCTTCATATATTCCATCCCATCTTGAATTATTTTCCCTTTTACCTTCCAAAAATCAAACCCTTCCACAGAAACAAGACATTGAACCTTCCCTTCCACCACAAACAATGCAAAAATTAGTTGAATACCAACCCAACCCTCTTCTTGCATTCCCAAAACCATTTTGGGAATAAGAAAATCCAAAAAATCAGCCAAGGAGGGAAGAAAATTGAGGATCCTACCAAAGAAGAATTAGCATAAAATTTGAGGAATTGGCTGCCAGGTTCAATATAAAGAAAATTCCATTCATGACTAAGACTTCAGTTAGGATTGAGGTTCAAGAATAGGTGGTGAAAATTAATTTTGTAGTAGCATCAGAGTGAGAACAAGAGATAGATGATAAAAAATCCATTTTCCGTGAGTGCAGTGTTCACATTGGTACTATATTTTCAATTTTTTTTGATCAATCATAGGTCAAAAGATCAGATGAAGAAGAAGAATCAGCTCTGATTCCACTTAAAGAGGAGCACATGTAGGAAGATAAAAGAAATTTAGAGGTCTTGAGTAAGAAGTAGGTCATTGAGTAATTTTCAAAACCTTCTTCTAATTCATCCTTCCAAAAATCTGATTTTTTGGATGAGTTTGAACTCTCAAGCTTTGTGTATGAGGACGAGGATACCCATGGTGAACCAGTTTCCAAATCAGAAGATATCATGGAGGAGTAATAATCCTTGACACAATAGGACAACAGAGAGGCTAATTTCTTATTAGACTTGGAGGACTACATTAATGGAAAACAAACCATTGAACTGATTACTTTTTCTACGCCATAATCTATCCTTCAACACAAATAGCTACTTGCCATAGAGAAGATTATTCAAGGAGACCTTGGTGCCCAAAACAGTCCTTTTGAATCAGAATTAGAGGAGTATGATATTCCATGTTTCACGTTGGACAAGGGGGATAAAGATAACAATAATGAAACCATTCACAAATCAGTCATCAAAGTAGAGGATAAAATTTTTGTAGATGAGAAATAAGGTAAAAATCAACTCACAAATAGTTAGCTTTTCCAGGAATGTCTGTAAGAAGACTTCCATATTGAAGTTAGAATTTGGAGCAATGGGAAAATTTATCGGATCATACCTTGCCCAATTAAGTATCTGGCTAGTTTAGAGAAAAAATTAGAGATGCCACAAGTCATGCTTACTTTTGAGCATCAGGAACTTCTTCAATGTGCAAAGGATAAGCTACAATTCCTCTTTAATGAAAATGCAGAGCAATGACAAGAGGTATTTCTTGTGTTTCTAGTGTTACCTTGAAAATTTGGGTGGAAAATCAGTTTGTAGTCAGTTTTTCACTCATGCACAAAATCATGTCCATTTCCAAATCACTCACACGGTCCAAATTTGTGAGAAAGGGAAGCTAATTCTCCCTGCTAGTTATGAGATTTGTTTGAACTTTCCATTTCTCAGGTTAGAGTAGAATAGGTAGGTGTGTTTTCTGTAGAAGAAGTGCTTATGCATACTTTGCATGTTTCACTTGAGACATGTAAGATTTTCCTCTTTTGTACATAGTGTGTTGTTTCTCTTGCACAATCCAGTTCATTAGAAGTAGAAGTGTTTATGGGGGGAATCAGATTTTAACAATAGTTCCAAGTTCATCCAAATCATCTTGTGTTTCCAAACTTCTACATATTTCACACTTGCCAAAAAATCATTTGTTTTGGCCCTTCACACTCAGAAATAAATCATATTTTGGGGTAGTTTCATACTTGTCTTAGCAAATCAGCTTGAAGAGGGTGTTAGTAAAGAAGGGTAAAATATGTGGAATAATACCTCACAGCAAAAAAATTACAGATCTGAAATAAAAGTGTAGAATAAAAAAGGAACACAACACAAAGAGACAATATTTAATATGGTACACCCAATTTGGGCTACATCCACCAAGAATCACTTGCTCATATTTTATTACAATCCACATCTCTATCAATACAATACCTAGATTTGTTTGGAGCTATGTTTAAAAAACTCCATAGAATTCACACCTGAATTCATATACATCTGGAATTTTATATCAACCCTACCATATACAAAAAACCACATAAGTAGACAACTACTTAAGAAGTTTTATAATACTGTGGGTACCAAAACCATGGGCCAAAACCATCCCACAAACCTGTGGGTCAAAAATCCCACCCATATGAGAAGATCACATTTCCCAAAATATTAGGCACATTTTTCGTGGCTAATTTTTTTATCGGGGGCTGCACCCCTGAAGCCCTGTTACCGAGGGATGCCACCCTCGAACCCTCACTCAGGGCTTAGCCCAGCCCTGAACCAGGGTGAGAATACATAAAAAGTGTTTAGTAATTTTAGTGTACAATCTTCAACACTTCCACACATGAAAATTAGATCCACAACATAACAATCTCCCATTTCGAGACTATATTTCCTCTGAGAAAGCTTCTCAACCCTTTAGTATCATCTATGAAGACCAACCAAAGTTGAACATAGCTTCAATTTTTCCCTTGTGACCATCTTGGTCATCATGTCCGTAGGATTATGACTTGTATGAATCTTCTCCAGCTTCAACTTCTCTTCGTCCAAAGTTGTCATGATGAAATGGTACCCAAGCTATATATGCTTCATCCTAGAGTGGAAAGTAGAGTTCTTAGCTAGGTGTATAACACTTTGACTATCACTATGCAGATTCCTTTCCTCATGATTATTCCCCAACTCCTCAACCAATTTTTGTAACGAAATCATTTCTTTACTTGCCTCTATGACAACAACATACCCAGCCTTTGTGGTTAACAAAGCCACAAGTTTATGTAGTCATGAAATAAAGATCACTACTGTCCCACCTACATTGAAAATATAACCTGTTGTGCTCCTCATGCTATCTACATCTCTAGCCATATCTAAATCTACATAACCATGCAAAGTGTTGTCTAATCCACTATAGAAAAAATTGTCCCCATGGTCCCTCTAAAATACCGAATGATCCACTTTACTGCCTACCAGTGATCTCTACTTGGATTACTCATAAATATACTCACCACTCCCACTGCATGGGAAATATTAGGCCTAGTGCACACCATGGCATACATCAAACTGCCAACCCTTGATGAGTAAGGTACCATGGACATTTGGTTTCTCTCCTGCTCTATCTTGGGACACATCTCCTTTGATACCTTGAAATGGCATGCCAAAGGAGTCCCAACTGGTTTAGCATACTACATATTAAACCTCTCCAATACCTTCTGAATGTACTCTTCCTGAGATAAAGTTAACTTTTATTCCTTCCTATCCCGAGATATCCTCATACCAAGGATTTTTTTAGATTCCCTCAAATCCTTCATAGAAAAGGAGTCGCTTAGCTGTTTCTTGAGTACTTTTATTTCCTGCATGTTTTTACCTGTAACCAACATGTGAATCACATATAAACACATGATAATATAACTGCCATCCTCAAATTTCTTTGTATACACGTAATGATCAGAATGACATATAATATAACCTTGATCCATCATGAAGCTATCAAATTTCTTATACCATTGACATGAAGCTTGTTTCAAGCCATATAACCTCTTTTTCAGTTTGCACACCATATCCTCTTCACCTTTTACCTTAAATCCCTTTGGATGTTGCATATATAGATCCTCTTCCAAATCACCATGGAGAAATTTAGTATTTACATCAAGGTTCTCTAAGTGCAAGTCTTCTACTGCCACTATTCCAAGAACAATTCTAATAGAAGTCATTTTTACTACAGGAGAAAAAATCTCATCAAAATCTATACCTTTTTTCTGTGTAAACCCCTTGACCACCAACCGGGCCTTGTATCTTTTCTTACCTCCTTCTTCCTCTTTGACTTTGTACAAACACTTGTTATATAATACTCTTTTTCCTTCGGGTAGCTTCACCAAATACCATGTCTGGTTCTCCTTAAAAGCTTGATGCTCCTCATCCATGGCTTTCTCCCACTTCTTCCTGGAATCTACCTACATTTCTTCATCAAATCTGTTTGGATCTCCACTGTTAGTGAGTAATAAATAATAAAGATAAGGAGAAAAATGTCTAGGTTCTCTTCTTACCCTAGAAGACCTCCTCAATATAGGAGTTTGGGGTCCCTGTTGAGGAGGTTCCTGAACTGATTCATAGGTCACTTTCCCATCCAAAAGATCCTCTACCACTACATATTCTTTCTTAGATTCTTCTTATGTTTTCCTATAACTATTGCTTATACATGAATTTATCATTAAAGACCATAACCCGAGATCGAATGATTTTCTTGTCCTTAATACTCCAACATTTATATCCAAAGTCATAACCACCATACCCAATGAAAGTACATTTTTCTGATTTAGCCTCTAGCTTGGTCCTATCATCCTTGTCCATATGGACAAACACCTCACATCTAAAAACTCTAAGAAATGAATAATCAACTTTCTTACCATACCAAGCCTCTTCAGGTATGCCTCCATCTATGGAATTTGAGGGTCCTCTATTTATCAAGTACATAGATTTGCTCACCGCTTCTGCCCAAAAAGAAAGTGGTAGTCCTGCATGTAACCTCATGCTCCTAATATGTTCCATTATTTCTCTGTTCATCCTTTCTGACACCCCATTCTAATGCAGAGTTCCTAGAACTGTATTTTTCCTATGGATTCCATTATTAGAACAATAATAATCAAAATCAATGTTGCAATACTCACCTACATTATTTGACTTGAGAAATTTGATCTTAAGACTTGTTTCATTCTCTACCAAGGATTTCCATTTAACAAAAGTGTCAAATACATCAGATTTATTTCTAATACGATAAAAAAAAATTTCCTTGTTGCATCATCAATAAAAGTAACATAATAACTTGAACCCCAAAGAGATGATACCTGAGCTGACCCCCACACATCAGAATGTACCGGCTCTAACTTACTTCATTTCTTTGTAGGTCTAACCTTGAGAAACCTTACTCGCTCTGTTTCCCATATACATATTTCTCAAAAAAATCCAAATGTGTCTCTGTATATCCAGGAAAATCATTCTTTATGATCTCGATGCCCTTATGGATCATATGACTGAGCCTATAGTGCCACAATGTTGTATCTTCTTCTGAAGCCACAAGATTACAAACATTAGTGCTATTAGTGGTTAAATACAAGGTTCCAACCTTCTTACATCTTTCCACCACAATAACACCCTTGGTAAACTTCCAAGAGTCCACTGTAAATATCATAATACAACCATCACTTCCCAACTACCCCACCAATATCAAATTTCATCTTAAAGTAGGCACATGTCTGACATACTTCAATAACCATGTATTCCCATTCTGCATCTTAACCCAAATAGAACATTTTCCAACTATTTTGCAAGGCTCATCATCACCAAGAAAAATATTCCCAAAATCCCCGTGAACATAATCAACAAAATAATGGCTATGTGGAGTAGCATAGAAAAGATTCAGTAATATTGTGCAAAGAAAGAATCAAAGCATCCTGAAATACATTACCCATTGCCAAATTTGCCTCCTTGTTTTCTTCATGTTGTTTTTTTTTGTCTCAAAGCTACCAACAATCCTTATTTTCATGCCTAGACTTTCCACAGTGCCAACATACTATCTTACTTTTGGGTTTTGACCTTTCCTGATCTTTCGATTTTCCATGACTTCTTCTATTCTTCTGTCTCCCTCTAGTTTCCAGTGTCAAAGAATTCCTTGAAGTAGAAGATTCCCCAGAGTTTTTTCTTCACATTTCCTCGCTTAGAATCACCCCTACAACATCCTCAAAATTCAACTTTGAATTTGCTGGAACCGAGTTTCTTTTTTCCATTACTAGGCTATTTCAACTTTAAGGTAAAGAGCACAAAATTAATAAATCCCTAAATTCTTCTTCAAATTCTATTGTAATCGAAGCTAGCATATTTAAAACCATATTAAAATCATTTAAATGATATGCTACTAAACTATTCTTAGACATATTCATATTAAACAAAATTTTCATTAAAAATATCTTGTTAGAGGAAAAGGGTTTTTCATATAACTTCCCTAATGCATCCATCAATTCTTTTGTAGTCTTTTCCTATGAAACATTAAATAATACCAAAGATATAAGACACATTTGGATCATTCCAAGTTCCTTCCTATCCAAAAAATCCCATTCCACATTCATCATACTCGAGGGTTTGTTCCCTTTCTCAAAAAATGGAATATAAATATCCTTCTAATAAAGGTAATCTTCAACACTTCCACACATGAAAACAGGCTCCACAACATAATAGAGGGAAAGTGAGAAGATAATTCCAGGTTCAAATTTTTTTTCCACTCAATCCTATTTTCAATATTTTCTTATAAAAGTGGAAAATTCGAGCAATGGCAGATAAAATCTAGGTTCAACAGTGTTTTAAGTGGCTTGTGGGTGATTTCAAGGTTTCAGATCAGTTTCCATGTGTTTCAGATTGACTCCATGCCCAATTAATGCTTCAGGCTACTAATCAACTCATCTAGCAAGCAGATGGCCTTTGTGAGTCACCAAATTTTTATCTATTTTTACTCCACTGGTAAAAATGGACAACTTGAGAAAATTAGACCCAAGCAGTTGACAGAGCTTCAAGGTTGAATATGGGATTTCAGGTAAATTTCATGTTTTGGGGCATCTAGGAACCATTTTTAGTGTGTTTCCCTTCTTCTAGAGGTTTAAAGATCTAAAATTAGCCAATTTTGGGTTCAAAATGGATTAAAAAGTGGGAAAATTGGATTTGGAGAACTTCATTCCATTTTTTCCTAACTCCCTAACCCAATAAAAATCTAAGGAGTTAGTGAAAAAATGGAGAAATTTGAAAAAAATGTGAAAAATGGGCTATTAAAGTGCATATACCGGGCCAAGGAACTTTTTTAAAAAGTGCACCAAGAAAGGGAATTTTTTTGCAAAGTGCACCGGGCTAAGGAACTTTTTGGCAAAGTGTAAATTTCGGACTTGGGGAACTTTTTACACAGTCATAGTTTTTAATGTGCAATCTTTAGATGATCATAACTTTTGATCCAAGTAATTAAATAAGGAAAATTTATATTGTCAAAAGGTCATGAAGAGTACTATATGAATTAATGCATTTATTGTCCAAATTAAAGTGCTTAATGGTGTGAAATTTCAAAAATGAGCTTGGGGTCATTTTTAGGTACATGCTCCACAAAACTTGATGATGCCCATGCCGGGTCTGTAAACTTCAATGCTGGTTGGTCTTGGGTGGTTGAAGAAGTGGTTGGGATCTTTAATTTATGATTTAATCTATCTCTTTCTCACTTATTCTATATAATCTAAAAATTTCTCACTTTTGGGGGGAGGATATTCAGGGCATGGGGAAACTCTGCCAATTTGTTTCTCAAATTCCTTGAACTATAAGCCTTTTCATGGGCTCTATAAATGAAATTCTGCCTTTGTTCTACAAATGTAATGGACTATGTATATTCATGGAGAAATAAAATTGTGTTTGTTGTGTTCTATTAACCCTTGCATTTATTTTCTTGCATTTTCGTACCTGTCCAATATTTTTGTTCTATTCTGTGCATATTTTCTTTCATTTGGAGGTTTATGATGTTTTGTTTCATGGAGATCTAGTGGTGAATGGAGCCTTGGTTTTGTGTTACAGCTTTCTAGCCTTCCCTTGTTGCATTTTCCACTTCCATTATCCCTAAAGAAGGATATTCCTACCCCCTTTTCTTGGTTCCTATCACCTTTGTAGTGTAGGATTTACCCTTCTTTCATTCTCTCTCTTATCTCTGTCTCTTGGTATTGATAAGATAAGATTATACAGGTGTTTTTTATTGCATTAGAAGTAGTTTAGTTCTAGGACTAGGTAGAGGAACCATCCTTTTTTTGGAGGGTCCATCTCAAGTAGCCAGTCCCATAACTTGAAAGATGGTCCCATGTTGGCAAAAAGTAGGGATTTGTAATGTGCAAATCCTAGGGTGCTACTTTTTTGTTATAACACCATCCTTTCTCCTAATGCACTCCTATGTTCTCAAATGAAGTGGAAATAAAATTGGTGAAGTAGGAGGATTAAAATGTATATAAATATGATTTGTATGCTCGTGTATCATCTATACATGATTCATGCCACCTGGATTGAAGTCCTAAATGTGTTATAAACACTGTGACTCACCAACTCACATGACTGACAAGTTCAACAATTACAAGAGGAAAATTTATAGAGGTCAGAGGACTAATTTCTTATGTCAAATGTACGTGACTTTTTCATTGGTTTTCAGTTGATCTAGATGAATCTTGATAGGCCTAATAGCCCAGGAAAGTAACTGAACATGGTCAGATGTAGTCAGAATATCTAGAGGAAGTTTTTATAAGAATACTTTTCATATCCTTGCACGTAGGGAATAGTGAGAAAGCTGAAAATATTTTTTATTTTGAAGAGAAAATATATCTTCTTATGCATTATTATTGGTTATAAAAAGTTATTTTTGTGTCTGGAGATGGAGTTGAAGCTTGGGAGAGATTTTTAATGCAATGTTGAAAAGTAGATGAGTAGGTGATGCGGTAGGTACTCTTGGAGTGAGAAGTACGAAGATGAAATCAATATAGAGAGCATACGATTATGAAAAATGATTCTCATGAAGATTTGAAACACATTTTTGTGGGAGTAAAAGAGAAGATACGTTCCTTGAGAGGGGAGTGAAGATGAGAAAATGTGAAGCCATAATTATCTATCATGAACAAAAGTTTGATAATGAAGCATAAGACCCATTTCAGGGAGATAAATGTGCATAAGAATAGGTTTTGGTAATAATGATTTCAAAGGAGCTTGAAACCAAGAACTAGGAGGACCGGTTAACATCATGACTGAAATGTTCAAGCAGATGAACACATGTAAAGTAGGTGTCTATTTATTGATTCATGATTGAGATCATGTATGAAGTGTGGGTGAAGATTTAGTTGTATACTAGGCCTTGGTGATAGGTGATTAGAGATTAGGGAATTAGGAGGTCACTAAGAAGACGAATTAATGAACTAGTGGTCATAATTTTTTTTGTGTGAGACAAAAAAATCATAGCGATCAAAATATTGATAAGTTCTAAGTAGAAGCTTAGCAACTTGGAGTTAAGCTTCCTTGTAAGTTGAATCTACAGACGGTTCAATAGTTCTGACTGAATTTGGTAGTTGAACCGCTTCTATGAAAGTATAATCTTGTTTAAAGAATAAGTAGGTGCTTGATTTAATTTCGAGTTGCAGCCCCATGTTGATTGTGATCAAATGTGAGATTATTGTAATCTTTACAGGAGACAAAAAAAACATTCTGGCCAGTATCTCCTTTGATTTTCATGTTTTTTCTTTTCTCCCTTGAAGTGTTTCCCACATTAAATCATGCCTCTCTATGTTTACTCTCATCTTGACTTCTTGTGAATGTTAGTTGGCTTAATTGTCACAAATTAGTGAAGTGAATTATTTTGTTAAAGTTTGAACATACACTGATTCTCCCACCCTATCAAGGTCCTAATTTCCCAATA